>CM062819.1:674879559-675219784 GCA_031772625.1 Pinus tabuliformis
TTTTATAGTGGAAAATTGGAAGAATAATCTCATAACCATTTTATCGTGGGTCCTTGTTGGACAATTAGTTTGAAACCTTTTAGACGCATTTTGAGGCATTAAATGACATTTTTTGGGCAAACTTTTGTAAATTAAAGTGGTGCACTTCGACACAGTGATATTACTACACACATATTACCTTTCCAATTACATAGGATTTCCTTAATTGGAATCTGTATGCAAAAGTTATTCCACCTAGAAGTTGACCTTCCTATTTTTACCACCATGATTTAAGAGGATGCCACGTTAGGCTCCATTATTCATGGAAAATGGGATAGCCAGATGACCATGATAAATAAGGCTCTAGAAGAGCCAATATAAGTAACTCTAGGTAGGAGTTTAAGGATTCAACTTAACCAATAGTAGGTTATCGGTTTTGTTATAACTAGGCCATAAGGAGGAAAAGGGGTTCCATTCTATTCAAGTGCATTTTGTTTGATATATGAGATAAGTAGGTGAGAGTGGATAGAGAGAAAGAAAAAAGAGGGGTTTGTGCATTGTCGTAGCTCACAGGCCATGGATCTTAGTAACCTCACCTTCTTGCTAGACTTTCTTGCGTAAGTGTTCCCTAGATCATATCATGTTTTCATTGTGGTTTGTGAGTTTAATTTCATTTTTTCTCTATTTTCTATATTTTACCTATTACATGCATAATCATAACACAATAATTAATTAACAATATATAAATCTAAGGAGAAAAAAACCCTCATGGTGTAAGTTTCATATTTCCAAATAGTAGATATGTTGTGATGAATTGTCGAGTGAAATATCCATAGAAATTTACAGACTAGTTGTTGGGATTCTTTCCAAGTTTATGAAAAATCCTTGTGAAGGACATTGACTTGCTACAAAAATATTTTCAACATACTTGAAGGGAACTCAAAATTTTGGCTAAAGTATTATAGGGTGGATGACTTCAGTTTGATTGGATATTCTAATTCAAACTTTTATTGGGACATGAAAAGTTGAGTGTCTACTTCAAGCTATCTCATGAGCCTTGGATTAGTAGTTTTCTCTAGGAGGTCATGCAAACAATAAATTCTAGCATATTCCACAATAGAGGTAGAATATGTGGAAGTTTTTAAAGCAACAAATGAGATTGTGTGGCTCAAGAAAATACTTCAAGAATTGTAGGAGAAACAAGTGAATTCTACTCTTCTTTCTAGTTGACAATAATTCTCAATCACATTGGCGAAGAATCCCAAGTTCCATTATTTAGCTAAACATGTCAAAACAAAGTATCATTTGATTTAATATTATGTAAATTCCATTACTATTCATTTGAGAGCTTGTTCTACAAGTTACCAAATTGTGGATATCTTGACCAAATTTATTCGAAGAGAAAAGTTTGAAAATTTTATAATGATGCTTCGACTCACAAACACCCCTTTGGCTTAACAGGGGAATTTCAGACACATAATCCATTGATTATTTTCTCCTTGTAAACGAATTGTAAATATTAGGAGAAATAAGAGAATATAAAATATCAATGGAAATCTTAGAAGATGAAACCAAGAGTCACCACATTGTATTAAACACAATTTCTCACTAATTGAATTACATTAGAATGACATTATTCCTTCAGCCTAACAAACGTCTTCTTATACATAAGATACCTAGTCATAGACATGCTTTCAATAGGAGAAGACTTAGTTTAATTAGGAGGATAGGATATGGTGATTTTCCTTTAATCTTAAGATTATATGTCCTAAACTTCTTTTAGATTTGTTCTATGTTCCTCCATGACTATCTAGAGATATTTCATTCCCAAACCCTACATACATATAGAATGAAAGAAGTGAAGAGAACCTCAAAGAAATTTTTTTCTAATCCCATATCCAAAGATATGCTAACTTACAATTTATTTCAAGCCCATAATAAGCTTTCCATCTATCATTTATCCTTTTCTCAATGCTATAATTCTAGTTGAGCCTGTGATGAATATCGATTCCAAGATATATGTATGAACGAACTTCCTCCAAGTTTTTGTTGCCATATCTGAAAGTATCATATGTGATCTTCATGGGTCTAATTATCACTATCTTTATTTTTTCGACATTACTAGTCATACCCAACTTGGAACAAAAATATTGGAGGATTCTTATTTAATTGTCAATATTGCAATGACTCCTCACCAAAAGAAAAACATCGTCAATATAAAGGAGAAGAATTATGACTATAGTAGTGAGTGTGGGACAAACACAACTGGCATCCTCCAAACACTCTTCTATCTTTTCAATGTATATGCCAAAAAGGGTCGGG
The DNA here is from genome assembly GCA_031772625.1 of Pinus tabuliformis. Classification (NCBI taxonomy): domain Eukaryota; kingdom Viridiplantae; phylum Streptophyta; class Pinopsida; order Pinales; family Pinaceae; genus Pinus; species Pinus tabuliformis. The sequence continues at coordinate 674,881,861 of CM062819.1, forward strand.
GACAAGAGACACCCTTGCATGACTCTAATATTTTAATTAACTTCTTTTGACAAACTCTTAGTGTTCCTAAAGTGAAAATAACCTTCTCATACAACCTTGTCACAAACACCCTCAACTCAATGGGAACCATTAACTCTTTTAGCCTATGCTACGGGTTTGTCTTGGTAACGATGTCAAAATATTTTTTTAAGTCAACAAAGCAATTGAAGAGATTAGTTTGATTATTGTAACAATCATATGCAATGATCCTAAGAGTAACAAGGTTATCCATGATTTAACGATATCTCCTAAACCCAACTTGGCCTTAGCTCTTTTATGGATTTCTAGCCATAAGCTAATCTTCTTTTGCAAAATAATTATAATCATAATGTTCTTAGAGATAATTATTTTATCCCCACTTTTAAATATATGTACAATGAAGCTCTGTTTCCAAGAATTAGGGAAGCCTTGCTTCACTTACAGATTGAAGAGCTTATGTATGTGAGGGATGAGGATAGACCCTCATATTTTAAAAATTTCAGCTTGGTATCCTTCAATATCCTTGGCTTTCCAATTATGAGTTGACTAACCCCAAACTTAATGTTTTCTGGAGGAAATATTTGATCGTCTATAAGGGCATCCAAAATAGTTTCCACAACATTAGGGGATTCATAAAGAATTTTAAGATAAGAAGTCCAGTTCAGGGAATAAAATTATTTTCTTAAATCTAACAAATTAAAATTTTCCTCCAAAACTTGCTAGGATATGATTTACATAGGTGAAATAATTTCTCATTCTTTCTATTTATATAGTGCCGATTATTCATTTTAATATGATCTTTGCATGTATTTATCTTATCAAGGTTTAAATATTCATTAGGAGCATCCCTATTTGCTTTTCTAGCAATTTTACAATCATTGTCATACCAAGGGTTAATTGTTCTATTATTCCTTTTACAAAACACCTCATTAGGGAACTTGTTAATGGAAGCAAAGAAAAATTATGATAGAGGTTTTTTATGTTATCCTTATAAATTAAGAGATTTAAATCTCTACTAAAATCCTTTAAGAAGAGATCAGTTTTACTTTTGTTAATAAATATGTCCTTTGATTCTCCTAATTTTCTTGCATGTGGCTTTCATAGATGGCATAGTTTAAAGTTAAGGTTAAATTTCTATGGTCAAAGCCATACTCATGGTTATTAAAAAGATCAAAATTTACTATTTGGTTGAAAACAAGGATATCATATATTACATAATCCATGACAATATTGTTGAGCCTATGAATACATTGTCATTTGGTTGGAGTTTCACCAATTCATTACACCATTGTAAATTACTAGGTCTTGAAAACCACAAATCTTGACTAACCCAATATCAAATAATTAATATTGAAATGTTTTTATTAATAAATAGTGAAATATCCCATTTATGTACCACATTGAAATAAATTTTTTTGATAAATCAATATTTTTTCAGATGGCATTGTTAACTCCATTTAAAATTTGAATGAATTATATATCTCCCTTGTATGTGGTATTGTATGGGGAAGTAGGAATCACTTATAGATAAGGTAACCTTTTCCTTAAATTTGAACTTATGGATAAAGTAATTTTTCCCCTAAATTTAAATTACTTAAATTAGCCTTTTTGCTGATATATAAATTATTTTATCTACCTATTGAAATATTTTATTTATGGCTACCATTAAAAAATAATAATAACTTAAATATTTTTAAAATAGTTGCCCCAATATTGAGGTAGATCTCACATAAAAATGTAAATGTAAATGTAAACATAAATGTAGATGTAGATGTAAATATAAATGTAAATGTAAACGTAAACTTAAATGTAAATGTAAATGTGAATGTAAACGTCAATGTAAATGTAAACATTTAACATGTAATGTTTAACATTTAACATTTTTAATCTAATGTCAACCCTATTTAGAAATCAATCTAATTATTATTATGTATAAACACAATATAAATTTAAAATATAAAGAGGTTTATGAACACTAAAAAAATAGGTATGGTAAATAAATAAAAATGTAAATAAACTGGAGATATGGTAAATAAATAAAAATATAAATAAACTAGAGGTATGGTAAATAAATAAAACCTCTTTTTTTATTTAGTCCATAAACCTCTTTATATTTAAAACCTATGGGCCAAAATCCAAAGTAAAGATGGATCTATGCTGGTTTAAGATTTTTTGAAATGGATATATATATATATATATATATATATTTATAAATCTATAACATATATATATATATATATATATATATATATAAGAATACTTTCAGTCTCCACAAACACACTAATTGATGAAAAAAAAATTCGCAATATTTTGATTTTGTAAATCCAGGTTAAAATTGTTAAATTTCAAGATTTTGGTGCCCCATAAGTTTTTGATAATGTTGAATTCATTGCCACCTTCAAAAACATGATTTAAAGAATGTTTCTACGAGATTTGTTGAATTTTTTTGCTCAGATTTCTCTGCCTCGGTAAACTTGTCCCTAATTTAATATCTAATTTAATTGTAACCCTATATATATATATATATATATATATATATATTATATATATATATATATATATATATATATATATATATATATATATCATCACATAACTTCAGATAACTTCATAATATTAATGAAAACAAATGGTACAACTTCCTTATATCAAAGTGTAACACCCCAAAAATGGCATTTAAAAATTACTGAGAACTACTAAGTAACTCTTCAATAGATGTTTAATTTTAATTTTAATGTTATGATGTTAACATTAAATGATTCAGGCTGGAAGGCCAAGAAACATTTACCATGGTTATCTTGTGATTACCTGAATTATTGGTAACTTTACTTTAAGAGAATGAAATCATTTTGTTTTAGTTAAAAAAAAATGGTTATCAAGAAATAGTTAACCCTATACCTAAACAGGAAAATATAGAGAGGGGAGGAGCAGAGAAAATCTCATCCTAGAGCTGGGTGAAATAAACCAGTTGGAGCGTTGCTCGATACGGTAGAATAGAGAGTACTGAGATGGAGGCTGGACAGGAGTCCTGAGGCACATAGTACTGAATTTAACTGGATATAATCCAGCATTGAAGGTAGAAAGTGCTTAGGGGAGTCTCGATGTGATTGCCAAACTCATGGCTGGGAGGAGAGATTTTTTGAAAAGTATTACTATTTTTATTAATGTTTAAAAGGAACAGGTAAGTAAGCCGAGAAACCTCTAAGCTTCAGTATTGTATGTGTATTTGTTCTAGATTGTAGAACTATAAATGTGTAGTATGGAATGTGTTTAAAGCCGAGAAACCTCTAAGCTTCAGTATTGTCTATGTATTTGTTCTAGATTGTAGAACTATAAATGTGTAGTATGGAATGTGTTTACATATGGTAAATTGCAGAGATTATCCTTAATTGACAAAGTAGATAAACCAATAAAACAGAGGATTCACTCCTGTGTAAAACTGAACTATATAATAGGCATCACAGTTAATATAATGGAGTTAATTGCGTGCAAACCGAAACATTAGACAACACATGATATATATTCCAATGACTAAATAGTAAAACAAAGAAATTTTCAAATATGTCGATATGCTATGATCTCTCTATCAGATTTAAGAATAAATATAAATGTTATTGTAGTATCAGTCAAAAAGGTCGAACACCTGATAACAAAAATACTACCTGAGTCATATAAAGAATCATTTGATACAAATGTTATGACAGTCAGAACCCTCGGCGAAGTCATTTCATATAATAAACTACAAAATGGTGAAATATAAATACTGCAACAAATTATTCGGCTGAGTTTGAATATGGATATATATATAAACAAGTAACCGTGAATGATATCGAACATGTATTAAGACAAAATAAGTTACATCATATTCCCATTGTAGCAATACCCAAATACATAACTTAACAAATTCAAGATAAGTTATTAAATGTATCAAAAACCTATCTGAGAGGCCTCAAAATGGCATAGTCGACCCTTGCGAGAATGAAGAAGGGTTCTTTCGCTCTCTTATAAACTAAAAGTCAGGTCCTTGAAACCAATTTCCATTTTAAGACATTTAAGATTACAACCAAAATAATAAATAAGTCCTCGACAACCAGCACTCAGCATTGGAACAACTTCAAAGAGGAAAAACACATAATGAACAATTTATAGTGCTTAGATTAACCTAGACCATTAAGAGAAGAACCCTCAACGAAACCCTGTAATAGCAGCACAAAACCACTATCTAAAGTCTCAACGCGAACCTATAACACAACCGAGAGGTTGTAATCCTTCATGAATTTAATAGTCGTACACCTTGAATCTAATTCATCCATAAGACCATGTACCTGCAAGAATACATATCGGAGTTTAGTGAATGTAATACAATCTGTAACCCTACCTCAACATTATCATTCTCGCAATTGAAAATTGAGGTTTCTTACCTGGGTATGAAGCAAACTTGTGCCGAGGATATAGCCTGCCAAAGCGAGGAAGTGTTTTAGTGCCCAGATCGTAACTAAATCAAGGAAAGAAGAAATAATCCCATAGTAAGTTTGCAATAACCATAAATTACTAAACGCACCGTGACAGTGACAAAGAAGTTACCTTCATCCCAGGTTCCAGAGTGTTGGCTGCCTACCACCATCGCTGCAACACCTAAATCTACACCTGAAAGCGAGGTCAGACAATATGGTTATGACGAAGTTAAATACCTTCAAAATGATGGTAATACACCAAGGCCGAATGAATATACTACTAAACTTAGAGTTGAGATCTACCTGCTTCGGGAGGTGCGATTTACACCTCCACATAGAAACCAAAACCCTCCAGTGTAGTAATGAACTTCAGAGAAACCCTGACGACAACAGATAAATGCAGAAGACTCAAAAGCAGTGACAATGAACCACCAGAGGCGCAGAGGCGGGAGTTAGGTTAGAGAAACAAGTGTTAATGCTTCTTCACTATCAGATTGACAACAAAGGATCAACGTTGCTAGGAAGAGTCGTATCGCGAGACAGTACAGTAGTACCACTCCTCGGGTAGGTTGTTAGCTGCGTGTGATCACATGTGAATGCCAAATAGGCGAGCCATGCCCTGGAGGGTTACGCTCATTAAAGTCAAAGTATCTTCGTTCAAATCCTTTCACCTGAGCATTGAAGTGTGATTGGCATCATATACGATCAACATATTATCTTTATAAATATCATTAAATACTTTATATACGTATGTTCCAAGTCACAAAGGGATTAATAATTATGATCGTGAGAAAATAATTATTTTTATTTTTAATTTTAATTCGATGTAATATGAAAGGTTATAAGAAACTATATTTAGTTGTTACAAATGGTATCAGAGCTCAGGTTCGGACACTGAGACTCTTTGGGAACAGATCTGTACAGGAAATAATTTTGTTTTAGTTTTCAACAATGTATACTTTGAAACGGGAACTATAAACTCAAAATGGGAACTCTGGCCAAAAAACCCCAAAAAAACATGAAAAACAGTGCTAAAAACGAAAAGTGTGTATATTGGAACGATGGTTTTTTTTTTAGGGTCAATTTTGAACATGTTTTAAAAATGGCAGTGAAAACAAAATTTTCATGCAAAAAACACCCTGAAAACCAAAAGTGTTGATACTGGAATGATGGTTTTTTTTAAGGGTCAATTTTCAACATTTTTAAAAAATGTTAGTAAAATCGAATTTTTAGGTGCAAAACAACAACTGTTTTTGAGGGAAAAAACACACTAACGTTTTTGGTAGAATAACATTTTTTCTTTCCTAAGTATAAATTCAACATGTTTTAGTAATGATCATAAAGATAAAATAATGGGATCTGAAATACATTAAAATTATATTACCCTGGAATCACCCCACCACCCCCGCGGGCCGTTGGGCCGCCGGGGTGGGGCGGAGGTCTGTGGACACCCTCCACCCCACTCCGCCGGCCCAACGGCCCGCGGGGGTGGCAGGGTGATTCCGGGAATCACCCCGCCCTCCCCACACACCCCGGTGGCCGAACGCCCGTGAGGGTGGCGGGGTGATTCCGGGAATCACCCCACCACTCCTGTGAGTCATTAGGCCACTAGGGGTGGGGCAGAGGGCGGGGTGATTCCTGGAATCGCTTGGCCACCCCGTAGCCCAACGGCTCGGGGGTGGCGGGGCGATTCCAGGGTGGTGGTGGGGTGATTCCCGGAATCACTCCTCCACCCTTGCGGGCTGTTGGGCCGCCAAGGTGGGGCGAGGCTGTCTACAATCACCCCGGAATCACAGGCTGTTGGGCTGCCAGGGTGGGGCAGAGGGCGGGGTGATTCCCGGAATCACCCCGCCACCCCCGCGAGCCGTTGGGCCTCCAGGTTGGGGCAGAGGGCTACAGAGAGCCTCCGCCCCACCTCGGCAACCCAACAGCCTGCGAAGGTGGAGTGGCGAATCTGGGAATCACCCCCCGCCCCCCCCTAGAATCGTCCCGCCACCCCCTCGAGCCGTTTGGCCGCTGTGGTGGCGGGGTGATTCCGGGAATCACCCCACCCTCCGCCCCACCCCGGTGGCCCAACGGTTTGCGAGGGTGGCTGGGTGATTCCGAGAATCACCCTGCCCTCCCCCGCCCACCCCACACCCAACGGCCCGCGGGGGTGGCGGGGGTGATTTCTGTGCTTTCGCCCCAACCTGGTAGCCCAACAACCGACGGGGGTGGCGGGGTGATTTCTCTGCCCCACCCTGGTGGCCCAATGGCCCGCGGGGTGGCGGGGTGATTCTGGGAATCACCTCGCCCTCTGCCCCACCCTGTGGCCCAACGACTCGCGGGGATAGCAGTGTGATTCCTGGAATCACCCCACCCTCCGCCCCACCTCGGCAGCCCAATGGCGCGCAGGGATGGCGGGGTGATTATGGGAATCACCCCCCCCCTCCACCCCACCCCGGCGGCCTAATGGCCTGCGGGGGTGGGAGGGTGATTCCAGGAATCACCCCGCCCTTCGCCCCAACCTAGCGGCCCAACGACTCACGAGGGTGGCGGGTGATTCCGTGAATCACCCCTCCCTCTGCCCCACCCCGTTAGCCCAACGGTCCGCGGGGATGGCGGGCTGATTCCGGGAATCACCCTGCACTCCTCCCCACCCTAGTTGTAAGGACCTGCAGTCCTTGCACGCACTCCCGACATGAAGTGCGATAAAAAACAAAAAGGAACAAGCTTGACTTGGCGTGCGAAGGCGTTATGTAATAATGCGAGCACATAGAAGAGTTGAGCGATGGATTTATATGTGTGGGGGCTTGGTTGATCACCCACGAGGCCGACCAACAAACGTAGCAAGGCCGACCTTGCTTGTGGGCGTTTGATGAAGGCCGACATGAAGTTTAGAAGTATTTGTGATGAAGTTGAGGGCGTGGGCAGGTTGGCTGGGTAGCTACGACCTCGCCCTGCCACTCATATATATTGGAGATGCGATGGAGTCATTTGCATCATCATTCGATCTTCACTCATCCAACAAAGGAGAAGTGCGTGGAATAAGAGGTAGCCGCAGCAAATAAAGGGAAGTTGCAGCACGGTGATGCGCCCAACCTTGGGCGAGGCTACACGAGGGAAACACATTGTCTTGGTTTGGGTGAGGGCGCGGGTAGAGGAGCGCCCGCCGGTCGAAGAGTAGGGCGTGCACGGGTGAAGGCTTGAACGCCCGGTTGTGTGCGGTTGTGTGGTTGGGTGGTTGTGCACGGGTTCTTGGGCAGCTCGGGTGAGCACCCACCCGTCGTGCAGAGCAAACGCGGAAGGTGTGCACGGTGGAAATGATGAAGTGTTGAGGTTGTGAACGGAGGTGTGACTCGTGCGGAGGCGCCCGTGTGTGGCGACTTGGTTACAGCGAGGCGCGCCCAAGTTGGGCAAACAACACGATCGTGCGACGAGGTGAACGAAGGGTTGGTGAGTCATGCGGCGACCGTGCGGAGGTGCCGACAAGCTGGGCAACCGAGTTTGCCGAAGTTTGAAAATTGGCTAAGTGTAAATTTGGGGTTCCCCAAGATTTAACTTGTACTTATAAAAGAAGATTATATATATTGATTCGGGCAGACTCATATTGCAGGGAGTTGCCCCTCCCTTTATACTGTTGTGCATTTCTCTTGTATAATGTTGTTTATGTGAATGTTATGGGCTTTCACTTGTATAAAGGAACACATTAATAATACTTGGTTGCGAAACACAAACTAAGTAGGATAAGTGGAATGTTAGGTGTAGTCTACAATCGTAAGTATTGGTGAAAAGAAAATGATTGGTAGTGTCGCACCTCACTATAAGTGGTTGAAAGACTACCGCAGGTGTAGGGGCGTGACAGGTGGTATCAGAGCTAGTGCCGGGGAGTTGGTGCTAGTGAACTGAATCAAGGAGCTGATTCTATGAAGACCGAAGACCTGGCAGGAAGTTTAAGTTTTGCAGGTGACAGGTGGAATATCACGGTGATTCAAGTGAATGGTGAAACAGGTTTAGCAGAGGAGAAACTTTATGCTTGGGCCAAGCTGAATGACAAGACATGGCAGGTTTGGAAGAATGCGAAGGGAAGCTCTTGCTTACCTTATACAGGTTGAAGCAGATGAAAGAAGAGAACCCTCAGATTTGAAAGGAACTTGAAGTCTTGGAAAAGAATGTTGAAGACGAACTTCTTCAACTTGGTTGGAAAATGGAGCAAGATGAAGTTGCAGATTGTGCTGACAAGAAAGAGGAAGCCGTGATGTTTGAGGATGTTGCAGATGTGACAACGATGGAGGATGAACTTGAGATTGATCAAGTTGGACCAGGATCGTGCAGTTTGCAGACATGGATGGATGAGGATACTCACATGGAGGAGCCTCATGATGATGTAAGTACTATTGATACTTGTGTTTCACTTGAGCATTTGGTAGATGGACCATATGCAGGGAAGAGCAAAATCAGTTTGTCGATGCTAGGGAGGATCTTACCATGGATGACTATGATGAGACCTTGTATGGAGAAGCAAGGATTTTTTACTATTGCAGGACTTGTTGGGGTTGTTTGTGACCTTATGGTAGAAGGTACAAAGGCCCGTGACAAGGGAGGAACATGATGATCATTGCGGATGAATGGGTCATGCTTTAGCCACATGGAGAATTGGCTAAGTGCCCGGCATGACTCATGGATAGATTGGAGAAGGGCACACACTTGAGTTGCTTGGGTGGACTTCTCATGGCCGAGACCAAGAGATAGTCTTGGTGGAACCTTTAGTGGGGGAGCTATGATGGAAGGGACTCATGATGATGATGATATGGTTGGGTGACCGAGTTCACTAGACCGAAGATTGCAGACTTGGATGAGGATGACCGATTGTTGTGATGAGTCTACTTGGTTGGACTACATGGGCAACTTAGTCATGGACATCAGGTTGGAGACATGGAGCATGGCAGTCTTATGCAGGGACATTATGCAGGAGCACTTGTAGAGGTGTCACTTATGGGCATCCAATGAGGAGTGCCAAGGCAGGGATGTTGTGCAGGTGGATTTGCTAGTGTGACATGGAGATGTTTTACTTATGAGCCGATGGAGAGGTTGTGCACTCTTGTACAACAAGGCCATGGACTTGGATGGAGTTGTGAGAAGACTATGGAGCATTCCTACTACATGGAGAACTGAGGCATCTTGCAGAGATGCTATGCTTGAGATGTTGGTTGGAGATGACTCATGGAGCTCATGATGACATGAGGTTGTGACTTTTAGGGACTTCATATATGGTGGACTTGGAGGATCTAATGCATTAAGGAGCTGAGGTCAGAGACTTTGATGCAGGATGGGGTGCATACTTTCGAGTACATGTATGGGTGTGGCTTGAAAGAGTGACTTGATGTGGAGGATCGATATGAGACACTTTGGAGTGATGGAGTTACAACGATGATGATGCCTTGGTGGCAACACTTGGGCATGGGTTGAGCCGAGACTTAACCACTTTTGGACACATGGGAGCTGATTGATCTATGATCATGGGCAACACATGGATAGATGAGACAGGTGTATACTTGTTTCTATGGTAGACTTGAGGGATGGCACATTGCAGATATGATGGAGGTTGCTTCATGGACCTGGATGTGGCACATCGAGAGTCGGGTTCGATGAGATGATCTCTTCACTTTGAGGATATGGATGTTTTGCAGATGGATGATGATGTTGGGGTAGATGTTGTTGACTTCATATAGCACATTACCACTAGACATCATGGACAGCATGTTGTGGATAAGATGAGGACTAATTCATGGACCTGAGCATGGCTTACACTTATATGGAGATGGATTCTTGATCGAGTTGAGGATGTGACAGGATGTTCTGAGAAATAGTTGATGATGGCATGAGGATATTCACTCTCATGGTTTGAGCATGACAGTTGGACTGATCACCTGACTAGTTCAAACATGGGGTCCGAAAGTGTACAGAGATGTGTTAGCATTGTGTTGGAGTATCATGGCAGCAATTCACACGAGGTCGACACGATATGTTGCAGGAAGCATGTAGCTTGAGATGGAGGGACCAGCCTTCCATGATGGGGAGAGCAGCATGTGGAGATTGCGACAAGATGGTCGATGATCATGGATTGAGATGATTTCCGATGTATGACATACCAATGGGGTGTATACCTTGGTATGGTGATCTTGGTGACAGATGGTTGCCAGGACGAGACATGATGGAGATGGTAGTTCTACATATGTTGCAGGGATGTTTGCAGTATGTGGAGGAGTTGACATCATGGATGAGACAGTTGTTGTTGATCTTGGTGGATGGCTACCAGGATGGTGTGTTGTCGAGGATGACAACGACTTCAGGTGGAGGAGGATGTAAGGACCTGCAGTCCTTGCACGCGCTCCCAGCATGAAGTGCGATGACAAACGAAGAAAGGAACGAGCTCGACTTGGCGTGCGAAAGCATTATGTAATAATGCGAGCACATAGAAGAGTTGAGCGATGGATTTATATGCGTGGGGGCTTGGTTGATCACCCACGAGGCCGACCAACAAACGTAGCAAGGCCGACCTTGCTTGTGGGCATTTGATGAAGGCCAACATGAAGTTTAGAAGTATTCAATGAAGTTGAGGGCGTGGACAAGCCGGCTAGGTAGCTACGACCTTGCCCTGCCACTCATATATATTGGAGATGCGATGGAGTCATTTGCATCATCATTCGATCTTCGCTCATCCAACAAAGGAGAAGTGCGTGGAATAAGAGGTAGCCGCAACAAATAAAGGGAAGTCGCAGCACAGTGATGCACCCAACCTTGGGCAAGGCTACACAAGGGAAACGCATTGTCTTGGTTTGAGAGAGAGCGTGGGTAGAGGAGTGCCTGCCGGTCGAAGAGGAGGGCATGCACAGGTAAGGCGTGGGCACCTGATTGTGCAAGGCGTGCACGGGTGAAGGCGAGGGTGCCCAGTTGTGCGAAGGCGTAGGGTGAAGGCGTGACCGCCCGGTTGTGTGCAGTTGTGCGGTTGGGTGGTTGTGCATGGGTTCTTGGGTAGCTTGGGTGAGCGCCCGCCCGTCATGCAGAGGAAAACGCAGAAGGTGTGCACACTGGAAACGATGAAGTGTTGAGGTTGTGAACGGAGGTGTGACTCATGCGAAGGCGCCCGTGTGTGGCGACTTGGTTACGACGAGGCGTGCCCAAGTTGGGAAAACAACACGATCGTGAGACGAGGTGAATGAAGGGTTGGTGAGTCCTGCGGCAACCGTGCGGAGGTGCCGACGAGCTGGGCAACCGAGTTTGCCGAAGTTTGAAAATTGGCTAACTGTAAATTTTGGGTTTCCCAAGATTTAACTTGTACTTATAAAAGAAGATTATATATATTGCTTCGGGCAGACTCATATTGCAGGGAGTTGCCCCTCCCTTTATACTGTTGTGCATTTCTCTTGTATAATTCTATTTATGTGAATGTTATGGGCTTTCACTTGTATAAAGGAACACATTAATAATAATTGGTTGCGAAACACAAACTAAGTAGGATAAGTGGAATGTTAGGCGTAGTCTACAATCGTAAGTATTGGTGAAAAGAAAATGATTGGTAGTGTCGCACCTCGCTATAGGCGGTTGAAAGACTACCACAGGTGTAGTGGTGTGACACTAGTGGCCCTACAGCTCGCGGGGTGGTGGGGTGATTCCAGGAATCACCCCGCCCTCCGCCCCACCCCAACTGTGAGGACCACGAGCTGCAGGGCGCGAGGATAGGCGAGATGCGGTCACGGTGGAGTCACACAAAGTGGAAAAAGTGAAGTGCGATGAGTTTTGAGCGCGGAGATATATATATCAGGTAGGTGGTCCTGGGTGCCCTGCACGATGGGCGGTCTGATGGGTGGACTGGCTGAACGATGGGGCAGCCAACCATGGAGATGGGCAGGCCGACGTGCTATGGAAAGGGTGAAGCCAACGGGAGGAGCGTGTTATGGTAGGTCGGTTGGGCACATGATCATGGCATGTGAAGAGTATAAGTTGGATGAGTTTTGGAGTTGGAGAGGCAAGCAACTTGGATGCAGATCTCTTGGGATGCCAAGGAAGAGTGAAGAAGTGCGAGGGCGAGTTGTAGGTGTCAAAGTTTAGATGGAGGTGCCAGTCGTGCAGAGTGCGCCCGAGTAGGGCGTCGGTGACACGGTCGTGCAGCGCGCACCCAGGTTGGGCATCCGTGCAGGGCTGCACGACGGGCGACCCGAGTTGGGCGTCCGTGCATGGCTGCACGACGGGCGACCCGAGTTGGGCGTCCGTGCAGAGCTGAACGACGGGCGACCCAGGTAGGGTGTCCATGCAAGGCTGAACAGAGATTGATAGTTCGTGCAGGACGACACGGTGAGGGCGTTAGCCAAACGAAGGGTGGTTGAATCGGAGGTCGTGAATGGGAGTTTGTAGGTGATACTACGTGCGGCCCATCGAACGAAGGGAGGTCGAAACCGTGAATGAGAGTTCGGGCGAGTGGCGACACGGGTGCGTGTGTGCCCACCGAACGAAGGAACGGTTGGGCTGAACGATAATGTTGGGCAGGGTAACACAGTTGGGTGTTTTCTAAATGATCGGTGAATGGGCCGGGTGGAAACGTGTGACGGGTGAACGAAGTGTTGGGTGAGTCGTACGGCGACTGTGCGGAGGTGCTGATGAGTTGGGCAACCGAGTTTGCCGAAGTTGTGAATATTTGGCTAAGTGTAAATTTGGGGTTTCCTCCAAGATTTAGCTTATGTTATGAAAGTTGAAGATTATATATATTGAAATACGTGCAGACTCATATTGCAGGGAGTTTCCCCTCCCTTTATACTATTGTGCAATTGTTCATGTTATTGCTGTTTATGATGAATGTTAATGGTTTCATCGTGTATAAAGGATAAACTAATAGTTGGTAACAAAAAATAAAACTAAGTACGAATGTTAGGCGTAGTCCATGAACATAGGTATTGGTGAAAAGAAAGTGTTCGGTGGTGCTGCACCTCACTATAGTGCGGTTGGAAGATTACCGCCAGTGTAGGGGCATGATAGGTGGTATCAGAGCTGGTGTATGACGAAGAGCTGATACACACTTTCACTTCGTGACAGGTGGTATCAGAGCTGATTCAGGTGGAGTGCAAGTGAAGGAAGCTGATCTCACCGACAGGTGGAATCAAGAGCTGGTTCAGTTTTGCAGGGAGAACCTGGTGAATGGTGAAGAAATCTGAAGGGTGATTCAGGTTGCAGGAAAGTGGATGGCCGAGATGGTAGAAGGACCTATGGTAGGTGAATCTATCCATGATGCAGGTGAAGCTTTCCGATACAAGGTATTGGAACTGATGAGTAGATGGAGTTTTGAATGGGCTTCGATGAAGGCCGAGAACATGATGATTCGGGAGGGTTGTTCGAAGATCAAAGAAGAACTTGAAGAACTCAAGGGCCAATACGAGGATGTTGCAGATGTGACAACGATGGAGGATGAACTTGAGATTGATCAAGTTGGACTAGGATCGTGCAGTTTGCAGACATGGATGGATGAGGATACTCACATGGAGGAGCCTCATGATGATGATGTAAGTACTACTTATGCTTGTGTTTCACTTGAGCATTTGGTAGATGAACCGTATGCAGGGAAGGGCAAAATCAATTTGCCGATGCAAGGGAGAATCTTACCATGGATGTCTACAATGAGACCTTGTATGAAGAAGCAAGGATTGTTGACTGTTGCAGGACTTGTTGGGGTTGTTTGTGACCTTATGGTAGAAGGTGTAAAAGCCCGTGACAAGGGAGGAACATGATGATCGTTGCAGAGGAATGAGTCGTGCTTTAGCCATATGGAGAAATTGGCTAAGTGCCCGGCATGACTCATGGATAGATTAGAGGAGGGCACACACTTGAGTTGATGATACTTGGGTGGACTTCTCATGGCTGAGACAGAGAGAGGAAGTCTTGGTGGGACCTTTAGTGGGGAAGCTATGATGGAAGAGACTCGTGATGATGATATGGTTGGGTAACCGAGTTCACTATACCAGATTACAGACTTAGATGGGGATGACCAATTGTTGTGATGGGTCTACTTAGTTGGACAACACGGGAAACTTATTCATGGACATCAGGTTGGAGACATGGAGCATGGCAGTCTTATGCAGGGACATTATGCAGGAGCACTTGTAGAGGTGTCACATATGGGCATCCAATGAGGAGTGCCAAGGCAGAGATGTTGAGCAGGTGGATTTGTTGGTGTGACATGGAGATGTTTTACTTATGATCCGATGGATATGTTGTGCACTCTTGTACAACAAGGCCATGGACTTGGTTGGAGTTGTGAGCGGACTATGGAGCATTCCTACTACATGGAGAGATGAGGCATCTTGCAGAGACCTTTGGGCCGAGTTTTGTATGCTTGCTGGGGATGTTGGTTGGAGATGACTCATGGAGCTCATGATGACATGAGGTTGTGACTTTTTGCGACTTCATATATGGTGAACTTGGAGGATCTGATGCATTGAGGAGCTGAGGTTAGAGACTTTGATGCAGGATGGGGTGCATACTTTCGAGTACATGTATGGGCATGCTTGAAAGAGTGACTTGATGTGGAGGATCGTTATGAGACACTTTGGAGTGATGGAGTTACAATGATGATGATTCCTTGTTGGCAACACTTGGGAATGGGTTGAGTCGAGACTTAACCACTTTTGACACATGGGAGCTGATTGATCTATGATCATGGGCAGCACATGGACAGCATGTTGCAGATGAGATGGAGGTTTACTTCATGAACATGGGCATGGCTTACACTTATATGGAGATGGATTCTTGATCAAATTGATGATGTGACAGGACGTTCTGAGAAACGACTGATGATGGCATGAGGATGTGTATTCTCATGGTTTGGGCGTGATGGTTGGATTAGCTACCCAACTAGTTCAAGTCATGGGGGCTATAGCATGTACAAAGATGTGTTAGCATATGTTAGAGTATCGTGACAGCAGTTCACACGATGACAATACATGATGAGGTCAACACAATATGTTGCAGTAGGGAATGTAGCTTGAGATGGAGGGGCCAGCCTTCCACGATGGGAGCAGCATGTGGGGATTGCAATGAGGCGGTTGATAATCATGGATTGAGATGATTTGCCGATGTATGACATACCGAAGGAGTATATGCCTTGGTATGGATATCTTGGTGGCAGGTGGTTGCCAGGATGAGGAATTGTCGAGGACGACAATGATTTCAAGTGGGGGAGAATGTGAGGACCACGAACTGCAGGGCGCACGGATGGGCGAGCTGCGGTCACAGTGGAGTCACATGAAGTGGAAAAAGTGAATTGCGATAAGTTTTGAGCGCGGAGATACATCTATCAGGTAGGCGGTCCCGGGTGCCCCGCATGATGGGCGGGCCGACGGGTGGACTGGCTGAACGATGGGGCAGCCAACCATGGAGATGGGCAGGCCGACATGCTGTGGAAAGGGTGAAGCCGATGGGAGGAGCGTGTTATGGCAGGTCGGCTGGGCACATGATCATGGCGTGTGAAGAGTATAAGTTGGACGAGTTTTGGAGTTGGAGAGGCAAGCAACTTGGACACGGATCTCTTGGGAAATTAAGGAAGAGCGAAGAAGTGCAAGGGCGAGCTACAGGTGTCGAAGTTCAGATGGAGGCGTCGGTCGTGCAGAGCGCGCCCGAGTAGGGCATCGGTGACACAGTCATGCAGCGCGCGCCTAGGTTGGGCGTCCGTGCAGGGCTGCACGATGGGTGACCCGAGTTGGGCATCCGTGCAGGGCTGCACGATGGGCGACCCGAATTGGGCGTCCGTGCAAAGCTGAACCACGGGCGACCCGGGTAGGGCGTCCGTGCAGGGCTGAACGGAGATTGATAGTTCGTGCAGGACGACACGGTGAGGGCGTTAGCCGAACGAAGGGTGGTTGAACTGGAGGTCGTGAACGAGAGTTTGTAGGTGGTACTACGTGCGGCCCACTAAACGAAGGGAGGTCGAAACCGTGAACGAGAGTTTGGGTGAGTGGCGACACGAGTGCATGTGCGCCCGCCGAACGAAGGAACGGTTGGGTTGAATGATAATGTCAAGCAGGGTAACACAGTTTGGGCGTTTGCTAAATGAACGGTGAACGAGCCGGGTGGAAACGTGCGACAGGTGAACGAAGTGTTTGGCAAGTCGTGCGGCGACTGTGCGGAGGTGCCGACGAGCTGGGCAACCGAGTTTGCCGAAGTTGTGAAAATTTGGCTAAGTGTAAATTTGGGGTTTCCTCCAAGATTTAGCTTATGTTATGAAAGTTGAAGATTATATATATTGAAATATGGGCAGACTCATATTGCAGGGAGTTGCCCCTCCCTTTATACTGTTGTGCAATTGTTCATGTTATTGTTGTTTATGATGAATGTTAATGGTTTCATCGTGTATAAAGGATAAACTAATACTTGGTAACGAAAAATAAAACTAAATACAAATCTTAGGTGTAGTCCATGAACATAAGTGTTACTGAAAAGAAAGTGTTCGGTGGTGACGCACCTCGCTATAGTGCGTTGGAAGATTACCGCCAGCGTAGGGGCGTGACACCAGCGGCCCAATGACACGCAGGGGTGGTGGGGTGATTTCGGGAATCACCCTGCCCTCCGCTCCACCCCGATGGCCCAACAGCTCGCGAGGGTGGTAAGGTTATTCCTGGAATCACCCCGCTCTCCGCCCCACCCCGACGGCTCAACGGCTCGTGGGGATGGCAGGGTGATTCCGAGAATCACCCTGCCCTCCACCCCACCATGGTGGCCCAACAGCCCGCAGGGGTGGCGGGGTGATTCTAAGAATCACCCCACCCTCCACCCCACCTGGGTGACCCAACGGCTCGCGGGGGTCGCAGGGTGATTCTGGGAATCACCCCGCCCTCCACCCCACCCAGTCTCCCCAACGGCTCGCGGGGGTGGCGGGTTGATTCCGGGAATCACCCCGCCCTCCACCCCACCCCGACACCCCAACGACTCGCGGGGGTGGCGGGGTGATTCCCGAAATCACCCCACCCTCCGCCCCACCCCAACACCCCAATGGCCCGCGGGGGTGGCGGGGTGATTCCCGCGAGTGGCAGTGTGATTCCGGGAATCACCCTACCCTCCATCGCACCCCGGCGGCCCAAGGACTCGCGTGGGTGGCGGGCTGATTTCTGGAATCACCTCGCCCTCCACTCCAACTCGGCAGCCCAACGGCCACGGGGGTGGTGGGGTGATTCTGGGAATCACCTTGCCCTCCGCCCCACCCCGGTTGTCACGCCCCTACACCGTGGTAGTCTTTCAACCGCTTATAGCGAGGTGCGGCACTACCAATCATTTTCTTTTCACCAATACTTACGATTGTAGACTATGCCTAACCTTCCACTTATCCTACTTAGTTTGTGTTTCGCAACTAAGTATTATTAATGTGTTCCTTTATACAAATGAAAGCCCATAACATTCACATAAACAACATTATACAATAGAAATGCATAACAGTATAAAGGGAGGGGCAACTCCCTACAATATGAGTCTGCCTGAATCAATATATATAATCTTCTTTTATAAGTACAAGTTAAATCTTGGGAAACCCAAAATTTACACTTAGCCAATTTTCAACTTCGGCAAACTTGGTTGCCCAGCTTGTCGGCACCTCCGCACGGTCACCGCACGACTCACCAACCCTTCGTTCACCTCATCGCATGATCGTGTTGTTTGCCCAACTTGGGCACGCCTCGTCATAACCAAGTCACCACACACAGGCGCCTCCGCATGAGTCACACCTCCATTCACAATCTCAACACTTCACCAAAAGTCACACTATGCACACTTGCACGACGAGCGGCACTCACCCGAGTCATCTAAGAACCCGTGGCAAGTCGTCGCACAAATCGGGCGCCCACGCCTTCGTTTCACCGTCGGACGCTCCTTCGCACAACTCGGGTGCCACACTCGTGCACGCCCTTCACCCAAACCAAGAAATGGTGTTATCTCCATGCGGCCTTGCCCAAGAATGGGCGCATCACAAAACTGCACCTTCCTCTTATTTGCTGCATCCACACTAGACCTGCGCCTTTTCTTTCACATGTTGAGCAATTTCCTTGTGTTGAGCGATGTCCAAATGAGCTTCAATGCATGCTAATTTATATGAGTGGCAAGGCAAGGTCGTGGGTGCCCACCGACCTGCCCACACCCTCAAACTCCATCGTAAATACACTTAAACATGATTCGGCCTCACTACCTTCGTAGGTCGGCCCCGTGGGTGATCCTGCAAGCTCCCCATGCCTATAAATAGCTCGCTCTCCTCCCTTTATGCATTCATTATAACATAACCTCATCGCATACGTAGTCTGAGCTTGTCCTTCCTCCGTTTTTCATCACACTTCAAGCCGGGAGCACGTGCAAGGATTGTAGGTCCTTACATCCTCCTCCACCTGAAGTCGTTGTCGTCCTCGACAACATGCCATCCTGGTAGCCATCCACCAAGATCATCAATATCTGTCTCATCCATGATTTGAACTCCTCCACATACTGCAAACATCCCTGCAACATATGTAGAAATGCTGTCTCCATCTGTCACCAAGATCACCATACCAAGGTATACACCTCATCGATATGTCACATATCGGAAATCATCTCAATCCATGACCATCGACCATCTCGTCGCAATCTCCACATGCTGCTCCCCATCATAGAAGGCTAGTCCCTCCATCTCAAGATACATGCTTCCTACAACATCTCGTGTCAATCTCATCATGTGTCATCCTCGTGTGAGCTACTACCATGATACTCCAACATAATGCTAACACATATATGTACACTACGCATCCCCATGTTTGAACTAGTCGGGTGATCAGTCCAACTGTCACGCTCAAACCATGAGAGTGAACATCCTCATGTCATCATCAATTGTTTCTCAGAACATCCCATCACATTGTCAACTTGATCAAGAATCCATCTCCATACAAGTGCAAGCCATGCTCAGGTCCATGAAGTATCCCTCATATCATCTGCAACATGTTGTCCATGATGTCTGGTACTAATGTGTTGCACGAAATCAGCCACATCTACCCCAACATCATCATCCATATGTGCACCTCCTCAATATGAAGAGACCATCTCATCAAACTCTGACTCTCAATGTGCCACACCCAGGTCCATGAAGCAACCTCCATCATATCTGCAATGTGCCATTCCCCAAGTCTGCCATAGAAACAAGTATACACCTCTCTCATCTATCCATGTGCTACCCATGATCATAGATCAATCAGCTCCCATCTGTCTAAAGTGGTCAAGTCTTGGCTCAACCCATGCCCAAGTGTTGCCACCAAGGCATCATCATCATCATAACTCCATTGCTCCAAAGTGTCTCATATCGATCCTCCACATCAAGTCACTCTTCCAAGCCATTCCCATACATGTACTTGAAAGTATGCACCCCATTATGCATCAAAGTCTCTGACCTCAGCTCCTCAATGCTTCAGATCCTCTAAGTCCACCATATATGAAGTCCCTAAAAGTCACAACCTCATGTCATCATGAGCTCCATGAGTCATCTCCAACCAACATTCTAGCAAGCATACAAGTCTCAACCCAAAGGTATCTGCAAGATGCGTCAGCTCTCCATGTAGTAGGAATGCTCCATAGTCGGCTCACAAATCCATTCAAGTCCATGGCCTTGTTGTACAAGAGTGCATAGCCTCTCCATCGGCTCATAAGTAAAACATCTCCATGTCACATCAGCAAATCCATCTGCACAACATCCCTGCCTTGGCACTCCTCATTGGATGCCCATAAGTGACACCTCTACAAGTGCTCCTACATAATGTCCCTGCATAAGACTGCCATGCTCCATGTCTCCAACCTGATGTCCATGACTAAGTTGCCCACGTAATCCAACCAAGTAGACTCATCACAACAATTGGTCATCCTCATCCAATTCTGCAATCTTCGGTCTAGTGAACTCGGTCACCCAACCATATCATCATCATCACGAGTCTCTCCATCATAGCTCCCCCACAAAAGCTTCCAGCAAGACTATCTCTTGGTCTCGGCCATGAGAAGTCCACCCAAGTATCATCATACCTCAAGTGTGTTCCCTCTTCAATCTGTCCATGAGTCATGCCGGGCACTTAGCCAATTCTTCATGTGGCTGAAGCATGACCCATTCCTCCGCAATGCTCATCATGTTCCTCCCTTGTCACGGGCCTTTGCACCTTCTATCATAAGGTCACAAACAACCCCAATAAGTCCTGCAACAGTTAACAATCCTTTCTTCTCCATACAAGGTCTCATCATAGACATCCATGGTAAGATGCTCCCTTGCATCAGCAAACTGCTTTTGCCCTTCCCTGCATACAGTTCATCTACCAAATGTTCAAGTGAAACACAAGTATCAATACTTACTTCATCATCATCATGAGGCTCCTCCATATGAGTATCCTCATCCATCCATGTCTGCAAACTGCACGATCCTGGTCCAACTTGATCAACCTCAAGTTCATCCTCCATCGTTGTCACATCTGCAACATCCTCAAACATCACAACTTCCTCTTCCTTGTCAGCACAATCTGCAACTTCATCTTGCTCCATTGTCCAACCAAGTTGAAGAATTTTGTCTTCAACATTCTTTTCCAAGACTTCAAGCTCCTTTCGAATCCGGGGTTCTCTTCTTTCATCCGCTTCAACCTGTATAAGGTAAGTAAGAGCTTCCCTTCACATTCTTCCAAACCTGCCATGCCTTGTCGTTCAGCTTGGTCCAAGCACGAAGCTTCTCCTCTGCTAAACCTGTTTCACCATTCACCAAGTTCCCTACAACCTGAATTAGCGTTTGTTCCACTTGTATGTGAAACCAACTTCCTTCACCTGCAAGTACCTGCTTCCACTGTCATCAACTGTCAAGTGCTTACACACTTGCTTCACCCAGCTTCCTGCAAGACTTCTCCAAGTCTTCAGACTAGCTCTGATACCACCTGTCACGAAGTGCAGGTGTGTATCAGCTTCAATGCTTCAACACCAGCACCAGCTCCCCAGCACTAGCTCTGATACCACCTGTCACGCCCCTACACCTACAGTAGTCTTTCAACCGCTTATAGCGAGGTGCGGCACTACCAATCGTTTTCTTTTCACCAATACTTACGATTGTAGACTATGCCTAACCTTCCACTTATCCTACTTAGTTTGTGTTTCGCAACCAAGTATTATTAATGTGTTCCTTTATACAAGTGAAAGCCCATAACATTCACATAAACAGCATTATACAATAGAAATGCATAACAGTATAAAGGGAGGGGCAACTCCCTACAATATGAGTCTGCCCGAATCAATATATATAATCTTCTTTTATAAGTACAAGTTAAATCTTGGGAAACCCCAAATTTACACTTAGCTAATTTTCAACTTCGGCAAACTCGGTTGCCCAGCTCGTCGGCACCTCCGCACAGTCGCTGCACGACCCACCAACCCTTCGTTCACCTCATCGCACAATCGTGTTGTTTGCCCAATTTGGGCGCGCCTCATCATAACCAAGTCGCCACACACGGGCGCCTCTGTACGAGTCACACCTCTATTCACAATCTCAACACTTCACCAAAAGTCACACCGTGCACACTTGCACAACGGGCGGGCACTCACCCGAGTCACCCAAGAACCCATGCCAAGTCGTCGCATAAACTGGGGGCCCACGCCTTCATTTCACCGTCGGAAGCTCCTTCGCACAACTTGGGCGCCACACCCGTGCACGCCCTTCACCCAAACCAAGAAACGGTGCTATCTCTGTGCGGCCTTGCCCAAGAACGGGCGCATCACAAAACTGTGTGTTCCTCTTCTTTGTTGCATCCACACTAGACCTGCGCCTTTTCTTTCACATGTTGAGTGAGTTCCATGTGTTGAGCGATGTCCAAATGAGCTTCCATGCGTGCTAATTTATAAGAGTGGCAAGGAAAGGTCGTGGCTGCCCAGCCGACCTACCCACGCCCTCAAACTCCATCGCAAATACACTTAAACATGATTCGGCCTCACTACCTTCGTAGGTCAGCCCCGTGGGTGATCCTCCAAGTTCCCCGTGCCTATAAACAGCTCACTCTCCTCCCTTTATGCGTTCATTATAACATAACCTCATCGCATATGTAGTCTGAGCTCGTCCTTCCTCCATTTGTCATCGTACTTCAAGCCGGGAGCACATCCAAGGACTGCAGGTCCTTACACCGGTGGCCTAACAGCTCACGGGGGTGGTGGTGTGATTCCGGGAATCACCTTGCCCTCCGCCCCACCTTGGTGGCCGAACGACCCGCGAGGGTGGCGGGGTGATTTCAAGAATCACCCTGCCCTTCGCCCCACCTTGGCGGTTCAATAGCTTGTCGGGGTGGCTGGGTGATTCCGAGAATCACCCCGCCCTCCACCCCACCCCGGTGGCCCAACAACCCGCGGGGGTGGCGGGGTGATTCCGGCAATCACCCTACCCTCTGGCCCACACGGGCTGTTGGAAATAATACTGAGAGGGGGGTGAATCAGTATTATCAAATTCTTTTCAATTTATACAAGGATTTGCAGATCTGACTATTGAAACTTGCATATACCTTCCAGACTTATAATTTAATTTATTCTTCAGATGTTGATCATTAATCTGTGTGTCAGAACCATATAACAGTAAGCAGGAACAGAAAAGTAGAACAGACAGTCACACAAAAGGAACACAAGATATAAGGTGGAAACCCAATGTGGGTGAAAACCACCTACTGCAATATGTCTCTATCTTCTTTCAATTAGAAACTTTTTTTTACAATGATTCTGTACTAGTGCAGTCTTATGCCAGCACTCAGGCTTCAACCTGCAGAAGGCTACAACCTTCTCTCCTTCTCCAGACTCTTCTGGAAGGGAGCTACAACCCCCTTAGCTCGTGTACTAGCTGAGGTGCTAATACGTAGGTGCTGGCCTACAAAAGACTTCTCTTTTCTTCCAGGACCACGTTCCATAAATTTTCAAACTGGATCCATGAATATCAATCAAACATCAAATAGATCTCCAATCAACCAACTTCCTTGTGCAAATACTGAATCAATAACTTTTCAGAACACAGTACCAGTAACCAGACACCAATTCAGAACCCTGAACACTGCAGTAATAGACAGAAGTAGCTAAAACATATTTCAAGAAAAAATTCTGCAACTTCGCCAATAGAAACCTGCGTACGACCGCGCCTTCTTTGTGGCCAACCTGCGGGTATTCGCACCTCCACTGTGTTGGTCCTACGAACTTCGTGTCTGTGCTATGTAAAACTTGCGAATAACCGCGCCTGCACTGTGACGATCCTGCGGATCTCCGCGCCTACACTGTCTCGGACCTGCGGGTATCCGCGCCTGCGCTATGTTGAGCCTGCGGATCTCAATAACTGAGCTTTGTTGGACCTGCGGGTATAGATAATTTTTTAGACTTCAATTATACCCAGACTATCAGATTTACAGATTTGATCTTGCACCAAAGAGATCTCGACCCATCAGTAGATCTGCTTTGTAATGCTCAAGTTTCTCCTTGATTTAGGTCCAGCTATAACTCCCAACCAATCACAGAATTTTAGATCTTTCTCTTCTTAAGATATTCAACACATCGGTGCCCAAGCCAAATGATCTCCTTTCATTTTTATAGACTAGGCCTTACTCAAACCATGGTCCAAAACCATAGAGATCCAATACTAGGGACCCAATACCTGGGTTCAATACTTTAGATGCAAAACCACGGACCAAAACCATAGGATCAAAAATGTCGGACTAAATACCATGGACCAACCATAAGATTTCCCACGTGCGCGCTTTTCTCTGCATGAAAGTGCGTGTACTTTGCGTCTGCACTTTTTGTTCGGAGCACCTGCATACATGTCCGCAACTTTTGTTCGGTGCACCTGCGTATATCCGCGGCTTAGTGAACAGGAACCTGCGGGTATCTTATTTTCTACTATTTTGAGAGCCTGAACCTGTGATCTGCTATTTGAGTGAGTTTCCATCAAGGACAACACTGATGTCATCGAGCCTGTGCCAATCCTGTGTCATAATGCCAACAATCTCCCCCTTTGGACTTGATGGCAACCCAAATTCACTCAAAGTCTTTCCTCCCCCTTTGACATCAAGGGCAAAGGGTTATGCTCCCCCTGAGTACATGCTGAAATCTCTGCTCTGCTGTGCTGTCCAAGCTCCCCCTGACATATAGGCAAGATCTGCAAGAAGATATTCTACAAAAGAAATCTGACATGATACACCATAACAGACCTTCCTATCACCAAAGACTCATACATACAACTCCCAATCAAGTGGGAATATACCATTGACTCATCCACCCAACCAAGTGGGGATACATAATAAGCACATTACATTATCCATCCCAGGCATAGTGGGGCAACCAAGATAGGCCGTTACATGACCTTGACAAAAGAAATATAAGACATAGAGACAAAATATCAGCAGCATCTGTCAATCATTATTCAGATCAACATCCATGTTCTCCTTCTGTACTTGCTCCTCCAAGATCTTCTACAATAATGCCAACAATGCATTATTAGAAGAATATATGCTCCCCCTGAACCTGTTCCAGCTGGTCTCTGACAGATCCATAGCGGACTCTTCTCATCCTTGCTTTTCCTGCGAATGTACGTGTATACCCCATATGAAACTCGCGTACAACCAACAATCTCTGAAACAGACAAGATTCAACAGCAAGATGATGCATCAACTACCCCCAGCTTTTGTCTGAGGTATTCAAAGGTCTCCCTGGGCAGTGGTTTGGTGAGAATATCAGCAACTTGTTCCTTAGAGGGAACATACTCCAATTTGACCTTTTGTTCAAGCACTTGTTCCCGGAGAAAATGATACTTGATTGGTATGTGCTTAGTCTTTGAATGCATGACAGGATTCTTTGAAATACTGATTGCACTTGTATTATCACAGAAGATGGAGATAGGTGGAGTACAAGTGATTTGCATGTCTTGCAATGTTTGCATCATCCAAAGGAGTTGTGTGCAGCAAGATGTAGCAGCTACATATTCTGCTTCTGTTGTAGATAATGCAATAGAGCTTTGTTTCTTGCTGAACCAAGATACTAATCTAGGACCCATGAAGAATGCACCACCACTAATGCTTTTCCTGTCATCCACGCTTCCTGCCCAATCCGCATCTGTGTATGCATGAAGTGTGAGATCTGTACCTCTAGGATACCACAAGCCATAGTTTTGAGTTCCTTGAAGATACTTGAAGATTCTCTTAACTACCTGAAGATGAGTTTCCTTTGGATTTGCCTGAAACCTTCCAACTATTCCTACTGCATGCATAATGTCTGGTCGGGTACCTGTTAGATAGAGCAGACTACCAATCATGGATCTATAGGTTGGTTGATGTACTTCTATCGATTCATCATTTGCGCTGAGGTTGCATCCTGTCACCATAGGAGTACATACTGGTTTCGAATCCTCCATCCCATATTTCTTCAAGATCTGCTTGAGATACTTGGTTTGTGATAGAAAAATACCGTCTTTGTTTTGTTGGACTTGTAAACCAAGAAAATATGTGAGCTCACCAAGCATGGACATTTCAAACTCCTTTTGCATTACCAAGGCAAAATTTTGACTCATGTCTTCTTCATTGCTGCCAAAGATGATATCATCAACATACACAACAAGTATTAGCAACTTTTCATTGTCAACCTTTATATATAGATTGCTATCAATTGATCCTTTTATAAAGCCTTGTTGATGGAGGTACTTATCCAACCGATAATACCACGCCCTAGGAGCCTGTTTAAGGCCATAGAGAGCCTTTTTGAGCCTGCATACAAGTTTTGGATCATTTCCAAGAATAAACCCATCTGGTTGTTCAATATATACTTCTTCATCCAAGTCTCCATTCAAGAAAGCAGACTTCACGTCCATTTGAAATACTTTGAACTTCTGAAAGCTAGACAGAGCAAGGAACATCCTTATAGCCTCAAGTATGGCAACTGGTGCAAATGTTTCTTCAAAGTCTATGCCTTCTTGTTGCGCATACCCTTTACAAACAAGTCTTGCCTTGTTTCTAACCACATCCCCATTTTCATTCAGCTTATTTTTGAAAATCCATTTTGTCCCTATGACATTCTTATCTTTTGGTCTAGGAACCAACTCCCAAGTATTATTCTTTTCAATCTACTTGAGTTCTTCTTCCATGGCCTTGACCCAGCATTCATCTTTGCAAGCCTCTCTTACATTCTGTGGTTCAGTGGAGGAGAGCAATGCTAGATAACTTGAAGCTTCTGAAATGGTTCTCCTTGTTTGTACACTTGCCTCTTTCTGCCCCAAAATTTGAGATTCTAGATGATTCTTCTGAACATATCTGGATGGAGTCTTTTCTTCTATCCTTATCTGTTCTTCTGGTGCCTCATGAGTTTCTTCTTCATTATGAATTTGATTTGATGTTGACGGATAGTCTTCGCCATCTTCGAAATCTTCAGATTTTACCTGCCTAGGAGTGTTTACTTCTTCATCAACCACTACATCAATACTTTCAACAATCTTAGAAAGTCTTTTATTGTAACATTTGTAAGCTTTGCTGTGGGGAGAGTAGCCAAGTAAAATGCCTTCATCTGCTTTAGGTTCAAACTTGCCAAGATTTTCATCAGTCCTTTTAATGTAGCATTTGCTTCCAAAAATTTTGAAGTATTTTAACGTGGTAGTCTTACCATACCAAAGTTCATGAGGGGTCTGAGTGCTGTTTACCCAGAAATTTGTCTTGTTGAGAATAGTAACAACGGCAAATGCGGCTTCACCCCAGAAGATTGCTGGAGTTCCAAATTCATCAAGCATAGCACGAGCCATTTGTTGAACCGTTCTGTTCATCCTTTCCACTACTCCATTTTGCTGAGGAGTCCTTGTAGCAGAGAATTCCCTTCTTATTCCATGTTCTTCACAAAAATCGAAGAATTCATCTGAGGTAAATTCCCCTCCTCGATCAGATCTGAGGCATTTGATTTTGTGATCTGATTCATTTTCAACCAAAGCTTTGAATGACTTGAACTTTTTGAAAGCTTCATCTTTATACTTCATGATTCCTATCCAACACATCCTAGAAAAGTTGTCAATGAACAATATGAAATACTCTTCTCCTCAAGGTGACCTTTTCCTAGTTGGACCACATATATCGGTGTGGACAAGTTCAAGTGGCCTGCTAGCTGATCCTTCCTTCTCCGGGAAATTAGTTCTGGTTTTCTTACCAACTTGACATGATTTGCATATTGTATTGTCTGGAATTCTGATGTCAGGAAGATCCCGAACTACCTGATATTTGCATGCTTTCCTTATTTGAGAGAAGCTAAGATGCCCCAGTCTTCTGTGCCATAGCCAGTGTTCATCATTCTTGCTTAAATAGCATTGTTGTTGTCCTCCCTTGAGTACATATAAGTTATTTGGAGTTCTAATGCCTCTGATCATTGTTTTTCCTGTATCGAGCTCATGAACAATACATCCATTTGATCGAAATATTACCTCAGTTCCCTGATCACACATCTGACTGACACTCAATAGATTATGCTTTAAGCCATCAACATACATAACATTTCCAACCTTGACCTTTTCTTTCAAACGAACAGAGCCTTTACCTTTTATGAATGCAGGAGTGTCATTTCCAAAGGAGACCTTCTTTTCCTTTTCTAAGGCACTATATGACTGAAGTTTTTCTTTATCACCTATCATATGTTTTGAGCATCCACTGTCGATGTACCATTGATTTTCCTGTCCTTCCGCATATAAGGCTATCCCACATCTTTCCGGTTGCGTTTCTTTCCTTTTCCATGTTTTGGAACTCAATGAAGTTTTCTCCTTCTGAGTTGTTTGCCGAAACCTACTCCTGCATTCAGAATCCTCATGACCAAAGTTGTTACAGATAGAACATTCTATTTCATTTTCAAGAGTAGAGAAGTTATTGTAGGTTCTTTTCGAGATTCAAGTCATACTCCTTTGTTTTTGAGCTTCCCTAGTCATGATGGTCTTGTAGGCAACACATTGAGAAGCTTTATGACCAAAGTTATGACAAGAGAAACATTGGCCATTGAAGAAATTCCTGCGATTATCAAATCTACCAACCATATGATTGTAGTTTCCATCCATTCTTGAGCCAAATTGAGAATGAGTTACCTGTGGTTGGTTGAAGCTTTTGTTCATCCTTGAAGTAGATTGCCCCCGATTTACTTGATAATCTTTGATCATTATTGAAGCAAATTGTCCCTGACTTACCTGGTGATCTACTTTGTGCTTTTGTTGTCGATTGTCAACTTGTTCACTTCTCCTTGCTGCATCAAGATAACTTTTGGAGGTGGATGGCTTCTGTGCTTGCTTCTGAGCTTGAGATGCTTCTTCGGAATATCCGAGACCTGTCTTGATTAGAGGAGAACGCTGCACTTTGATAATCTCATCTAGAGTTTCAGATCCTTTAGCAAATCTGAGATTAAGGCTTTTGTTTTCTCAATTTCTTTTCTAAGTCCCACAATTTCACATTCTAACTCTTCATTGTGTTTATCTTTTTCAGCAAGTTGAAATTTCTTCATAAAGCCCTTCTTCATTTGTAGCATCCAAGAAATCATCATCTTCAAAAGCCATCAAAAGTCTATCATCATTACCTTGTTCATCTTCATCACTATTTGACAATCCATCACTGTCTTCATGCGTGTAATAGCTCTTCTTATTTACATTTTGTTTTCTGTTCCATCTAACAGGTTCCTTACCTTTGTCTAGTTTATCTTTATGAGGACATTTTGCAGCATAATGACCAACTCTTCCACAAGCAAAGCATTTGAAAGGCAGCTTACCTCTAAATCTTCCAGTTCCCCGTTGAAGGTTCTTGACAAAATTTGATTCTTCCTCTTCTTCTGACATATGTCCTGACTCATAGTAATCTCCTTTTCCTGATGCCTTGAATGCAGCTTCTCTCCCGTCTGATGGTCCTCCTTTTCTCATTTCGTAAGCAGTTAGAATTCCGTGCAGCTGTGACATGGTAAGGCTTTGTAGATTCTGCTTTTCTTCTATGGCAGAAACTTTTGAATCAAACTTAGAAGACAAAGATCTTAGAACCTTTTCAACCAAAACAACTTCTTTTATTTCTTCACCTAAGTTTTTCATACAATTTACGATCTCATCTATACGTAGGAAATAGCTGGCCACACTTTCATCATTATGCATTCTGAGACTTTCATATTGAATTCTAAGAGTTTGTAATTTTGCTCATTTTACCTGTTCATCTCCTTCGTAGCTCAGAACGATCTTGTCCCATATTTCTTTTGCGCTTTTGAGCTGCATAACCTTGACGAATTCTGATTGAGATAGACTTCCTAATAGAGTATTGACAACTTTTGCATTTGTTTCATACTGCTTCTTACCAGCTGCATCTGTAGGAGTTGCTGATGGAAATGTGTATCATGTTTCCACAATATCCCAAACTTTTGTACCAAGAGATTGAAGATAAGCAGTGATTCTTACCTTCCAATAGA
The DNA here is from genome assembly GCA_031772625.1 of Pinus tabuliformis. Taxonomy (NCBI): domain Eukaryota; kingdom Viridiplantae; phylum Streptophyta; class Pinopsida; order Pinales; family Pinaceae; genus Pinus; species Pinus tabuliformis. Next base: position 674,911,785 of record CM062819.1, read on the forward strand.
CGAAGTTGCTCCCATCAAAAATTGGTGGCCTGATAGATGCTTCTTTTTCGTAGTTGCTCATGATGATAGATCTTCCTTCAAGCGATCAAGCTTTTCCTCAAGGACCTGCTCTGATACCAATTGTTGGAAATAATACTGAGAGGGGGGTGAATCAGTATTATCAAATTCTTTTCAATTTATACAAGGATTTGCAGATCTGACTATTGAAACTTGCATATACCTTCCAAACTTAAAATTTAATTTATTCTTCAGATGTTGATCATTAATCTGTGTGTCAGAACCATATAACAGTAAGCAGGAACAGAAAAGTAGAACAGACAGTCACACAAAAGGAACACAAGATATAAGGTGGAAACCCAATGTGGATGAAAACCACCTACTGCAATATGTCTCTATCTTCTTTCAATTAGAAACTTCTTTTTACAATGATTATGTACTAGTGCAGTCTTATGCTAGCACGCAGGCTTCAACCTGCAGAAGGCTACAACCTTCTCTCATTCTCCAGACTCTTCTGGAAGGGAGCTACAACCCCCTTAGCTCTTGTACTAGCTGAGGTACTTGTACGTAGGTGTTGGCCTACAGAAGACTTCTCTTGTCTTCCAGGACCACGTTTCATAAATTTTCAAACTGGATCCATGAATATCAATCAAACATCAAATAGATCTCTAATCAACCAACTTCCTTGTGCAAATACTGAATCAATAACTTTTCAGAACACAGTACCAGTAACCAGACACCAATTCAGAACCCTGAACACTGCAGTAATAGACAAAAGCAGCTAAAACATATTTCAAGAAAAAAGTCTGCAACTTCACCAATAGAAACCTGTGTACGACTACGCCTTCTCTGTGGCCAACCTACGGGTATCCGCACCTCCACTGTGTTGGTCCTGTGAACTTTGCATCTGCGCTATGTAAAACCTGCGGATATCCATGCCTGCACTATGATGATCCTGTGGATCTCCGCGCCTGCACTGTCTCGGACCTGCGGGTATCCGCGCCTGCGTTGTGTCGAGCCTGCAGATCTCTGCGCCTGCGCTGTGTCGGACCTGCGGGTATAGATAATTTTTCAGACTTCAATTATACCCAGACTATCAGATTTACAGATCTGATCTTATGCCAAAGAGATCTTGACCCATCAGTAGATCCATCTTGTAATGCTCAGGTTTCTCCTTGATTTAGGTCCAGCTATAACTCACCAACCGATCACAGAATTTCAGATCTTTCTCTTCTTAAGATATTCAACACATCGGTGCCCAAGCCAAATGATCTCCTTTCCTTTTTATAGACTAGGCCTTACTCAAACCATGGTCCAAAACCATAGAGATCCAATACTAGGGACCCAATACCTGGGTTCAATACTTTAGATGCAAAACCACGGACCAAAACCATAGGATCAAAAATATTGGACTAAATACCATGGACCAACCATAAGATTTCCCACGTGTGCGCTTTTCTCTGCATGAAAGTGCGTGTACTTTGCGTCCACACTTTTTGTTCGAAGCACCTGCGTACATGTCTGCAGCTTTTGTTCAGCGCACCTGCGTATATCTGTGGCTTAGTGAACAGGAACCTACGGGTATCTTATTTTCTACTATTTTGAGAGCCTAAACTTGTGATCTACTATTTGAGTGAGTTTCCATCAAGGACAACACTGATGTCATCGAGCCTGTTCCAGTCTTGTGTCATAATGCCAACACGGGCGGCCCAACAGCTCGCGGGGGTGGCAGGGTGATTCCAGGAATCACCTCGCCCTCCGCCCCACCCTGGTGGCCCAACGACTCGCGGGGGTGGCGGGGTGATTCTGGGAATCACCCCGCCCTCCGCCCCACCCCGACGGCCCAACAGCTTGCGGGGTGGCGGAGTGATTCTGGGAATCACCCCACCCTCCGCCCCACCCTCCGCCCCACCGTTGGGCCGCAGGGTGGCGGGGTGATTTCGGGAATCACCCCGCCCTCCGCCCCACCCCGGTGGCCCAACGACCCGCAGGGGTGGCGGGGTGATTCTAGGAATCACCCCGCCCTCTGCCCCACCCCGGCGGCCCAACGGCCCACGGGGGTGGCGGGGTGATTTCGGGAATCACCCCACCCTGGCAGCCCAACAATCCACGGGGGTGGCAGGGTGATTCCGAGAATCACCTCGCCCTCTGCCCCACCCTGGTGGCCCAATAGCCCATGGGGGTGGCGGGGTGATTCCGGGAATCACCCTACCCTCCACCCCAACCCGTGGCCCAACGACCCGCGAGGGTGGTGGGGTGATTCCGGGAATCACCCCGCCCTTCGCCCCACCCCGGTGACCCAACGACCTGCGGGGTTGGTGGGGTGATTCCGGGAATCACCCCGCTCTTTGCCCCACCTCGGCGGTCCAACGGCCCGCGGGGTGGCGGGATGATTCTGCGAATCACCCCACTCTCTGCCCCACTCCGGCAGCCCAACAACTCACGAGGGTGGCGGGTTGATTCCGGGAATCACCCCACCCTCCGCCCCACCCCGGCGGCCCAACGGCCTGCGGGGGTGGCGAGGTGATTCTGGGAATCACCCCGCCCTCCGCCCCACCTCGGCGGCCCAACAGCGCGTGGGGGTGGCAGCGTGATTCTGGGAATAATTCTGTCTTCCACCCGACCTCGGCGACCCAACAGTCCGCAGGGGTGGCGGGGTGATTCCGGGAATCACCCCGCCCTCCGCCCCACCCCCGACGGCCCAACGGCCCACGGGGGTGGCGGGGCGATTCCCAGAATCATCCTACCACCCCCGCGGGCCGTTGGGCCGCCGGGGTTATTGTTATTGTCAAGCTTCAAGGGGAAAACAAATTCAAGGATGCAGCTTACATGGTAAGACGTTTGAAATGTATAGTTGATTAATGTTAAAAAAATTCATTTATGTACAAGTTAATTGAACTTTTACTATTTCATGTTACAAGCAAAAGTCAAATCTTCTTAACCATGAAGATCAACTATTTATAAATGATTGTTAGTTCATCCATATTGATAGTTGGGTAAAATATGGTAGCTATATGTCTATGATTTTTAACCGAGTCGATGGAAAAAGTCATAGCCAAATACTAACTTATGATGTTGTTGTGAGAAAACTAACATATGAAGACAAAGAAGCAAAAGGAGAGATAGTTAACATTTATCAAAAACCACAGTTATTGATTAACTATCTTATAGACATATGTTCAAATGAAGGAGATTGGGTTCTGGATTTATTTTCTAGCTCCAGTAAGTTTTATTATATGGAATTGAATTTCAATATGTTATTTCTTAATTATATGTCAGTACTAATTTACTTCATTTTTTCTTTTGTGCTTGATAATTAGGTACAACACTAGCATGTTGCCTTTAAAAAGGAAGAAATTGCATTTCCATTGAAAAAGATCCAATACAGTGCAATTTTATTCAGCAAAGAATTAATGCTCTTCAATTTCTTCCAAATGCAATGCAAGAAATTGGGTTGAAGAAAGGGGACTTTAGTGAATCACGTGTGGCAGAAAAGGCAAAGGAACCCCAACCACCATTACACGAAATGATTGGAAAAGCATACATTGGGAAATTCACAGACATAAAGACCCATTAGAAGAGGAAAATGAGCAAAATGAAGCAGAAAATATTGTGGAAGAAGACAATGATGAAACATTAGAGGACGAAGAGTTTGGATTACATGACATTGTTGATTAAATTTAAGTTATGCTTGGAAATCAAGCTCATTTTTTGTAACTATTAATTAGTTATACTTGTAATGTTTTGACTTTGACATTTTATGAGAAGAATAAGCACTCAATTAAGGTTGTTATGCGTTCAATATTTGTATTATGTGATTTTCGCATTAATTTTTATGTTAATCATTATTTTTTGAAAAAAACTGTGATTATTATTATTATTTTTTACATGAAATTCATAAAAAAAAAAAAAATAAATAAATAAATAAATAAATAAATAAATAAATTATTATTTAACTATTTTTAATAGTTGAAATTTTCCTATAAAAATTGTGATTTTGACATGTCATTTCTAGCAAAAATTTACAAAAAATTATCAAAATGTGTAGTTTTTTAGTTATATTTATGTTAAAAATGGTTATTTTTATGTCAATTGTTAAAAATTATTGTTTTTTAGAGACAATTATTTCATGTGGATTGAAAAATTAATTAACAATGTATAAATATGTAGAATATCGAAAATTCAAAATATCGACCTTCTTCTTTAAATATGCAAAACAATAAAAACCTCACTACAAAAAAACAAGAAAATATGAAAAAGAAGACCACTTCAAAAATTATTAAATTTAGAAAATAATTATTTACATTTCATACATTAGAAAATTTAAAGTAAAAAAATAGGTCTTTTAAAAAAAGGGCCTGATGCAGAATTACCACTTTTTTAAATCAGCATGAAAATCACTACCATTCTAAAACGCAATGTACATAAAAAAAATTAAAGTGCCAAAACTATGCTCTAAAAAAAACATGTGTGTTCTGCATCACCCCTTTTCAAAATCGGGTCACTTTTTTTCTATCTCTACGAAACGGGTAACAGTATCAGTTCCCATTTCAAAGTTTACGTTGTTTTTCTTATTATATGACTAAATAAACTTATGTGTGAAACAATTATTAACCAAAAGATCACAACAACAAAAGAGATAAGGCAAAATGCAAGGGAGCCCTCGACCAACCAGTTCACTCGGTACTACATACGTAAATGCTAATCCAGACATATGGATACATCTGGGTGAAGAATCACGATAGACTAATGCAACATTATTAGAAACTATTCATCAGTTGCGGGCTGAAATGATGAATTTAAGATTAGACAATGAAAGACTTCGCGAAGAACAAGAAAAGATATTATGAAGTCTCTCCAATAGATAGAATCGGAGACATCCAAGTCCTAGTGTTGAGGACCAGGAGAAGACACCAACAACGCAACATGGAGAGGAAAACGTTGAATCCGCTGAGAAACATAGAGAAGATGAAGAAGGGCACTCAGACAATGTAGCTGACCAGCGAGGAACAAGACAAAAGACTGAATTGCAAGGTGAATTAAAAAATATTCAGCCATCACTTTTTGAAGGAGAATCGGAAGAGGCAGCTGAAGCTTGGCTCATTGACATGGGAAAATACTTCCATATTTATGAGTACATAGATAAACTGAAAGCAACATTAGCAGTTTATCAATTAAGAGGAAATGCCACCACAAAATCAAAATAGTAAGGAAAATCAATGAGGAGGAAGTTACTAGACAAGAATTCCAAAAGCATTTCAAGGATAAGTATTTAACGGAGCGTTATTACGATGAGAAAGCAAAGGAATTTCATGAGTTAAGGTTGGGAACCTTAACCATGGATGAGTATGTAACACACTTTACCTCCCTGCTATGTTATGTGCCTTACATGCAAGAAGAAAAGGCAAAAATTCAGCGCTTTATCAGCAGTTTGCCCAATTTTATGAAGGAGAAATTAGAGTTTGATTACCCCAAGACAATGGATGATGCTGTGCGGAAAGCCTGCATCTGTTATCATCAAATGAAACAAAAGAATGAAGGATCAAAAGGGAATTTAAACAAGAAAGGCAAAATTCTACCTCCAAACAAGAATTCAAGATTTGTAGGTAGCAGAAACATACAACAAAAGCCCCTCAGTAGATTTCCAACCAGGAATCAGCCCAAGATGGCTTATTCAAAAAACAGACATTCGGAAGGAGCTGCTAAATCTGTAGACGACCCACAAACCAAACCGCCACTATAGTGTTGGGGATGCAGAGAAGCACATTATTACAAAAATTGTCTGCATAAAGCAAGAACATAACAGTTATCAAACATGCAAGAAGCATCCACGGTGGGAGACGTGGCAAGGAGCATGCCCAAAATTAACGCTGCCTTGGATGATCATCAGGAAGAATTTATGCCCACCATGATCGAATGTGAAGGTATGATTGCTAAGCAACCTGTCTCTATTTTATTTGACCCAAGTGCTAGCTTAAGCTACGTCAGTCCTAAGGTGGTAGATAAATGTCATTTGCCAAGCAGTAAATTTTCAAAACCATGGTTAGTTCAACTAGCCACCGGAACAAAAAGGAGGGTAACCGCAAGGATAGAACGTTGCCCCAGAACGATTTCGGGACAACCTATTTACGTAGATCTTAATATACTGCCTTTGTGTTCTTATGACATACTGATCGGGATGGACTGGTTAGAAAAGTGTTGGTCCTTGGTGGACTGCAAAGAGAAAACTGTTAGTTTTATTGCTGAATCGGGCAAAAAGGGGGAACTCCAAGGCATTAAAATGAATACCAAGTTGCATCCTATTACCGCTAACTAGCTAGGAAAATGTATTACAAAAGGTTGCCAAATATATGATGTTCAGGTGGGATTTACAAACACAAAAAACAAGATGACCTCTCTGGAAAATATTCCTGTTATTCAGGAATTCATTGATGTGTTTCCAGAATCTATTCTAGATTTACCACCAAAGCGTGACATTGAATTCACCATTGAATTAATGTTGGTTGCAGCCCCTATATCCAGAGCCCCTTATCGCATGAGCATACCTGAATTAACAAAACTCAAAATGAAATTGCAGGAGCTTTTAGATAAAAAGTATATCCGGCCCAGTGTGTCTCCTTGGGGAGCCCCTGTTTTATTCGTAAGAAAAAAGGATGGAACCCTGAGGCTATGCATCGATTATCAACAATTAAACAAGCTAACCATCAAGAACAAGTATCCATTACCACGTATTGATGATCTTTTTGACCAAGTACAGGGAGCCAAAGTATTTTCAAAAATTGATTTAAGGTCCATATATCATCAAATAAGGATAAAGGAGGAAGATATTTACAAGACAACATTCCGCACTCATTATGGTCACTACGAGTTCGTGGTATTGCCGTTTGGCCTTACTAATGCCCCAGCCACCTTCATGAGTTTGATGCATGGTATTTTCCAGCCCTACCTTGATAAATTTGTGCTGATTTCCATAGATGATATCTTGATATATTCTAAAAATCAGGAGGAGCATAAAGAACATCTGAAAATAATATTGCAAACATTAAGGGAAAATCAGTTATACACCAAATTCAGAAAATGTGACTTTTTCAAATATCAAATCCAGTACTTGGGTCATGTGATATCAGCAGATGGCATTGCAGTAGATCCATAAAAGATCAAAACAATTATGGAATGGACAGCCCCAAATAATGTCATTGATATCTGATAATTCTTGGGATTAGTCGGGTATTACCGTAGATTTATTGAGGGATTTTCAAAAATCGCCTTTCCAATGACCTCATTACAGAAAAAGGGGCACGCTTTCCACTGGACAACAGAGTGTCAGCAGAGTTTTGAAAAATTAAAACATCTGCTCACCACCGCACCAGTGTTAAAAGTGGCTGATCCGGAAAAGTCTTTCGTTGTTTGCACAGATGCAAGCAAGGAGGGCGTTGGTGGGGTACTGATGCAAGAGGGAAAGGTGATTGCTTATGAATCTCGAAAGTTGAAGGAATATGAACAACGATACTCAGCCTATGATCTTGAGTTGACAGCAGTGGTGCATGCACTTAAAATGTGGTGACATTACCTACTAGGGAAGAAATTTTTGTTGCTAACCGATCATAGCAGTCTTACCAATTTTTTTAACCAGTCTAGCTTGAACGCTCGACAAGCTAGATGGACAACCTTTCTAAGTGAATTCGATTTTGAAATGAAACATTTAAAAGGGAAGGAAAATCGTGTGGCTGATGCACTAAGCAGGAAGTTACATTGTATCTATGAGGTACAGATGAGCCAAGTAAGTTCAAATATCCCTGAAATCATTAAAGAAGCAACTAACAAAGACCCGGAGTATTCCTTCCTTTGGCAACAAACAAAAGAAGCTCTGCTGAAAAATGAAAAATCAGAATTTGAATTAAATTCCGATAATCTTCTTACATTTAAGAACATAATTTATGTCCCTAACCAAAGCTCGGTTAGACTTTTTGTGTTGGATGAGTTTCATAGGAAGCCTTGTGCTGGCCATCCTGGTTATCAGAAAATGCTTTCAGCCATCAAGAAAGGGTACTTTTGGCCCAGATTGAGGAAGGATATTATAAAATATTTGTCCAAATGTTTGGAGTGTCAGCTGGTAAAGGCAAAGCACCAGCATCCCGCTAGATTGTTGCAACCATTGCCCATTCCAGAATGGAAATGGGAGACTATATCCCTAGATTTCATTACTGACTTACCACGTACAAGAAAGCAACATGATTCAATTATGGTGGTAGTTGATGAATTGGGTAAAACAACTCACTTTATACCAGTGAAGTCCACACACAAAACCGTAGAAATTGCGGACATATTTATGAAGGAAATTTTTCGCTTCCATGGGATACCCAAGGTAGTGATTTCAGATAGGGACGTGAAATTCACGTCCACCTTTTGGAAAACTCTCTTTTCAGGTTTAGGAACTCAGGTCCAATTTAGTATCGCTTACCATCCCTAAACGGATGGACAGACTGAAAGGGTAAACCAAGTGTTGGAGGACATGCTATGCATGTTTGTGATGCAGAAACCACACAAGTGGGAGGATTACCTCCATTTAGTAGAGTTTGCATATAATAATGGACACCACGAATCACTAGGAATGAGCCCCTTTGAGGTGTTGTATGGGAGAAAGTGCAGAGTGCCTATAGACTGGAATAGTCCAGTTAATAAGTTTGCACTGGGTCCTGACATGCTAGCAGAAATGGAGGAGACTGTGAGGAAGATTCGACAAAATTTGAGGGCAGCCCAAGATAGGCAGAAAATGTATGCAGATAAAAAGAGGACCTACAGGGAATTTCAACCAGGAGATCACGTTTATTTAAGAGTGAAGCCCAGGAAAATTTCATTACAATGGCAGGGTTGAGCAAAATTAGCAGCCCGATACTGTGGCACTTTTCAAGTTCTGGAACGAATTAGAACGGTGGCCTATAAGCTTGCACTACCAAGCCACATTCGGGTCCACAATGTATTTCATGTATCATTACTGAAAAAGTATGTGTATAACCCCCAACACATTATTGACTGGGAAAATATTCAGGTAAACAGTCAAGTAGGTAAGACCAGATATAATGTTTGTTTTTGTTTAAAAAAAAGAGACGGAATATAACTGAGAATTATTTTGTGGTGCAGGTTGAACCGAAAGGAGAGTTCCTGGAAGAACATCTTCGTATTCTCGATCAGAGAGAAACTAACTTGTGAAAGTGAACTATTACCCAGGTTAAAGTGTAATGGAAGCACTTTGGCCTAGAAGAGGCCACCTAGAAAGAAGAGGAATTTATGCGAAAGGCTTATCCGACATTGTTTTTTTGAAGAAAGAGAGAACACCAGGGACTATGTTCCTCATAAGGGGGGGGAGATGTAACACCCCAAAAATGGCATTTAAATATTATTGAGAACTACTAAGTAACTCTTCAATAGATGTTTAATTTAAATTTTAATTTTTCTAATGTTGACATTAAATGATTGAGGCTGGAAGGACAAGAAACATTTACCGTGGTTATCTTGTGATTACCTGAATTATTGGTAACTTTACTTTAACAGAATGAAACTATTTTGTTTTAGTTAAAAGAAATGGTTATCAAGAAACAATGAACCCTCTACCTAAACAGGAAAACATAGAGAGGGGAGGAGCACAAAAAATCCCATCCTAGAGCTGGGTGAAATAAACCAGTTGGAGGGTTGCTCCATACAGTCGAACAGAGAGTACTAAGATGGAGGCTGGACAGGAGTCCTGAGGCCCATAGTACTAACTGTAACTAGATATAATCCAACATTGAAGGTAGAAAGTGCTTGGGGGGAGTCTGGACGTGATTTCTAGACTTGTGGCTGGGAGGAGAGACTTTATGAAAAGTATTACTATTGTTATTAATGTTTAAAAGGAACAGGTAAGTAAGCCGATAAACCTCTAAGCTTCAGTATTGTTTGTGTATTTGTTCTAGATTGTAGAACTATAAATGTGTAGTATGGAATGTGTTTAAAGCCGAGAAACCTCTAAGCTTCAGTATTGTCTGTGTATTTGTTCTAGATTGTAGAACTATAAATGTGTAGTATGGAATGTGTTTAAAGCCGAGAAACCTCTAAGCTTCAGTATTGTCTGTGTATTTGTTCTAGATTGTAGAACTATAAATGTGTAGTATGGAATGTGTTTACATATGGTAAACTGCAGAGGTTATCCTTAATTTACAAAGTAGATAAACCAATAAAACAGAGGATTCACTCTTGTGTAAAACTGAACTATATAATAGGCATCAGAGTTAATATAATGGAGTTATTTGCGCGCAAAATTGAAACAATAGACAACACATGATATATATTCCAATGACTGAATAGTAAAACAGAGAAATTTTCAAATATGGCGATATGCTATGATCTCTCTATCAGATTTAAGAATAAATATAAATGTTATTATAGTATCAGTCAAAAAGGTCGAACACCTGATAACAAAAATACTACCTGAGTCATATAAAGAATCATTCGATACAAATGCTATGACAGCCAAAACCCTCGGTGAAGTCATTTCATATAATAAACTACAGAATGGTGAGATATAAATATTGCAACAAATTATTTGGTCGAGACCACACACACACACACACACACACACACATATATATATAGAGTAAGCGTGAATGATATCGCAGATGTATTAAGACAAAATAAGTTACATCGTATTCCCATTGTAGCAATACCCAAATACATAACTTAACAGATTCAAAATAAATTATTAAATGTATCAAAAACCTATCCGAGAAGCCTTAGAATGGCATACCCGACCCTTGCGAGAACGAAGAAGGGTTCTTTCAGATCTCTTATAAACTAAAAGTCAGGTCTTTGAAACCAGTTTCCATTTTAAAACATTTAGATTACAAACAAAAAAAAAAATAAGTCCTCGACAACCAACACTCGGCATTGGAACAACTTCAAAGAAGAAAAATGCAGAATGAACAATTTATAGTGCTTAGCTTAACCTAGACCATTAAGAGAAGAACCCTCAACGAAACCCTGTAATAACAGGACATAACGACTATCTAAAGTCTCTCCGCCAACCTGTAATACAACCGATTGGCTATAAGCCTTCATGAATTTAATAGTCATAGACCCCGACTCTAATTCATCCATAAGACCACGTGCCTACAAGAATACATATCAGAGTTTAGTGAATGTAATACAATCTGTAACCCTACCTCATCATTAGCATTCTCGGAATTAAAAATTGGGATTGCTTACCTGGGTATGAAGCAGACTTGTGTCGAGGCTATAGCCTGCCAAATCGAGGAAGTGTTTTAGTGCCTAGGTCCTAACTAAATCAAGGAAAGAAGAAATACTCCCATAGTAAGTTTGCAATAACCAGAAATTACTAAACGCACAGTGACAGTGACAAAGAATTTACCTTCATCCAATGTTCCAGAGTGCTGGCTACCTACCACCATCGCTGCAACACCTGAATCTACACCTAAAAGCGAGGTTGGACAATAGGGTTATGATGAAGTTAAAGACCCTCGAACCGATGGTAATACACCAAGGCCGAATGAATATACTATTAAACTTAGAGTTGAGGTATACCTGCTTCGGGAGGTGCCATCTCCACCTCCACATTCAAACCAGAACCCTCCAGGTGTAGCAATGAACTCCAATAGAAATCCCGACGACAGCAGAGCAACGCAGAAGACTCAACAGCAGTGACAATGAACCACCAGAGGCGCAGAGGCGGGTGTTTGGCTAGAGAAACATGTGTTAATCCTTCTCCACCGTCAGATCAACAGCAGAGATTCAATGATGCTAGGAAGAGCCATATGGCGAGACAGTATAGCAATACCACTCCTCGGGCAAGCTGTTCGCCGCGTGTGATCACATGTGAATGTCAGACAGGGGAGCCGTGCCCTCGAGGGTTACGCTCATTAAATTCAAAGTATCTTCGTCCATATCCTTTCACTTGAACATTGAAGTGTGATTGGCATCATATATGATCAACCTATTATCTTTATAAATATAATTAAATACTTTATATACGTATGTTCCAAGTCACAAAGAGATTAATAATTATGATCATGAGAATGTAAGGGGTATCAATTTTTTTATTTTTTATTTTTTTTAATATGCAAAGTTATAAGAAACTGTATTTAGTTGTTACACAAACTTTCAAAAACAAACTTTTAAAACCACCATTACATCTATAATGGACTCTCCACATAAATCATATACAAATACTAATATCTTTTTTAATATGCAAAGTTATAAGATTGTTACACAAACTTTCAAAAACAAACTTTTAAAACCACCATTACATCTATAATGGACTCTCCACATAAATCATATACAAATACTATAATATTAGGTGCTTCATTATGTGTTAAGCATCATTAACAATGAAAGCTTTGGGCTAAAGTCATGTTAAGCATACATGTTAATGAAATCATGTAACCACATGATTTAAGTAATTGCTGAAGATATATGTTGTGTAATAAGAAGAACATTTCCACGTAAGAACATTCAATCCCCTGAATGTCCATAGGGCAGAACATGGTAGTGATTTTTTGAAACCCATAACTACGAGAATGGTTAGATAAGGATAAAAAAGTGATATTGGATTATGCAATTCTAACCTTTTATAAATGATTTAATACTAATCTTCTATGAATTTTATGTCTATTTGTGTTTCTTTTCCTTGGTAATGCATCAATGAAAAACACTGAGTTTTATCGGAGTTGAAAATTCTGATATTTGAAAATGTATTATTAAAATTCTATGGTATATTTAAATATTTATCTTAGAAGTGCAAATAACATGTTTATTAATATATTGAGGTTAATTAATATAAATTAAAACAACTGCGGTATGGTATGTAGTTTAGTTTATGTTATTAAAGTTAGGTGTGTAGTTTAGTTCATGTTATTAATTATGTTATTAAAAAAATTGGATATTAATTTTTTAAAATTAAATGTTATAATTTGTATTTATTAATGTTAAATTAATAGTAGTTAATAAGAAAGTTTATTGTTAGAATTAGAGTGATTAAGAGTAAAATTTATTGCTAGAATCATATCTTGTTAGGGTCTAATAAATTGACATCTAAAGTGGAGAAATTAAATATTTACATAAATTTTAGTGGGCAGTAACCACTAGTAAGTCTGTTTATTTAAATTTTATTAAATTGTCCAAGAATACATAAACAATGACGGGTACTAACTCATGGTAAGTTTATTTATTTACATCTTTTTTTGTTCATTTTTTATGCAATGACTTGCATAAATTATGGTGGGCAGTTATACTCTTGGCATGAATATTGCAACCATATCCATGAATTATGGCAGAAAAATTGTGATTCAAAATATTGCAATAACATCAAGTTTTGTCTAGCCAAATGTCTGAAAATCAATTTTTTTTAATAATAGTGAAAAACATTTTTTTTTTTACAAATTTTAACATTATAATTTATATTGGTCAATTTTAAATTAAAAGTGGACAACAAGTAAATTGATTTCTATAATCCTACTTTATGAATATCTATACTTCTACCTTGGCCAGGACTAATAAAATTATTACAAATTTTATAATTCTTTTATTAATTAAAATTAATATTATAATTATATAAATAATAAAAATTATGATAAATTACAAAAATTGCACCAACTATTTTGAAATTTTAATTGTCTTTTATTCAATTTTTGTTATATACCCAAAAAAAAAAAAATACATTCTATTTGGATGGGCTTTTATTTAATTTTTGTTATGTATAAAGAAAAAGGATATAAATTTTACTTTAAGTTTTGATTGTCTTTTATTTACATTTTTATTATATACCAAGAAAAAGGAAATATAAAATGATTTGAGAAATAATAAAATAATAATATAAAAGATTATCAACCACCTAAAAATAAATAAATAAAAATATATTTCAACATTACTATGAAAAGTTGAAGTTAGTAATAAGAAACTTGTTAGGAAAGGTTACTGATGACTATATGGAGAAGACTTCTAGATAAATTGGAAAAAATATTTGAGATGTAAATGTAAAGAAGTGTATTTGAGTCAAACTCAATATGTTTCGGGACATGTATTTGAATCAAGTTTAATAAATTTGCGTGATGTAAATATGAGGTTTGGGGTTGCAGTATCTCCAGAGAATCATGGAGAAAGATTGAGCAAATCCAGAAGCGTTTTATAACTTATAACCTGAAAATTAAAAGTAATACACCCTATCTTATTCTCCTTATAGAAGTAGTCTTTCCCCTATTGTGAGCCTAGCTATGATTAGGTTTCTATTGTACAAGAAAAACTCAATAACATAGACGATCATAGACTTCCTAAGCTAGCTTTAAATTCCAGCCAAAACCACCTAAGGCTTAATCGGGGGTGGCATAAAGACACAAGGGCCTGGTTAAACTATTGGGAGATCAAAGAGAGTGATGCATTGAAAAAAATTAATAACATTAAAGATATTGTTACTTCTAAGTTCAAAGAAAAAATGTGGTGTGAGAAAGATTTAGCAACTAAAAGAAAATTAAGTTATTATAAGAAGGTCATCAACCCCACCCTAGAAAATCAAAAATATCTCTCTATTTTAACTAGCTCAAAGGAGAAAATTAATATAGCAAAGATTAGAATGAATTCTTATGAGGTCCATAGTGAAACAGGTCGTTGGGCAGTTCCTAAAACACCATGGATGGAAAAGATCTGCCATATATGTGAGAATAGGAACATCTAGGATGAAAACCACATCCTCTTAGAGTGCCCCGCGTACAACCACATTAGATCTCAGTTTCAAAATCTCTGTTACAATATTGACCTTCCTAGCCTTTTACAATGTCAAAATTATAGTGAGTTCCGGAGGCTTCTCTCCAAGCTTTTTGAGCATACGAATAAAATCTTAAATCAAAATAAATAATTTGTTTCTTTAGGTCTGATAGACCAATGTTTGGTCTCCGTGGAGGTTAACCACCATCATCATCATCATCATGAAGTTTTAACTGTGTACTTAATTTTAAATATAATTAATTTTATATCAATAATGATAGATATATGTATTTTTCAATTGAATTTAAGTGGATAATAAAATGAAATTCATTATTTTATTTTTATATTTATATGTGAATGAAAGGAATTTGCTATTTTTTTTAAATTTAAATTCATTTTTTATAAAAATATATTAAACATATTTTTAAAATAATTTAAAATCTTGAAATTGAAATGAAATTTTATTATTAGTTCGTCTATAATTTGAAAAGAGAGATTATATTTAATTTGAAATATAATTTTACTTTGATGTGAAATGAAAGAATATATATATAAATAATTCAATGTGATTTGAGCCGAGAGGTTCATTTTGTAATTCAATATGATGTGTAATGTTGTCATTTATTATCAAATTTGAAATTATATATATGATTGAGTCTAGAGACTCATTCTATAGTCTAATATGATATATAATGCTATTTTTTTATTATCAAATTTCAGATTTTACTCATCTCAATCTAATTAAAATTAAAAATTAAAAAAAAATTAAATAACTATACAAAAGATTTAAATAATATCTACTCGTAACAAAAATTACACAGCGAAAATTAAATCCTTCTAAACTCATTAAATCCATATTTTAAATAAATCTATCCCAACACATTTTCTCCATATTCCACTCTGTCGCGACTCTTTTCATGCTGCTATTGTAACCCAATCTAACCAGAAAGCGACCATGACCCACATCTCTCTCTTCGGCCAGCGGGGCCACCTCGCTCACGAAGACGTTAGTTGCACGATATTGGGGTGGCTGACCCACCCACCTTCAAACATAATGACAGCCTCACCATGACATGCTCGGCCGTCTCCTCACCAATAGACTCTTAGAAAATTGAACAATCACCTTCTTTCGTATAAGTATATTATATTTAATTTGAAAATAAGTGTACAAGCTTAACCTGACTTTATCCAAAAGCTTTCATTGTTAATGACGCTTAACACGTAATGCAAGCTCCTAATATTATATTATTGTATATTATTTATGTGGAGAGTATGTGGTTGTTTTAAAAGTTTTTATTTTTTTTAAGTTTGACAGAGGGGAGTGATTTTTTCTGAAGTTATTTAAAAAAAAATTAATTGGATTATAAATAAATAAATTATTATATATATAAAAAATCACAATTAAGTTAGGCATTAAATTAGTGTGATTTTTTTGTTTGTGGGAGACTTGATTTTTTTACATATATAGATGTCATTATATTTATATAGGTGTAGCTTAATTTATAGACTAAATGGCCTTTGTCACAACATTTTTTCTGGTTAATTATAATCAAAATTCAATAGAGATTTTTTAAAACTTGAGTTTAAATTGTAATCTGCATAATTTGAGTGCCTAGGAGCTTTTCATGGTGTTGAATCCATTTATGCATTCAAATATACATTTTAAACAACAAAAAATCTTGAAATTATATTGCCGGATTTTGGTGCATTTGGTGAAAAAACTATTTTTTCTGTAAGTTAGACTACCCCTATATATATAAAGTTTCACGGTCTGAATTAGTTCATACTTAAACATGTGTGGCTTAATCTTTGAGACAAACATATGACTATGGCAAGATTAACCATATATATAAAAAAAGATACCATTTTAAAAACTCTTAAATAAAATATTTTAAAACTAGAATTTGCACCTGATGTTGCAAAGGAAACGCCATAAGGCATAGAGTGTGGAAGAATAGGGACATGTGAATGGGCATTGTTGAAAGCAAGGGTGGATGATAATGAGTTGCAATTGAAATTGTTAGTTATATGAATGCTGAATATAGATATTTTGTAAATAATAGTGTGTAGAAGAATAGTGACATGTGAATGGACATTGTTGAAAGCAAGGGTGGATGATATTGAGTTACACTTGAAACTATTAGTTATGTGTGTTTTGAATATGGATAAGTAATAGTAGTGTGTGGAAGAATAGAAACATGTGAATGGACATTCTTGAAAGCAAGGGTGGATGATAATGAGTTATAGTTAATGTCATATAGAGGTTATCCATTATTCATGTAGCAGTTGTTGTTTATGTGAACATGTTTTTGTACATTATTTTAAGTTTTTTTTTTGTATTTGGAGATTTTGTTTTTCCATATGTTACATATTTAAGAATGAATTGTCACTTTTAAAGAGGGCACACAAGGTTGCTAGCTGTCACAAACCATCATGAGAGTAAAAATTAAATGTCCTTTTCCTACTACATGGTTCTGTCAACTAGGGGTTTCCAAAAATACAAGTGAATGTCATCAAACTCCTCGCTAAAATCAAACTCTTGGTGAAATTTTTGTAAATATAGGGATGTACAAATTCCTTAACTTTCCAGAACTCTATTAAAATGACATTTTTCACTACTAACTTCATATGAGATGTTATGAACTTCCTTTTGGATAAAACCTCGAATGTGTTTTTAATATCCCAATTCAACTCTTGGTGAAGTTTTCGTAAATATAGGGATGCACAAATTCCTTAACTTACCAGAACTTTCACTACTAGCTTCATATGAGATGTCATGAACTTTCTTTTGGATAAAACCTCGAATGTGTTTTTAATATCCCAATTCATGTTCTATAACACTCGCTTTTAAAGGCTTGAAATGCAAATTATGGTTAAAACCACAACTTTATAAGGAACATATGCAGAGAACACGCTCAGGACAACCAATGCAAATTATATCTGCATTATTTAGCAAATCTTGCTTAGTAGAAACACTTGTGATAGCTGTCAAATTGCCAATTTGTCTATCTTCAACTAAACCCCTCGGGCAATACTGAGATTGCCCAAGAAAGAGAAACTAGCATGAAATAACAAGTCAAAATATCATCGAGAATCTACACCTCTAATTGTATATGATGGCTGAAATGTATCATAAAGATACACTTTTGTCAAAGATAATTAAAAATAATGCTGGAAAGTAGCAACCACAAGCTTAACTGACAACCTCTGCCCACTCATTTTGTTAAAGTGCCTACCAATAACAAAATTGCTTCGATGAAATAATTTGGAAAAGACCCCATTATCCTAAATCTTCTAAATCTATTAAAATAGTAACAATAGTACAAAATTATATCCTATTTTCCAGTGGTTAGGGACTTTACGGCCGTAAAAGCTTTATTATGAGTAAAAGCTTTTGATTATTATGAGTAAAAGCTTCTGATTTCATTGTCTTCTAACAAGTTTTGTGTGAATGAACTCTAAATTTCTTGCACCATTCTGACTTGAAGTAAATGCGCAGGTGGTGTATGGTAGGTAGACAGAGTCAACCTGCAATTATTTTGGAGAAATTTGTAGAGCTTGTCAATCAGTAATCCTTCAAAAGGACCAGTGCTCTTATTAGTCTTCAATGTGATTTTTCCTAGAACATACACAACCCTTGTATTCTTTGCCAATTCAAGCTGCTGCAATTCCTCATCTACAGACTAGTTACTTTCTGCCACTGTATTTCTGATTGCATAACATCTTTCATGTGAGGAGGAATGAGTTCCTCTAAGCTTGAGATAGTCTTTTATGCTTTTAACAACCTGGTTGATAAATTCAAATCCTTCAATGTTTGGGGCATCTTTATAACCATATTGGGCTATGCATTTATATACACCCTTTGGCTCTAGTTTTCCAACCATAAATCTCTCCAACAAAAGCACTATCCTGACTAGAATCATTCTTACGGCGTTAATGACAAGAAATTCATGCAGAGACCCCGCATTCTTTTCATAATGTTCAATAATCGGTGGTAAGCCAGAAATAATGTCACTGCAGAAGAAACAAGTTCTTGGTACATGTGAATTCACCCAGGTAACCAATCCATTCAAAACTTCTATGCTGAGTTTTCTTCGTGCTAAATATTTATACTTTTTCTGCCTTCCATAGTTCCAAGAGAACATTATGGTTAGAAAATCAAGAAGGGACACCAACCTCGCTGTGGCACCTTATTCAATACAGATGATAGATAAACACCTTCAAAGAGCAAAAAAATAGAGTGAAGGGTAGTACAAGCAAAACATGCATGTTCCAAACCACAAGCATGACCAAGGTTACTGTGCACGTCGTAATGAACATAACCCCAACAATTGCAACCCCTGCACCACCAAATACCTAAAATTATCCTTGGAAACTCAAAAGAATCCATAAAAACTACCAAATTCTATTGTTAGATATAAATTTGGATAGTCTTACCATGTGCATTGCCAATTTGTGTTCCATCCCAGAATCCTACGACAATTGCAATGTAGATAACCATGAGAACATAGTTAAATTCAAGTGAATAGATTTGATCCTCATAATTTTGTGAGGTATGCACATTTTTCACTCGAGTGAAGTAGCTAACAACCATGGATTGTTTTATGATTGACAATGTTGTTGTAATCAATGCTTGACTAGCTACACTGGTTGATAAAGTGGCAACAATTAACATTAACCAATACACAGGTTGTGGTATTGCTTTATAAAATGTAGAGCCTATGTCACCTGGGTTTTTTATCAAATAAGCCGCTTGTCTCGTATTTGTGATAAGCAGAGATGGGTAAACCAACACACAGAAATCAAGCTGCAAAAAAAAAACCCAAATTTCTCATTATGGTACTAAAACTTAAGGAGGATACAGCACACAGGTATGATGAAATACTAATAATTCTATCCTTGACATATAGTGTGGACCTAGATTGATTTCCTGTTGAAATGGCCCAAGTCTGCAAACATGGCCTCGGCACCTGGTTCCAATCAGAACAAAGAATTGATGTTAGTGTTTCTATTTGTATAGCTTTAGCATAAATAATTGGGATGAAGTTATGAATTTTGTTTGAGAAAATAATTGGTATGAATTTATCAATTGAGTTAGAAAATAGTTCCAAGTATACTATATGATAAAATGAGACACATATCATCATGCGAATAATCAATACCTGTTATACATAAGACTACACCTCCAAGCATCACCCATCCTTATTAGTGATATTCATGAAAGTAATAGTATATATAATAGGGGTTGAATGCCTTGAATTCTCTAGGATAATATTTCACAATATGATATTGTCCTATCATGATGTTGGTCAATTTTTGGGGCATATTTCTAACCATATTGGGCTACGCATTTATATACACCCTTTGGCTCTAGTTTTCCAACCATAAATCTCTCTGACAAAAGCATTGGCTTGACTGGAATCTCTTATGGTGACAATGACAAGAACTTCATGCAGAGACCCCACATTCTTTTCATAATGTTCAATAATCAGTGGTAAGCCAAAATAAGGTCACTGCAGAAGAAACAAGTACCTGGTACATGTGAATTCGCCCGGGTAACCAATCCATTCAAAACTTCTATGCTGAGTTTTATTCATGCTAAATATTTATACTTTTCCTACCTTCCATAGTTCAAAGGGAACATTATGGTCAGAAAATTAGGAAGGGACACCAACCTCCCTATGGCACCTTATTCAATATAGATGATGGATAAACACCTTCAAAGATAGCAAAAAAATAGAGTGAAGGGTAGTATAAGCAAAACATGCATGTTCCAAACCACAAGCATGACCAAGGTTACTACGCATATCATAATGAACATAACCTCAACAACTACAACCCCTGCACCACCAAATACCTAAAATTATCCTTGGAAACTCAAAAGAATCCACAAAAACTACCAAATTCTATTGTCAGATATAAATTTGGATATTCTTACCATGTGCATTGCCAATTTGTGTTCCATCCCAGAATGCTACAACAATTGCAATGTAGATAACCATGAGAACATAGTTAACTTCAGGTAAATAGATCTGACCCTTGTAATTGTGTGAGGTATGCACAATCTTCACTCAAGGGAAGCAGCTAAGAGCCATGGATTGTTTTATGATTGAGAATGTTGCTATAATCAATGCTTGACTAGCTACAATGGTTGCTAAAGTGGCAACAATGAACATTGGCCAATACACAGGCTGTGGTATTGCTTTGTAAAATGTAGAGCCTATGTCCCCTGGGTTTTTTTATCAAATAAGCCACTTGTCTCGTATTTGTGGTAAGCAGAGATGGGTAAAACAACACACAGAAATAAAGCTGCAACAAAAAAACAAAATTTCTCATTATTGTACTAAAACTTAAGGAGGATGAAGCACACAGATATGATGAAATACTAATAATTCTGTCCTTGACATGTAGCTTTGACCTGGATTGATTTCCTCTTGAAATGGCCCAAGTCTACAAACATGGCCTCGACACCTGGATCCAGTCAGAACAAAGAACTGATGTTAGTGTTTCTATTTGTATAGCTTTAGCATAAATAACTGGGATGAAGTTATGAATTTTGTTTGAGAAAATCATTGGTATGGATTTCTCAATTGAGTGAGAAAATAGTTCCAAGTAGACTATATGATAAAATGAGACACATATCATCATGCGAATAATCAATACCTATTATACATAAGACTACACCTCCAAGCATCACCCATCCTTATTAGTGATATTCATGAAAGTAATAGTATATATAATATGGGTTGAATGCCTTGAATGCTCCAGGATAATATCTCACAATATTATACTGTCCTATCATGATGTTGCTCACAAACCAGGCAATCATTATGGGTGAGAACATGAAGCTAACTTTACTTGTACTGAGTTTTTGAAAAAGGAACAGTAGTAACATACAAAAACATAAATTATGTTAGGAAGTGGGATGCCATAATTCACATTATACACACATATGATATCATGTTTATGATAGGGATTTGCATCCTTCCTTCAAATAAACTAACCCATACTGGAAAACTTGATTACATCCCAATATACTCATGGAAGCCAAGCTAATAGTGTCTACTTCTCAT
The DNA here is from genome assembly GCA_031772625.1 of Pinus tabuliformis. NCBI lineage: Eukaryota > Viridiplantae > Streptophyta > Pinopsida > Pinales > Pinaceae > Pinus > Pinus tabuliformis. The sequence goes on from CM062819.1 coordinate 674,933,600, forward strand.
TCTTGTATCATCTTACCTTGGCTCATGTTACTATTCCTTGATTGAATTCCTTGCAAAACCGACAACACTGCAGGATTAAAAAAGGCATCATAATTTGGAACAAAATCAACATGTGTGATGGAGTATTGAGTTGAGGTGCCAAGCTGATACCAGTTTCACATGAAAGATTTTTTTAAGATTCATTTATGGAAAGACCTGATATTTCAATAGTCAGATCTCTAGCCAATCACCATACAAGTGCCCATCATAACAACAATCAAAAAAAATTCTGAGCCGTTGCACTCTTCTTAAGCAATTCCTTTGTCTTCGAGTTGATAACCTTTCCACCATTTTGCGTACTGAAAACTTCAATCTAGTATCCGATGCAAGGCGTGTGAATTGCTTGCCAGTGCTTTTTTCAAGGTTGACAACCCTTGTATTCTTTTCCAATTCAAGCTATTGCAATTCCTCATCTACACAGTAGTTACTTTCTGCCACTGTATTTCTACTTGCATAACTTCTGTCATGTGAGGAGGAATGAGTTCCTCTAAGCTTGAGATAATATTTTATGCTTTCAACAACCTGGTTGATAAATTCAAATCCTTCCATGTTTGGGGCATCTTTGTAACCATATTGGGCTATGCATTTATATACACCCTTTGGCTCTAGTTTTCCAACCATAAATCTCTCTGACAAAAGCACTATCTTAACTAGAACCCTTCTTATGGTGACAATGACAAGAACTTCATGAAAAGACCCCACATTCTTTACATAATGCTCAATAATCGGTGGTAAGCTGGAAATAAGGTCACTGTAGAAGAAACAAATTCCTAGTACACATGAATTCACCCTGGCAAGCAATCCATTCAAACCTTCTATGCTGAGTTTTCTTCGTGCTAAATATTTATACTTTTTTTGCCTTCCATAGTTCCAAGAGAACATTATGGTCAGAAAAATTACTGTAATTAGGAAGGGACACCAACCTCCCTGTGGTACCTTATTCAATACAGATGATAGATAAACGCCTTCAAAGATAGAAAAAAATAGAGTGAAGGGTAGTATAAGAAGAATATTTTTTGTAAATGATGTCCCATGCACTATTTATCATAGATTATCCTTATAATATTCTCACCAGTGAAGGAAACAAGTTTTTTCAAGTCCCAAAAGTCAATAAAAACAACATATTATCAATACAACAATGAAAATGTTTCTATCTTCCTATATTTTACATCACAACTGAGCATTAAGCGTTGGTACTTCCAAAGGAGCGTGATCAATTCTTCTTAAAATTCGCCACAACCAAAAGAACACCATCAAGACTAGTAACAATATAAGTAAGAAAAATAAAATATCTAACCATGTATATGCAATTATTCTCCACTAGTAATCCATAAGTGGTGAAGTTTCAAGAGCTGATGCAGATTCAAGTAGCAGGCTAGCCAATGTTGTCAACTTGTTGTAAAACATTTAGTAGACAAACTTCGAATCTCAAATTCACCAAGAAATGAGCAGGATTAAATAGCTCTAATTATCTCCATATAGCCCAGCTCACATATCCACTATCAAAACTGAAGTAAATTGAAAACGCTCTCAAAACTTTTACCTCTTCCAAAACATAATTTAAAAACACATTGTGACATCTTGTCCATCTTTTACCTATCTAATGATAACCTAAAAATCACAGAACTTTGGTAATATTCTTCTACAATGCTAAGATTTCAAAATCGTGATTCATACATATGGTCTATATAGACTCAAAGGTCATGCATGCTCATTAGTCTCCACCCTAGATTGATGAGCAACATGTCTGCTAAATAAAAGCATAGATAATCTACCATAAATTTAAAAATGAATGCATATTTAAAACATGGTAAATGCTTACAATTTTCATTATATATTGAATATCAATACATTATGATATGAAATAAGGCAACATTTTTCATCCCTGTGGTGGAAAATAAGGACTGAACTCAATGAAAGTATCTATGGAGTTTGTAGGTTGAACAAAATGAAGCAAAAATTAACCCTATGTAAAGAAACGTTTGTATCCTTGTTGTAACTGCTTGAATCATTTATCTAAGCCCTTCTAGAAGTATTTTCATCATTGGCAAACAAAATTGTTATCTGCATCAACATCTCAGACTCTGTGTCATGGGTTCTCTTTGTTGTGTGGAATCTGTGTCCTAAGATATATATTCCTGTATCCTACACAACAAATTTTGAGAAAGCATACCTTGATTCATGAAACAATTGTTATGAAATATCTGTCTAGCAAAATTGGGCACGTCTAAAGATTGTAGAAGGTTCTGAAGTGTAATGGTTCAGATCTAAGCATAGGGCGAGGGTCTAGCAACCAGATAACCAAACATCGGACTTTAGAGGAAAACCAAGTCGAGCATTTGAAATCCCCCTTCAAATCTTCTTATACATCACTATTAGATTCACATCTAGAAAGGTAGGTAGCCCTCCAAGAGCACAAACTCTGCAGGACCACATATTGGCCTTGGCTGCGTCGTATCCCTTCTTGGTAATCACCTGCGGTGAAAAATATGACAGCGTGCCACAGGCTATGTGCAGAAGGTTGTCTGGGATGAACTGCTCCCACAATGCACTGAGGCTAAAGTCGGTGACCTTCATATCGCCATTTTTGTCTAAAAACTTGTTCTTCGACTTCCGGTGATATGAACCCTGACTGTGGTAGAAATTGACCACGCTAATCAACTGCTGAAAATAGTTTTTGCTTCCTCTTCCTTCAGTTTTCCCTTCTCGACAACCAGATTGAAGAGCTGGCTGCCTGAGTTCGCAGACAAGTCTTTACCTATGCAAATCGAATACCTACCTACCTACAACAATTTGTAACTACTTTTTTGTGATCGAACGGTTCAGCCTTTCTCAATCGTCTAACATATAATCTAACAGTATCTAAGGGTGACAGGTAGACAATAAGGGGAGTTGATTTCAGAGGGAAATGCCTTACGACATAAATATTTAGGTTATTATTATTTTTCAATGATAGTTATAAATAAAACATTGCAATACTTAAATAAAATAAATTTATATAAGCAAAAAAGAGTAATTTAAGTAATTTAAATTACTTAAATTTAAAGAAAAATTAAAGAGTAATTTAAATTTAAAGAAAATTTTATTGTATCCATAAGTTTAAATTTAAGGAAAAGGTTATTGTATCTATAAGTGATTCCTACTTCCCCATTCAAGGGAGATATATTTTAATTCAAATTTTAAATAGAGTTAACAATGCCATTAAAAAAATATTAATTTATCAATTTTTTTAATGTGGGACATAAATGAAATATTTCATTATTTATTAAGAAATTTAATATTAATTATTTGATATTGGGTTAGTCAAGATTTGTGGTTTTCAAGACCTAATGATTTACAATGGTGCAATGAATTGGCCAAACTCATAGGCTCAACAATATTATCATGGATTATGTAACATGTGGTATCTTTGTTTTCAACTAAATAATAAATTTTGACATTTTTTTATTATTATTATTGTATTAAAAATGTAACATACTTATATATTTCCTCATATTGAAATGTAACATCTCTCAGTGAAATAATATTATTTAAAAAAAATATTTCCCCATTAATAAAAAAAATATTCTAACATTTTTTAAATATTAATGAAATCATATAACCACATGATTTAAATAATTGATGAAAAATATATGGTGCGTAATAAAAAAAACTTTCCTCGTAAGAACATTCAATCCCTTCAATGTTCATAAGGTGGAACATGGTAGTGATCTTTTGAAACCCATAACTACGAGAATGGTTAGATAACGATTAAAAAAATTGATAATGGATTGTGCAATTCCAAATCTATAAAATATTTATACTAATTTACTATGATTTTTATGTTCTATTTGTGTTTTTTTCCTTGATAATGCATCAATGAAAAACTCAGTTTTATTGGGATTGAAAATTTTGATTTTTGAAAATGTATTATTAAATTTGTAGTGTATATTTAAATTTTCTAGAAGGGTAAATAATCTGTTTATTAATATATCGAGGTTAATTAATGTAAATGAAAATAAGTGCGATGTATTATTAAAATTAGAAATTATATTATTAAAAAATTTACATATTTATTTTCAAAGTTAAATATTATAATTTACATTAATTAATGCTAAATTAATAGTAGTCAATAGGAAAGTTCATTGCTAGAGTCATAGCGGTCAATTGAAAAATCTATTGCGAGAATCATGTCTTTTTAGGGACTAATAAATTGGTATCTAAAGTGGAGAAATTAAATATTTGAATAAATTTTAGTGGGTAGTAACTATTACTAAGTCTTCCTGTTTAAGTTTTATTAAATTGTTCAGGAATACACAAACAATGGGGGGTAGTAACTCATGCTAAGTTTATTTATTTACATCTTTTTCTTGTTCATTTTTTATGCAAAGACTTGCATAAATTATGGTGGGCAGTAAGACTCTTGGCATGAATATTGCAACCATATCAGGAAATTATCTGTGATTCAAAATGTTACAATAACATCAAATTTTTTCTAGTCAAATGTTTGAAAATTAGTCTTTTTAATAATATTGAAAAATAAATATTTATTTTTCAAAATTTAACATTATAACTTGTATTCGTCAATTTTAAATTAATAATAGATAACAAGCAAATCAATTGCTATAATTCCACTGTATAGTTTGCTATACTCTTACTTTGACAAAGACTAATAAAATTATTACAAATTTTATAATTCTTTTATTAATTAAAAATAAAATAATAATTATGTAAATAATAAAGTTATGAAAAATTACAAAAAATAAACTATATTTTTTGAAATTTTAGCTACTTTTTATTTAATTTTTATTATATATAAAATAATTTAAAAATAATATAAAAAATTATTAACTAACAAAAAAATTCAACATTACTATAAAAAGTTGAAAGTTGAAGTTGGTAATAAAAAAAACTTGTTATGAAAGGTCAGTGATGACTATCTCCAAAAGTTTTCTAGATAAATTGGAAAAACAAAATGTATTTAGTCAAAACCAATATGTTTCATGAAATATATTTGAATCAAGTTTAACAAATTTGCGTGAGATGTAAATATGAACCTATAATTATGTATTTGATTTGAAATATAATTAATTTTATATGAATAATGATAGATATATGTAGTTTTCAATTGAATTTAAGTGGGATCATAAAAATAAACTTGTTATCTTATTTTTATATTTATATGCCAATGAAAGGAATTTGTCATCTTGTTTATTTAATTTTGGATTTTATAAAAATATAGTAAATACATTTTTAAAATAATTTAAAATCTTATTGTTAAAATGAAATCCTACTAGCTCGCCTAATAAGCTGAAAATTTGAACGAGATATAATATATATATATATATATATATATATATATATATATATATATATATATATATATATATATAATTTAAAATGTAATTAATTCAATGTTATATTTGGACAGTTTCTCCCCCTTTGTCCACTCTATTGTGACTCTTTTCACACTGCTATCATAACCAAATCTAATCGGAAAGCGATCTTGACCACCTCGCTCATGAAGACGTCAGCTTGACGATATTGGGGTGGCTGACGCACCGTCGAACATAATGCTTTCATCGCTCACGAAGACATCAGCTCGACGATAGTGGTGGCTGATGCACCATCAAACATAATGCTTTCATATAAATATATTATATTTAATTTGAATATAACTAGCATTTGCACCATATGTTGCAAAGGAAACGCCATAAGGCACTGACATAAGAAACAATAGCATAGAAGAAAGAAGTTGAAATTTTTCAATCAGTATATGTTCAAAATGAAGGATTTATGAAAAATCTCTTCATTAAGATTTTGGAACCTTTATAAGTAAATGATTTAAATGAAACATGAGGAGCATGCAGAAGAAAGATGTCAAACCCAGAAGGATGGAGTTTTACACCTAGGAGAAATGTGCCTCACGCCTCAGAGGTGTCCACTTTATAAGAACCTTCTATCGTGTGAAGACAGTCCAGAAGAAAAAGAGAGCTACATAATCAGCTCACCTCTTTCGAGACCTTTCCAGTGATAGATGGCAAGCCTCCTCACTCCTCACAGTTGAGGAAAAATGTTTTTTTATGCATACATATATACACCATGTCAATAGAAAAAATTGGCTTATCTAAGTGGTCAAGTCAGCCCCACTTAAAAAGACAATTCAAAAGGTGACAAGTTGGCTCCAAGACAGCCCCAAAAACTAGTATTTATATCCACACGTGTGGCTCAGTTTAGACACCAAAAAATAATTTGGCTGAGGAATAAGGTCTGAGATAGACCATAGGAGATCCGAGCTAAGGAGAAGGCTGAGCTATCTGAGGAGCAGAATTGAGTTTTGTGGAGTACTTTGTTTGTTGGAAGGTTGCGCTGACTGAGGGAGGATTGCAAAGTTTTTCTTATTCTTCTGTGGCATGATAGGGTCGAGTTTTTTAACCCTTGCAGGAGTCCTGTTTTTTTTGTTTTACCCTATTTTTATGTCTGTGTGGTTGTGTTTTTCTCTGTCTGAACTTATAGCATGTAAGCTTGAACGAGACCGAAATATTGCCGTGGACGAATCGTCTCCACGTATACATAGCTATTTTCGTTTCTTCAGCATAAGTATGAATACATGATGGTGCAGGTAGCTTAGGATTATGACATGTATGCGGCTCCTAGGACACAAGAGAGAGTTGTTGATGGGGTTGTTTAGAATTTTGGAAAGCGTTGTACTTATCCTATTGATGGGATTAATATTGAAGAGCTCTCACATCAATTTGATGTGTGCATGCATGTAAATGATGATAATTCTTCTGCACTGGAAGAAAAATGGCAGCACAACAGAGCTCAACATTGTTTTAATTTGGCTGAATTTTTTCTTGGAACTAGTATATGTTTATTGAATTTTGATGTGTGTTGGTATATACATCCACTGTCTTTACGAATTTTGGCTTGGGGTATCCTCTATGAATGATATGCACTACTCAAGTTTCCGTACAAAATGGATGGTTTACTGTTATATACCTAGGCGGGATAATATGAGATACCAAGGGAGGTACCCAAGGTAATAATGTAATAATGGGATGGGCCATAGCAATAAATAAGGTGGTTAACCCATATCATGTAAAGGACCACAAGTAGTTAGTAATAATGTAATGGGCCCATGGTATTAGTTTGATGGTATGAGGGAACCATGGTGATGACCCATGGTATTGTATGCATGAGGCCTATATAGAGGCTAGAGACTCCACATGGAGAGTGTGAAGGATTATTGTATGAACAGGCATATGGCTTGTGGAGTATTCTCCTTCCTTAAAGAGTAAATGTATGGTGTTACCCTACCTTAAGGGTTTGATCAATAAATAATCATTTCATATTATTTCTGGGTTTAGTTGCATTGTCTTATATTTTCATATCAGATCTATAGTATTTCCGGGTTAGATCTATAACAAGTGGTATCAGAGCACTTTCTTGGGCAAAAGTGGAGAATTTTTTTAATTTTTCGCAGGATTTCGGGGGCGGCGAGTTTGCAGATCAGATCTGTATGTTTTAATGCAAGATCTACAAAATATAATTGCAGATCTGGATTCTATGTGAAAAAATACCCGATTTCAAAAAAAAAATCGGCTGAATCGGAATCCGGATGAAGGAGATATCGCTGATCTAAAAATCAGTGGGGTTGCAGATAAATTTTGCCAACTACAAGCCCAACCATTAAAAAAGGGAATAACAGTGTTTTTGCCAACTACAAGCCTATGCTCTCATGGTGCTGCTCAAGTGATGGGGTTTTTGTGTTTTCACAACCCCTTATCCCAAGACATTTATCTCATCGTTTTCTCTTAGCATATGGGTATACTTGCTTGCGAGAAGTGGAAATGCTCTGCAGTATTGGAGTATTTTCATTTGCCATTGAATCTTCAACATATATCAGTGGCAGCGCCTAAGCAGCGAGGAAAGTTCAGAGACCTCCTATTGTACTGGGGCTAGAGTAACAGGGGTATTATTAACAAGATAACTCATTTTTGTTGACATTCCACAGTGAATACCCATACACAAAACACAGCCATGACGAAACACTTTGCAATCCAAAGAGATCCTCCATACAAGACAACAAAATCATAAGATGATGTTATTACCAGAAGGGAAAAGATTTGTTTTAAAGTGGCCCTTTTTTATTCTGCAAACAAAAGTTTACGGATGCTATGAAGTTGCAACATTTTCTACAGTTATTCATGAACCAAAGCATCAGACTTTGCCACTCAAAAGCGATAACACCTTTGCAGGGTGAAAATCCAATGGGTGCAGAGTCAGTCCATGTATTTTTTTGGAAAGAAATCCCATCATGGGATCTGCATCCAGCACAGGCTGGCTAAATTCATCCAGCGTGGATCGCAGAGAACAATCAGAACAATCACACCCCATTAGTAGGTTTCTAAAAATTTGGACATAATATATTGGAAAATGTAAAATTGAATTTGAATATATTAAACACTGGGAAGTCTCTACGCTAAGTTTGTACAGAAATAAGCAAAACAAACAATTAGAAAACAGAACACATTGTTTGGGAGTTGGGGAAAAACTCAAATGGTGTGGTCATCAATACACTTTATTACCTCACACAAATGCAAGGTTGTGGGGGCCAGAAGAATTATATCCACTGTTGTGTACAATCCATTTTCAGAGTCAAAGTCAGTACATCATAGTAGGTTTCTGCAAATGAGATTGTTTGCAAACATAGTAACCAAGTCTGGCATGACAGCATGCAACCTAGAAAAAATATGGAAATCCTCAACTACTACTCTAGCCAAATTTGAAATGATAACATCCGAATTTTAATAACTTAAACATGCATCGCTTCGGTATACTATAAATATAATATCATGTATGGTAAGGAACAAAATGGTACCATGTACACATTCTAAGTGTTTCTGAACAAAGGCTTATTTATGAAGTTTTTTCATATATAGCAAGGAATGAAATGGTACCACGTACGCTTTCTAGGTTTCCAAGTGTTTCTTAACAAAGGCTTATCTATGAAGTATTTCTAAGTTGTTGACATACATGAGCACATTACCCTGCTTCTGAAATTAGAGTATTTGTCACTGATATGTATTGCAATCAACGCTATTTTGATACATTCATCTTTACATGGCATATAAATGAACAGACCTTGACATATTTCGTCTCTAATGGTTTGGAATCCTTAAAATATTTTTGTTCATTAGTGTCTAATTATTCTTATGTATTTTTAGTGGATTGAGTCATCTAAATTAGATTGATCCAAGTCGGAATTGGAGTCCAAGATGATCCTTAGGGATTCCGAGTCTGAGCTTGAGTTTAAAAACTATGTAGTGAATGACCTGAAACGATTAGGTGCAATGCCAAAGATAAATTAAGTGTGATTACAAAGTGTTTTGAGCAAATCCAGTGAACTCTATTACAATAGGAGTAAATGGATAACACATTTTATGGTCACATTGAATGGATTACAGTATACATTATAAGTGCTTTTAAACTTTGACAAAGTAGAGAGACCATACACAAACAAGTTAGAAGCAAATTACAAAGCTTGCACTGGATCTGTATTGCACTGTGAATGATGTACATGTCCAATAAAGTAAGAATAAAGTAAGATTACAGAATCAAGTTTCCATTTAGATATTTTCACTCTTAGCAATGGTATTCTAAAATGCATTGCAGAAAGATGTGAGAGGAAATACAAATTTCAAATACAAATTTAGTTTTAATTTGGCTGAAGTTTAATGGGCTTTACTGGAACCAGTTTATTGCATATAATTTTCCAAGTGAAATGTGGGAAAATTTTGTTTCTTAATTGAGGCATGTGATATGGGACACTAACATTGCCCCATTTTTCGGCAATCTCTTTTTTCTGGTGAGCCCCATTTCTATGCATTCTAATGATTTTTTGTCTTAAATTGGCCAAGCTCCCTGGGAGCTAAGTTTCATGTGCAAAGTTCCCCTCAGAGGTGGAACTCAGAATTAAATTGTCTACAGTACCTTGAGTGCTATTTATCCATGCGCTTAATCGATGCACATTAGATTCTTGGAAGATGTAGAGTTACGTTCCTAGAGGAGATCAAGTGTTACAGACAAGTTGCCATCTGTGTACATAATTTGTTTGGATATTACATACGTTAGCAACATGCTGAATTTTGTTATTTAAAAAAAAAAAAAAAAAACTCTTGATTTGAGCTACAGAATTGGGTCTTCAAAGTATTTCTACACCTTTTTTGGCACCCATGTTCTTGCCATAGCTTGTGAGGCTTGCACAGAGAGATTGGACAGGTCCATACAGTAGATGGTTTGCAACTTAGATGAAGACACTCACTAGTCAATGTATTTTGAAATCCGACATCAGTTAATTGCAATTAATCTTACACGAAAAAGATGAGAATATTTTATTTTCTCAATTTATTCTCAACAGAGGAGCTCTAGCCGTGCTCCCAAGGGGTGGCAAACTGGTAAAGACAAACTGTCATTGTCATCGTAGATAAAAAAAAGGCTTGTTGCAGATATAAGCCAGAAAGTCATGCAGTGGGATGGATCTTATTGATACCAAAGAGAACGGCAATATTTTGGGAACATAAACTCTAGAGCCCAACCATTAAAAAAAGGGAATAACAGTGTTTTTGCTAGCTACAATCCTATGCTCTCATGGTGCTGCTCAAGTGATGGGGTTTCTGTATTTTCATAGCCCCTTATCCCAGGACATTTTTCTCATTGTTTTCTCTTAGCATATCGGTATACTTGCTTGCGAGAAGTGGAAATGCCCTGCAGAATTGGAGTATTTTCATTTGTGGCCATTGAATCTTCAACATATATCACCGACAGCTCCTAAGCAACGGGGAAAGTTCAGGGACGTCCTATTGTACTGGGGCTAGAGTAATAGGGGTATCATAAACAAGATAGCTTATTTTTGTTGACATTCCACAGTGAATACCCATATACAAAACATAGCCATGAAGAAACACTTTGCAATCCAAAGAGATCCTCCAGACAGGACAACAAAATCAAAAGATGATGTTATTACCAGAAGGGAAAAGATTTGTTTTAAAGTGGCCATTTTTTATTATCAGAAGGGAAAATATTTGTTTTAAAGTGGCCATTTTTTATTCTGCAAACAAAAGTTTACGGATGCTATGAAGTTGCAACGTTTTCTACCGTTATTCATGAACCAAAGCATGGGACTTTGCCACTCATAAGCGAAAACACCTTTGCAAGGTGAAAATCCAATGGGTGCAGAGTCAATCCATCTTTGTTGGAAAGAAAGCCCATCATGGGATCTGCATCCAGCACAGGCTGGCTAAATTCATCCAGCGTGAATTGCAGAGAACAGTCACACCCCATAAGTAGTTTTCTCAAAATTTGGACAGAATATATGGGAAAATGTAAATTGAATTTGAATATATTAAACATTGGGAGGTCTCTACGCTAAGCTTGTACAGAAATAAACAAAACAAACAATTAAAAAATAGAACACATTGTGTGGGAGTTGGGGAACAACTCAAATGGTGTGGTCATCAATACACTTTATTACCTCACACAAATGCAAGGTTGTGGGGGCCAGAAGCATTATATCCACTGTTGTGTATAATCAATTTTCAGAGTCAGAGTCAGAACATCATAGTAGGTTTCTACAAATGGGATTGTTTGTAAACACAATAACCAAGTCTGGCATGACATCATGGTACCTAGAAGAAATATGGAAATCCTCAACTACTACTCTAGCCAAATCTGAAATGATAACATCCGAATATTGATAACTTAAATATGCATCGCTTTTGTATACTGTAAAGATAATATCATGTATGGTAAGGAACAAAATGGTACCATGTACACATTCTAAGTTTTTCTGAACAAAGGCTTATTTATGATGTTTTTTCATATATAGCCAGGAATGAAATGGTACCACGTACGCTTTCCAGGATTCCAAGTGTTTCTTAACAAAGGCTTATCTATGAACTATTTTTAAGTTGTTGATATACAGGAGCACATTACCCTGCTTTTGAAATTAGAGCATTTGTCACTGATATGTATTGCAATCAACGCTATTTTGATACATTCATCTTAACATGGCATATAAATGAACAGACTTTGACATATTTCGTCTCTAATGGTTTGGAATCCTTAAAATATTTTTTTCATTAGTGTCTAATTATTTTTATGTATTTTTAGTGGATTAAGTCATCGAAATTAGATTGATACGAGTCAGAATTGCAGTCCAAGTTGATCCTAAGGGATTCCGAGTCTGAGCTTGAGTTTAAAAACTATGTAGTGAATAACCTGAAACGATTAGGTGCAATGCCAAAGATAAATGAAGTGTGATTACAAAGTGTTTTGAGCAAATCCAGTGAATTGTATTGCAGCAGGAGTAAATGGATAACACATTTTATGGTCACATTGAATGGATTATAGTATACATTATAAGTGCTTTTAAACTTTGACAGAGTAGAGAGACCATACACAAACAGGTTAGAAGCAAATTACAGAGCTTGCACTGGATCTGTATTGCACTGTGAATGATGTACATGTCCAATAAAGTAAGATTACAGAATCAAGTTTCCATTTAGATATTTTCACTCTTAGCAATGGTATTCTAAAATGCATTGCAGAAAGATGTGAGAGGAAATACAAATTTCAAATAAAAATTTAGCTTTAATTTGGCTGAAGTTGTCACCTAAATAATTGAAATTTTAATGGGCTTTACTGGAACCAGTTTATTGCATATAATTTTCCAAGTGAAATGTGGGAATTTTTTTTTTCTTAATTGAAGCTTGTGATATGGGGCACTAAGATTGCCCCATTTTTCGGCAATCTCTTTTTTCTGGTGAGCCCCATTTCTATGCATTCTGATGATTTTTTGTCTTAAATTGGCCAAAATCCCCAGGAGCTAAGTTTCATGTCCAAAGTTCCCCTCACAGGTGGAACTCAGAATTCTAGCATAATTCTAACCAGATTTAAAGCCAAAATTGTCCATAGTGCCTTGAGTGCTATTTATCCATGCGCTTAATCAATGCACATCAGATTCTTGGAAGATGTGCAGTTGTGTTCCTAGAGGAGATCAAGTGTTACAAACAGGTTGTCATCTCTGTACATAATTTTTGGATACTACATACGTTAGCAACATGCTGAATTTTGTTATTTAAAAAAAAATTCTCTTGATTTGAGCTACAAAACTGGGTCTTCAAAGTAATTCTACACTTTTTTGGCACCCATGTTCTTGCCATGGCTTGTGAGGCTTGCACAGGCAGATTGGATAGGTCCATACAATAGATAGTTTGAAATTTAGAAGAAGACACTCAATAGTCAATGTATTTTGAAATCCGGCATCAGTTAATTGCAATTAATGTTACATGAAAAAGATGGGAATATTTTATTTTCTCAATCTATTCTCAACAGGAGCTCTAGCCGTGCTCCCAAGGGGTAGCAAACTAGTAAAGACAATTTGTCATTGTCATCTTACATAGAAAAGGCTTGTTGCAGATATATACCAGAAAGTCATGCAGTGGAAAGGATCTTATTGATACCACAGAGAAGGGCAATATTTTCGGAACATAAAGCCCAACCATTAAAAAAAAAGGGAATAACAGTGTTTTTGCCAGCTATAAGCCTATGCTCTCATGGTGCTACTCAAGTGATGGGGTTTCTGTATTTTCACAGCCCCCCCTTATCCCAAGACATTTATCTCATCATTTTCTCTTAGCATATGGGTATACTTGCTTGTGAGAAGTGGAAATGCTCTGCAGAATTGGAGTATTTTCATTTGTGGCCATTGAATCTTCAACTTATATCAGCGGCAGCTCCTAAGAAGCGAGGAAAGTTCATAGTCCTCCTATTGTACTAGAGCTAGAGTAACAGGGGTATTATTAATAAGATAGCTTATTTTTGTTGACATTCCATAGTGAATACCCATACAAAAAACACATCCATGAAGAAACAGATTGCAACCCAAAGAGATCCTCCATAAAGGACAACAAAATCATAAGATGATGTTATTACCAAAAGGGAAAAAATTTGTTTTAAAGTGGCCATTTTTTATTCTGCAAACAAAAGTTTACGGATGCTATGAGTTGCAACATTTTCTACAGTTATTCATGAACCAAAGCATGGGACTTTGCCACTCAAAAGCAAAAACACCTTTGCAGGGTGAATATCCAATGGGTGCAGAGTTAATCTATTTATTTTGTTGGAAAGAAAGCCCATCATGGGATTTTCATCCAGCACAGGCTGGCTAAATTCATCCAACATGAATCGTAGAGAATAATCATACCCCATAAGTAGGTTTCTTAAAATTTGGACGGAATATATTGGAAAATGTAAAATTGAATTTGAATATATTAAACATTGGGAAGTCTCTACGCTAAATTGTACAAAAATAAACAAAACAAATAATTAGAAAACAGAACACATTGTCTGGAAGTTGGGGAACAACTCAAATGGTGTGGTCATCAATACACTTTATTACCTCACACAAATGCAAGGTTGTGGGGGCCCAGAAGCATTATATCCACTGTTGTGTACAATCCATTTTTAGAGTCAAAGTCAGTACATCATAGTAGGTTTCTGCAAATGGGATTGTTTGTAAACACAGTAACCAAGTCTGGCATGACAGCATGCTACCTAGAAAAAATATGGAAATCCTCAACTACTATTGCCAAATCTGAAATGGTAACATCCGAATTTTAATAACTTAAATATGAATCGCTTCGGTATACTGTAAAGATAATATCATGTATGGTAAGGAAAAAAATGGTACCATGTACACATTCTAAGTGTTTCTGAACAAAGGCTTATTTATGAAGTTTTTTCATATATAGCAAGGAATGAAATGGTACCAGATACGCTTTCCAGGTTTCCAAGTGTTTCTTAAGCAAGGCTTATCTATGAACTATTTCTAAGTTGTTGACATACATGAGCACATTACCTTGCTTTTGAAATTAGAGTATTTGTCACTAATATGTATTGCAACCAATGCTATTTTGATACATTCATCTTTACATGGCATATAAATGAACAGAATTTGACATATTTCGTCTCTAATGGTTTGGAATCCTTAAAATATTTTTGTTCATTAGTGTCTAATTATTTTTATGTATTTTTAGTGGATTGAGTCATCTAAATTAGATTGATCCTTGTCAGAAATGGAGTCCAAGATGATCCTTAGGGATTCCGAGTCTGAGTTTGAGTTTAAAAACTATGTAGTGAATAACCTAAAACGATTAGGTGCAATGCAAAAGATAAATGAAGTGCGATTACAAAGTGTTTTGAGCAAATGCAATGAATTGTATTACAACAGGAGTAAATGGATAACACATTTTATGGTCACAGTGAATGGATTATCGTATACATTATAAGTGCTTTTAAACTTTGACAGAGTAGAGAGACCATACACAAACAGGTTAGAAGCAAATTACAGAGCTTGCATTGGATCTGTATTGCACCATAAATGATGTACATTTCCAATAAAGTAAGAATAAAGTAAGATTACAGAATCAAGTTTCCATTTAGAAATTTTCACTCTTAGTAATGGTATTCTAAAATGAATTGCAGAAAGATGTGAGAGGAAATACAAATTTCAAATACAGATTTAGTTTTAATTTGGCTGAAGTTGTCACCTAAATAATTGAAATTTTAATGGGCTTTACTGGCACCAGTTTATTGCATATAATTTTCCAGGTGAAATGTGGGAAAATTTTGTTTCTTAATTGAAGCATGTGATATGGGGCACCAACGTTGCCCCATTTTTCGGCAATCTCTTTTTTCTAGTGAGCCCCATTTCTATGCACTCTGATGTTTTTATTTCTTAAATTGGCAAAAATCCCTAGGAGCTAAGTTTCATGTGCAAAGTTCCCCTCACAGGTGGAACTCAGAATTCTGGCATAATTCTAACCAGATTTAAAGCCAAAATTATCTACAGTGCCTTGAGTGCTATTTATCCATGCGCTTAATCGATGCACATTAGATTCATGGAAGATGTGCAGTTATGTTCCTAGAGGAGATTAAGTGTTACAGACAGGTTGCCATCTTTGTACATAATTTGTTTGGATACTACATATGTTAGCAACATACTGAATT
The DNA here is from genome assembly GCA_031772625.1 of Pinus tabuliformis. Lineage (NCBI taxonomy): Eukaryota > Viridiplantae > Streptophyta > Pinopsida > Pinales > Pinaceae > Pinus > Pinus tabuliformis. The sequence continues at coordinate 674,949,692 of CM062819.1, forward strand.
TTGTTATTTAAATAAAAAATCTCTTGATTTGAGCTACAAAATTGGGTCCTCAAAGTAATTATACACTTTTTTGGCACCCATGTTCTTGCCATAGCTTGTGAGGCTTGTACAGATAGATTGGATAGGTCAATACAGTAGATGGTTTGCAATTTAGACGAAGACACTCAATAGTCAATGTATTTTGAAAACCGGCATCAATTAATTGCAATTAATGTTACACGAAAAAGATGGGAATATTTTATTTTCTCAATTTATTCTCAACAGACAAGCTCTAGCCATGCTCCCAAGGGGTAGCAAACTGGTAAAGACAATTTGTCATTGTCATCTTAGATATAAAAGGCTTGTTGCAGATATAAACCAGAAAGTCATGCAGTGAAAAGGATCTTATTGATACCACAGAGAAGGGAAATTTTTTGGGAACATAAAGCCCAACCATTAAAAAAAGGGAATAACAGTATTTTTGCTAGCTACAAGCCTATGCTCTCATGGTGCTGCTCAAGTGATGGGGTTTCTATATTTTCACAGCCCCTTATCCCAAGACATTTATCTCGTCGTTTTCTCTTAGCAGATGGGTATACTTGCTTGCGAGAAGTGGAAAAGCTCTGCAGAATTGGAGTATTTTCATTTGTGGCCATTGAATCTTCAACATATATCAGCGGTAGCTCCTAAGTAGCAGGGAAAGTTCAGAGACCTCCTATTGTACTGGGGCTAGAGTAAAAGGGGTATTATTAACATGATAACTTATTTTTGCTGACATTCCACAGTGAATACCAATACACAAAACACGACCATGAAGAAACACTTTGCAATCCAAAGAGATCCTCCATACAGGACAACAAAATCATAAGATGATGTTATTACCAGAAGGGAAATGATTTGTTTTAAAGTGGCCATTTTTTATTCTACAAACAAAAGTTTACGAATGCTATGAAGTTGCAACATTTTCTATAGTTATTCATGAACCAAAGCATGGGACTTTGCCACTCAAAAGTGAAAACACCTTTGCAGGGTGAATATCCAATGGGTGCAGAGTCAATCCGTCTATTTTGTTGGAAAGAAAGCCCATCATGGGATCTGCATCCAGCACACGGTGGCTAAATTCATCCAGCGTGAATCGCAGAGAACAATCACACCCCATAAGTAGTTTTCTCAAAATTTGGACAGAATATATTGGAAAATGTAAAATTGAATTTGAATATATTAAACATTGGGAAGTCTCTATGCTAAGCTTGTACAGAAATAAACAAAACAAACAATTAGAAAATAGAACACATTGTTTGGGAGTTGGGGAACAACTCAAATGGTGTGGTCATCAATACACTTTATTACCTCACACAAATGCAAGGTTGTGAGGGCCCAGAAGTATTATATCCACTATTGTGTACAATCGATTTTCAGATTCAAAGTCAGTACATCATAGTAGGTTTCTGCGAATGGGATTGTTTGTAAACACAGTAACCAAGTCTGGCATGGAATCATGGTACCTAGAGGAAATATGGAAATCCTCAACTACTACTCTAACCAAATCTGAAATGATAACATCTGAATTTTAATAACTTAAATATGCATCACTTTGGTATACTATAAAGATAATATCATGTATGGTAAGGAACAAAATGGTACCATGTACACATTCTAAGTGTTTCTGAACAAAGGCTTATTTATAAAGTTTTTTCATATATAGCAAGGAATGAAATGGTACCACGTACGCTTTCCAGGTTTCCAAGTGTTTCTTAACAAAGGCTTATCTATGAATTATTTCTAAGTTGTTGAGCACATTACCCTACTTTTGAAATTAGAGTATTTGTCATGATATGTATTGCAATCAACGCTATTTTGATACATTCATCTTTACATGGCATATAAATGAACAGACTTTGACATATTTCGTCTCTAATGGTTTGGAATCCTTGAAATATTTTTGTTCATTAGGGTCTAATTATTTTTATGTATTTTTAGTGGATTGAGTCATCTAAATTAGATTGATCCGAGTCAAAATTGGAGTCCAAGATGATCCTTAGGGATTCCGAGTCTAAGCTTGAGTTTAAAAACTATGTAGTGAATGACCTGAAACGATTAGGTGCAATGCCAAAGATAAATGAAGTTTGATTACAAAGTGTTTTGAGCAAATCCAGTGAATTGTATTACAACAGGAGTAAATGGATAACACATTTTATGGTCACATTGAATGGATTACGGTATACATTATAAGTGCTTTTAAACTTTGACAGAGTAGAGAGACCATACACAAACAGGTTAGAAGTAGATTACATAGCTTGCACTGGATCTGTATTCCACTGTAAATGATGTACATGTCCAATAAAGTAAGATTACAGAATCAAGTTTCCATTAGAAATTTTCACTCTTAGCAATGGTATTCTAAAATGCATTGCAGAAAGATGTGAGAGGAAATACAAATTTCAAATACAAATTTAGTTTTAATTTGGCTGAAGTTGTCACCTGAATAATTGAAATTTTAATGGGCTTTACTGGAACCAGTTTATTGCATATAATTTTCTAGCTAAAATGTGGGAAAAAGAAATTTCTTAATTGAAGCATGTGATATGGGGCACTAACATTACCCCATTTTTCGGCAATCTCTTTTTTCTGATGAGCCTCATTTCTATGCATTCTGATGATTTTTTGTCTTAAATTGGCCGAAATTCCCAGGAGCTGGGTTTCATGTGCAAAGTTCCCCTCACAGGTGGAACTCAGAATTCTGGCATAATTCTAACCAGATTTAAAGCCAAAATTGTCTACAGTGCCTTGAGTGCTATTTATCCATGTGCTTAATCGATGCGAATTAGATTCTTGGAAGTTGTGCGGTTATGTTCCTAGAGGAGATCAAGTGTTACAGACAGGTTGCCATCTCTGTACATAATTTGTTTGAGTACTACATATGTTAGCAACATGCTGAATTTTGTTATTTAAAAAAAAAAAAAAAAAAATCTCTTGATTTGAGCTACAAAATTGGGTCTTCAAAGTAATTCTACACTATTTCGGCACCCATGTTCATACCATAGCTTGTGAGGCTTGCACAGACAGATTGGACAGGTCCATACAGTAGACGGTTTGCAATTTAGACGAAGACACTCGATAGTCGATGTATTTTGAAAACCGACATCAGTTAATTGCAATTAATGTTACACGAAAAAGATGGGAATATTTTATTTTCTCAATTTATTCTCAACAGAGGAGCTCTAGTCGTGCTCCCAAGGGGTGGAAAACTGGTAAAGACAAATTTTCATTGTCATCTTAGATAGAAAAGGCTTGTTGCAGATATAAGCCAAAAAGTCATGCAGTGGAAAAAATCTTATTGATACCACATAGAAGGGAAATATTTTGGGAACATAAAGCCCAACCATTAAAAAAGGGAATAACAGTGTTTTTGCCAACTACAAGCCTATGCTCTGTGGTGCTGCTCAAGTGATGTGGTTTCTGTATTTTCACAGCCCCTTATCCCAAAACATTTATCTCGTCGTTTTCTCTTAGCATATGGGTATACTTGCTTGTGAGAAGTGGAAATGCTCTGCAGAATTGGAGTATTTTCATTTGTGGCCATTGAATCTTCATCATATATCAACGGCAGCTCCTAAGCAGTAGGGAAAGTTCAGAGACCTCCTATTGTACTGGGGCTAGAGTAACAGGGTTATTATTAACAAGATAGCTTATTTTTGTTGACATTTCATAGTGAATACCCATACACAAAACACAGTCATGAAGAAACACTTTGCAATCCAAAGAGATCCTCAATACAGGACAACAAAATCATAAGATGATGTTATTACCAGAAGGGAAAAGATTTGTTTTGAAGTGTCCATTTTTTATTACTAGAAGGGAAAAGATTTGTTTTAAAGTGGCCATTTTTTATTCTGCAAACAAAATTTTATGGATGCTATGAAGTTGCAATGTTTTCTACAGTTATTCATGAACCAAAGCATGGGACTTTGCCACTCAAAAGCGAAAACACCTTTGCAGCGTGAAAATCCAATGGGTGCAGATTCAATCCGTCTATTTTTTTTGGAAAGAAACCCCATCGTTGGATCTGCATCCAGCACAGGCTGGCTAAATTCATCCAGCGTGAATCGCAGAGAAAAATCACACCCCATAAGTAGGTTTCTCAAATTTTGGACAGAATATATTGGAAAATGTAAAATTGAATTTGAATATATTAAACATTGGGAAGTCTCTACGCTAAGCTTGTACGGAAATAAACAAAACAAACAATTAGAAAACGGAACACATTGTCTGGGAGTTGGGGAGCAGCTCAAATGGTGTGGTCATCAATACACTTTATTTCGGAGTTGTCTATAATGCGACTTTTTGAGATTCCGGTGACGGAATCCGGCGGAAGAAATTGAGATGAAATCATGATTTGTTGCAGTTAAAATGGTTTTTTAACTGCATATTCGGATTCAGCACCCTGAAAAACCCCTGGGACGCTTTCATTGTGCAGAAACTAGTTATCAAACTTCGATTTCAATAAATTACTGCCGGATTTTCACCGGAAAAAATCGCCGGAAAGGCTTTCAAAAAGTCGCGTTAAAGACTACGTCCTTTATTTCCTCACACAAATGCAAGGTTGTGGGGGCCCAGAAGCATTTTATCCACTGTTGTGTACAATCCATTTTTAGAGTCAGAGTCAGTACATCATAGTAGGTTTCTGCAAATGGGATTGTTTGTAAACACAGTAGCCAAGTCTGGCATGACAGCATGCTACCTAGAAAAAATATGGAAATCCTCAACTACTACTCTAGCCAAATCTGAAATGATAACATCCGAATTTTAATAACTTAAATATGCATTGCTTCGGTATACTGTAAAGATAATATCATGTATGGTAAGGAACAAAATGGTACCATGTACACTTTCTAAGTGTTTCTGAACAAAGGCTTATTTATGAAGTTTTTTCATATATAGCAAGGAATGAAATGGTACCACGTACGCTTTCCAAGTTTCCAAGTGTTTCTTAACAAAGGCTTATCTATGAAATATTTGTAAGTTGTTGACATACATGAGCACATTACCCTGCTTTTGAAATTAGACCCAAACCCTTGGGGAGTAAACCTAAAGTTACATAACCACTGCAACCCTGACTTTCTGGCCAAATATTCAGGTATTAACATAATGGCCTTATTTCCCTCCTTTTAGTTGTACTTGTAATACATACAATTAGAAGATGTCAATGAAGTTTGGACCAGGTAAAACATAGTATCCACTCTGGTAGCTAAACTTACATAATAACCATATACCTGACTTTCTGACTATGAATTTAGGTATTAACATAATTGCCTCAGTAGTTTCCTTTCAACTATACTTGTAATACACACGATTTAAGTAGAACCATAGAAGTTTGGACTGAGTAAAACATAGTATCCACTATGGCTGCTACTTAAGGTTCCAAAGAGATTACTAATGGCTTCAATTCTAGAGTACTTCAAAACTTTTCGAGCTTCTTCTAGGCACTGCCAATGAACCATCCATAGAAATTCAGAGTTATCGTAGTCACTTTAAAAAAATTTCAACACAAGTTCATGGACAGGATAATTATCCAATACATTAATGAATTGTACGTATGATTTTAGCACTTTGATTTATAAATAACATGCTTCTTGGTGCAACAAATTTACAAAATATGCAACCAGGCAAATCATTTCTTGCAAGAAGATTGTGCAGCATATAGCGGAAACCCTGGTAGTAAAAGCAGTTATAAATTAGAATTCCCTGTTGAATTTGGATGTATTTTAAACCATGGAGAGTTTTTTCTTGTTAGGATCCAATAAGCAACCAATAGAATGAGCACAGAGAAGCGCAGAAGGTTTGCACCTAATGTTGCAGCAACCCTTATCGAAAAGAAGAAAATAGAGGAAAGTTTACAGTGATTGTCTCGGTACAGACTTGTTGATGTGAGTAACTTAGGTCACAGGCATGTAAGGCATTTTAGAAGACCAATAGAGAGCAGATCTTCAAGTTTGAGGAGGCCAATACATTGTCAACAGTCTGGACAGTATATTTGAAAATAAACAGCAGGTCAAGCGGTGTGTGGAGGAAAAAAAATTTGGTATAGCCTGCCAAGTGGGTAGACCTCTTTTTTTGACAAACAATAAGTCTAAAAATAAGCAGCAACAGTTCATCATTGAACATCAAGTTTCAAAATGGTGACTTGAGGAGGTTGTAGCTGAGCAGACCTCTGTGAAAAACAAGCTACAGGTGCGAACTCAAGCAATAAGATTTTGGGCTACTTAAGGAGCGTAGATCAAGGACATACAGAAGACTTGTGTTGAAAGGGAGCGGGGAACACCTCAGATGTGGCCCCTTCTAGGTCTTTGTTTGCTGCCAAAATTACCTACACCTCCATCCAAGAGTGCATGTTTTCCAATTTTTCTTGTGTAGGTCTGCTCTCATGATCTGCTGCCCCTGGCTGCTTGTTTCCCTTTAGCTAAGACATTATAAACTTATGATCATACTTCCAGGGGTTATCTAGGGGGAATTCATGGCCTCAAGGATCTTGGCAGATTGTTTAGCTCTTATTTGATTGAAAAAAGCATACCCGCCATTGCAATACGGTAGATTGTCTTACTCTTGTTGTCAGATATGCCCCCTTCAGGGTCTTTATCTGCTACCAAAACTACTTGCCCCTCCATCCAAGAGTGCATGTCTCCTCTTCTTCAGAAGAATTTCTTCTTATTTCTACTTCTACTCAACCATGGGAGGGGTGAATGTATACTGTAAGTCCTTTTTTATTGCAGTAAGGGCATTGGGATCAGCTCCTAGCCCAAGCCCCTTTGGCCTCTTCTCCACTGAAGGAGTCTCTGTTGATCCTCACACCTCTTTACCCAAACCTCCTGCGCACTTGTAGCCCATGGTAGTCAAAATTGGTTTTTTCTTTTGGGGTACACCTGCTCAATGGTCTGGGACTGACTTGGGATAGTTGGAACAGGAAGAGGCTGGTCCAGGTAATGCTTGGGCTTCTTCAGGAGTTCTCTTTAGACTGCATTATTCTTATCTTCATTTCATGATACATAGGCATTGTAGCATTCCTCAAGAGATATGGGATGGTGCCTAATGGGGTTCCTAACATGGTGGATACAGACAAAGTTCTTGACCACTAAATAAGTCCGTATGCGGGAGATTGGTATGTAGGACAATCGCCTTTCGCAGGAAAACAACGATAGCAATGTCGTACTCTACCGCCGCTAGAAGAAGGCTTGAATTTCAAGGTCCTACTGGCACTAATAGCAGCATATAAACAGAATAGGCTTTTTCCTTCTCATAGTTGCTGTTTAAACGTTTTCTTTCAAGATGCTCTGAACAAGAACCATTTCCAGACCCTTCCTTCTCAAACTCGCCTCTAACACAGTGAAGGGTTGCCTTGCCCAGAAGATACCAACTTATGCAAATACATGCTCTTCAGAAGTTTAGTCCGACCTAACTTCAAAAATTCATTTTTGCCACTGCTTGAGGTGAATAATAAGTGATCTAATGTGGGAAATTGTTTTAGGCCTTCCCCCTGGTTCGGGACCCGATTGTGCGCTTCTTCTTATTTTAGAAGAAATAGTCTCGCTCAGGGCTGCCGCTTCGGCCTCGATAAACTAGATGCTCCTAGCTCAGGGTCATACAGCTAGGGGAAGAACTAGCTTGAGGTGGAATTGAAAAGCCCTCGAGAAGTTCCCTGCAAATAAGCACTGGTAGTCAGAGAAGTGTAGGGTTTTAATTGAGTTCTGTTCTGTAACATTACAAGGTTGCCAAAAAAGTGTGTATGCTTACCGAGCTGTGAATCTCTTTCTGAACACTAGATTTTACATCTTCTGCTCCTTTCAGATTTCTTGTAGGAATAATCAATCTTGGCCCCGGTTTAGCCAATACTCTTGTTGTTTCTGCTCCAATTCCAGAACTGGCAGTGGCGCCTATACGTCAAAAAGATTTCATAAGATTTCTTATAAAGAAGATAATAAGATTTGTTATAAAACACCAGGACTGTGATTATTATTGTTGTTAGATATTTGCAGGCAGTGACATCTTCCGCAGTGGATTTAGAGCCAAAGACCCTAGGCCCTGCTGGGCCAACATGGGAAGTTGTGGCCGTTGTGGTTCCAGTGGCTAGCGCAACCATTGGGCAGCTATGGCCGTTGTGGTTCCAGCGGTGAGCACAACCATTGCCATGGTCTGTTAATTTAATCAAATGGCATCCTTGATACTCTGCAACTAATTATAACTATTTTCCTTTCATCGAACGGTCGAACTGTTTTCAATCGTCTAACACATAATCTTATGGCCCAAATGGCATCCTTATACTCTGCAACTAATTATAACTATTTTAAATAACCATAAAAAAAACTACCATACAAGTTTTTTAATATTTCTTTTAATTAAATAAAAAAAATATTAATTTTAATTAAATAAAAAAAATATTAATTATAAATTTTGTTATCATATATTTTTTAATTAAATTAAAACCATATCTTATAGATATATTAAAATCTTTAAAAATAAACTCAGGCATGATGATCTGGCTTCCCATCTTCAAAATTTTGCAGAAAGAGCCATCATTTGCAGATTCAATGGATTGTGGCCGAGATCTCAGGATCTCTATGCATGGATCCATGCAAACTGGACACATCACTGTAAGGTCTTTTTTTGCTCGAAAGGTTATTTCATTGTTTTATTTGACAATAGTAAGCACTATGAAAAGGCCTTAGCAGAAGGCCCTTGGTTCATGGGAACAGCAGGACTATTCTTGACTCCTTGGTTCCCAGATTTTGATCCAGCTACCGCAGTCATTACTAAGACACCTGTATGGATCCGGCTTCCAAACTTGCCTGCCCACCTCTGGAGTACTCTTGTCTTCAAAGCCATAGGAGACACCTTGGGCAGCTTCATTCATGGTGATTTTTGGCGGGAATCCAAAGGTCTCTACTCATATGCAAGAATATGTGTGGAATTAGACCTGAGCAAAGGACTTCCAGAACAAATCAATCTCAAGATTAACGACTTCGTATGGACCCAGATGCTGGATTACGAGAACACTGCTTTTAGGTGCCGACATTGCCACCAATCTGGGCATTTGCAGAATACATGCCCATCTCGCCCAGCAAAAAAGAACAAGGCCAACGTCTCCAAGCCCAAGGCTAAACGATGGGCTCCTTGTTCTCCTCCTCCTGTCGAGAATTCTGATTCCTCCAGCTCTGAAGATGAAGATAGTGATGAAGAGCTGCCTCAGTCGCCTCATTTCGAGGCCCCTCCCACAGATGGTCTGGTGCCTTCCACTGACTCAGCCATTGCTCAGAAACGTGTCCATCTGTCCTCCTCCTCTGATTCAGAAAAGGAGGGCTCTCCTGTGGAGGAACCCAATCTTCAAGTTGTTATTGCTCATCCACCCCAAAATGGTTGGGTGGAAGTCAAAAAAAGGAAAGGTAAAAAGATTCGTGTTGACGCCCCTACCCCTTCAGGGTAGGAATCACTGCTTCTTTAGGTCACCAGTGACTCGTTGTAGCTCCTTGCTTGCTTATTTCCTTCTCCGGAACCGAGGTTGATAGTCTTATCATTTCCGGTTGCCGGTTCTCTGCATCTCTGAAATGTATCCTCTTGTACAATATTTTTCCTTAATAGAATTAGTCTTAATCCAGAAAAAAAAAAAAAAATCTTTAAAAATATAAATATTTCACATCAAAATTATAATATTTGAAAATATTAATTTGGTGTAGTTTTAATATAAATTTTGTTATCATACAAGGTAAAAACATTCTTAAATATTATATTAATATTAAAAGATGATTATTATTTATAAGTAGAACTTCGGTGTAAATCACATATAGAAAGACCTTTGACGACCCGTTTCAAACCAACTAGTGTGGTTCATCGTCAGGACAAGTTGAAGAAATAGATCCAGCTTTGCATGATAAATAGTCTGAGCAGAGCCTCCAACGGCTATCTTGATCAACGACTAATTTTGACTTAGGGACCAGAGTCAAAAAGTCAATTTGATAATTTAAAGGAAGACAATTATTGACCATACCTAGATATATATATAAATGAAATAATTTTAGATGGTGTTTACGTTATTAATTAGTTAAAAATGTATAATTTAATATTTAAAAATTGTAATTTAAATGGGAATTAGTTAACTTGAAGCCCTAACTTTTTTATAAATAAGGTAAATTTAAGATGATAGGTAGTTAAAAAATAAAAATAAAAATTAATTAATTAAATAAAAAATAATAATAATAATAATAAATAAATAAACAAAGGATAAATATATTAGTTATGATTAAAAATAATAATAATAATAATAATACATTATTTATGATTATAAATACCAATATCTATCAGGAAAAAATAAAAAGAAAGAGCGACTCAAAAAAGGAGGACTGGAAAAAGTCCAGAGTAAGAAGGATAAACCCTATGAGACAGGAAGGCTCCAGGGGGGACAACGAAAGCAAAAAAAGATGAAAGGGGGAGGAGACTAAGACGAAAGGGCAGGGATCCAACATCTATTGATCTTCCAGCCGTCATCTCTATTGAGATTGTTGGGCTTTCTTTCGATCTCAATAGCTTCCCTGAATTTACGATGATGGAACTGGGCAACTTTGGCAACAACCTTAGCCTCCTCAATACATACCTGATGTTTGGTCTTATTCACATGTTCTGCTAACGCTAAAGACTTGGTTCTCCCATGTCTAAGGTCAGCTGCATGGGAGAACCAAGTCTTCAGCGTTAGCAGAACATGTGAATAAGACCAAACATCAGGTATGTATTGAGGAGGCTAAGGTTGTTGTCAAAGTTGCCGAGTTCCATCATCGTAAATTCAGGGAAGCTATTGAGATCGAAAGAAGGCCCACCAATCTCAATAGAGATGACAGCTGGAAGATCAGTAGATGTTGGATCCCTGCCCTTTCGTCTTAGTCTTCCCCCCCCTTTTCATCTTTTTTTGCTTTCGTTGTTCCCCTAGAGCCTTCCTGTCTCATAGGGTTTATCCTTCTTACTCTGGACTTTTTCCGGTCCTTCTCCTTTTTTGGGTCGCTCTTTTTTTTTTTTTTCCTGATAGATATTGGTATTTATAATCGTAAATAATGTAGTATTATTATTATTATTATTATTTTTTTTTTTTTAAATCATAACTAATATATTCATCATTTGTTTATTTATTTTTTATTTTTATTTTTATTTTTTATTTAATTTATTTTGTATATATATATATATATTTAATATATATATATATATATATATATATATATATATATAATATATATATATATATATATATATATATATATATATATATATATATATATATATATATATATATATATTTGATTTGATTTGATTTGATTTGATTTATTTATTTATTTATATATATTAACTAACTATCATCTTAAATAATTTATTTATTTATTTATTTATTTTAATTAACTATCATCTTAAATTTACCTTATTTATAAAGAAGTTAGGGCTTCAAGTTAACTAATTCTCATTTAAATTACAATTTTTAAATATTAAATTATACATTTTTAACTAATTAATAACGTAAACACTATCTAAAATTATTTCATTTATATATATATATAGGTATGGTCAATAACTATCTTCCTTTAAAAATTCATTGACCCACGATTCAAGGGGATTATTTTTTTTTCGCTCGAGACCTAGCCGCCCCTACAGCTGGTTGCGGCCGCCTGCCAGTCTCGGCTCACAAGCCCCCTCTCCTGCACGCTTGGAGTTCTGAGTCGGCTTCCCTTAGGAATCTGCCAGCCAGACCTGTGACGGACCTCACAGCAAAGTCTTGAAGTGACCTCCATGGAGCCCAGCGGGGGCTCTGCCCCCCCCCCCCCCCCCCCCCCCACACACCCTTCCTCCGGAGATCGCGACGTTCAAAGCCATGGTAGCTGCTAGCTTGAAACGCCCTCTCTCAGCTAGCGAGCAGAAATTTGTTAAGAAGCTTGATTCCATCCCAACGGTTGCCCTGCCAGAAGAAGAAATATACAAAGCTGCCTTGAATCTAGCTGAGAAAGGGTTGATAAGCCAGTTTACGGGTCTCTGGCCTTCCCCCAAGACAGTGGAGAACTGGACCCAAAGAAATTGGGCTCCCTTGATCAAAGAGGGAGTCAAAAGATATTCCGTAGGCAAAGGATTCTATGTGTTCGTCTTCGAGAGCTCGGACGACAGAAGCCTAATCTTTAGAAATGGCCCCTATTTCATGGGACAGCAGGGGCTGTATCTAAATAAATGGACTCCGGATTTCGACCCCACTCAGGACGTTCCCTCAGCTGTTCTAGTATGGGTGCGACTTCCCCATCTGCCTCTTCACTGCTGGAACCAAAAAACTTTGCAGATCATAGGAAATGCATTAGGAAAGTATATAGATCAAGCAGTAAGGAAAGATCAATACTCATGCGCCCGAATCTGCGTAGAATTGGACCTTGGGGAGGGTTTGCCCGAAGCAATAAAACTCTCGGTGGCTGGGTGGACTCATGTGCAGGAACTGGATTACGAACAGCTTCCATTCAAGTGCAAATATTGTCATGAACATGGGCACTTTGCAAAGAACTGCAAGAAAAAGATCGAGGAACAGGCAGTAAAAACAAGTGAGGACCAGTGGACTGTAGTTCAAAAAATTGTGCGGCAAAAAAAAGGAAATGGTAAAGGCAGCCTGCCAGAAGCTCCAAGCCTAACCAAGATAAGGAAGAAACTCAAAAAGGAGTAGAAAAAACTCAGGCTATCCCATCTACCTCGACTCAGGAAAATCTAGAGCATGTAGCAGATCCATCCCCCATCAAAGAGGGGGAAGAAGCACCACAGGTCGAGACTGCGCAACAAAGCCCCTCCAGCCCCACATATGCTGATGTAACAAGGAAAAAACTAGAAGAAAGCTCAGGTTCTTCAGAGGACGAAACCTTTGAGCGGCCTTCTAAAAAAGCAGGAAGGAAATCACGCAAAGAACTAAGGGAAGAGGAGGCCGAGTGACTCAAAGTCCAAGGAAGCCAGGCCACCATAGAAATGACCATGGGAAGAAACACTAGACCAAGGCCTTCCAAGGGAGGCCACACTCCTTTCCTTAAGTAAATGATGAAACTCGTCTCTTGGAATTGCAGAGGGCTGGGGAACGCATCCAAAGCCGAAGCAGTCATGGACCTCCTGAAAATAGATCCCACATATATCCTCATGCTCCAAGAGACGAAGATAGAAGGGGGTGCTCTTCTTGATATCAGCAAAACAAAATGGAAGAAAAGAGCAGGCAAAGTAGTTAGCTCAAGGGGATCCTCTGGAGGGTTGGCAACTCTCTGGACCGAAGACCTATTTCAGCTAAAAAAGTCCCATGAAACCCAGCACTGGATCTTTACAGAGCTGTCACATTGTACAAGTAAGTTGACCATCTCTTTGTTTAATCTTTATGTTCCAGTTACATATTCTGAAAAACGAGACTGTTGGAAATCCCTCTCAACATATCTTGAACAGCATAATCCAGATAACATTATCATAGCAGGTGACCTCAATATTGTTCTGAAAACAAAGGAGAAAAGGGGAGGATCAAGCAATAGAGATCCAATGCTGGCTTTTGTCGAAGAGCTCACACAGCAATGGGACTTGCTAGATTTTGCCCCAGTGCGAGGCCTATATACTTGGTCCAACAATAGATCTGGGCCAGATCATATAGCTGCCCCCCTGGATCGATTCTTGGTTCAAAGCCTGATCATGATGAACAAAAGGATAATAAAAACCAAAATCTTGCCCAAGCTATCATCAGATCGCAAACTGATTCAACTCCTCCTAGAAGATGAAGAAAATTTGGGGCCCCTTCCTTTTCGATTTAATCATCTATGGATCGAGAGAGAAGGTTTCATTGACATTGTGAAAGAAGCGTGGGCCAAACCTATCTTTGGATCCTCAAGCTTTGTTTGGGAGCAAAAGCTCAAGGCTACAAAGTATGCGTTGAAGAACTGGATAAGGAAACCAGTCCCCAACCCAACCAATACAAGAAAGGAGGTAGTCCACAGGTTGGAGAATCTGCAAGATAATATGGAATGCAAAGAGATTACAGCAGAGCTGCTTGAGCAAGAAACAAAGGCTCAATGCTCTACCTATCAAGCCTTAAGAAAAGAAGAGGAATACTAGAGAATCAAATCCATAAGTCTGTGGCTAAAATCAAGGGATTGGAACACCTCCTTCTTCCACAGACAGTATAGAGCAAGGCTGTCCAAGAATCATATCTCAGAAATAAAAACGACAGAAGGCCAAGTCAGACAGGGATTCAACCAAGTTAAAGATGCTGCAGTCATCCATTTCAGGAATTTATATAGTGAGGAATCTCAGGACAGCGAGGAGGAAGTAACAGGTTTCCTAAATAATATTCCCCAACTGATCAATCCTGAAGATAACGCCGTTCTCATCAGCGACTTCACTGAGGAAGAAATAATCAAAGTCATCTGGTCCATGGAACCTGATAAAGCCCCCGGCCCAGACGGCTTTACAATACACTTCTATAAAGTATGCTGGAACATCATCAAAACTGATCTCCAAAAAATGATTAAAGGCTTCATGAGAAAAGCAAAGATTGGCAGAGGCACCAACTCCACTTATTTAGCCTTAATTCCCAAAGAATCTAATCCGAAATCTTTCACAAGATTCAGACCTATATCATTATGCAATGCATCATATAAGATTTTGGCTAAACTTCTTGCAAATAGGATCAAGCCCCTATTAAAAAGATTGATCTCAAGCCCCCAGGGAGGATTTGTGGAAGGTAGGCACATTCTTGATAATGTTATTCAGGTACAGGAGACAATCCACTCCAGCAAGCAGAGAAATGAGAAAGGTATGGTGATAAAGTTAGATATGGCAAATGCGTTTGACAGAGTAAATCGCCCCTTCCTCCTTAAAGTTCTCTGTGCCTTTGGCTTCTCACCTCATTTTGTCCATCTTATAAAAGCCTGTATTGAAAATCCCTGGATTGCCCCTCTAGTCAATGGACGCCCTTCCAATTTCTTTCAAGCACAGAGAGGCATCAGGCAGGGATGCCCTCTTTCTCCCTTCCTGTACATTTTAATGGCTGATTCTTTTAGTAGGAAACTTTCATCTGAAAGATCTACTGGCACTCTCCCCGGCCTCAAACCCTCCCCTGGTGCAGTTCCCTTGAACCATGCTCTTTTCGTAGATGATTCTCTTCTTCTTGGAGGCGCATCTTCCATAATCGCCAAAGGTTTTGATTCAGTTCTCAAAAGTTATTGCAGGGTCTCTGGAGCGCAGGTCAACAAAAACAAGAGCAAAATTTACACCTGGAATATCGATAATCAAGAGCTAACAGGAATTACAAATGCCCTGGGGTTCAGAGGCCACACCCAATGGGATCGATTCAAATATATAGGACTGCCAATCACAAATGGTCCGAACAGAAGGTCACTCTGGTCAGACATTATTTGTAAAATAAAATAAAAAATAGCATCATGGGGCGGCTTCTGGCTATCTAAAGGAGGCAAAGTCATTTTAATAAAAGCTCTATTATCAGCGCTGCCAGTCTATCAGGGTGCATTCTTACTAGCCCCCAGAAATGTCATGGAGCAGATCTCCAAGCTCTTAAGAGACTTCTTGTGGCAAGGTGGGAAAGGAAATGAAAAGAAGATGCATCTAGTCAATTGGGATTTGATTAAAAGGCCAACAACAAAAGGAGGCCTTCAGATCCGTGACCCATCTCTAGTTAACCTTGCACTCGGAGGAAAACTCTTGTGGAAACTGGTTAGCGATCCCAAGAATCTGACCAGCGTCATCCTGCTTTCTAAATACGCCCAAAACTCGTCTCTCAGCAACCTACAATCCGAGCCTCCTGTCAACAGTACGAATGTTTGGGCTCTCTGTTGCAAAAGCAGCTCCTTTTTCAAAAAATTGCTCTACAAAATACTAGGCAATGGCAACAAAACTAATCTGTGGAAGGAGCGGATTATGGGAGGTGATCCTTTGGAACAGAGTGATGAAATAAAAGATATCAGAGAATGGATGATTGATGCTGGCATTAACAGGCTATCCGATATCTCAGTATGGGACCACCGAGGAGAGTGGGCCGGGTGGAACCTCCACGACACACCTGGTTGGCTATCCGCACAGAGAAACCATCTAATTGAGCTACTGGAAGAGACAAAGCCAGAGAATCGACACATAAAAGATCGATGGGCATGGGGTCAGGTAGGCGTATACACCACAGCAGCCGGATACAAGGCCCTGCAGGAATCAAGGAATAACAAACATAATTCAGCCTTTTGGAAGCGAGTTTGGGACAGTCTCGCCCTCCCAAAAGTTAATTTTTTCTTTTGGACACTGATGCATAACAAAATCTTAACAGGGGACAATTTGGAGAAGAGGAACATAGTTGGGCCTCACAGGTGTGCGCTATGCATAAACAATAAAGAAACAGCCCAACATTTATTTCTGGAATGCCATTTTGCTAAGGAAACGTGGAGCCTCATCTTACAGGGATTACAAATTCCGTCATTTCCCCAGTGTTCTGTTGATGATTTTTTCGCTGAATGGAATAATCAATATCCACAAAGAATTCCCATAAAATCTTTCTGGAACAAAGTATGAACAACCATTCCAAAATTTGTTTGCTGGCAGATCTGGTTGGCCTGCAACGACCAGATTTTCAATGGGCATCAACTCTCCCCTTTCCAGGTTGCAGCTAAAGCCAAAGCCTTCCTTTTGGAAGCAGCACAACTGCAATTTCATAAAGAGGATCCGCTTTTACTATCTGAAGAAAGGAAATGGCTATGCTCCCTGGAGCCTGCTCTTCGAAAATTTCCTCCCACACCCCAACCAGCAAACCCGGAATGGCGCAGAAGAGACCAAGAGGATGTCTTCTCAACCTGGTGGAGATCCAAAAAGTTAACCACTATATTCTTCGACGGGGCCTCCAAAGGAAACCCCGGAACTGCTGGTGCAGGAGGTACCATTTATTCCACAGATGGGATACTAAAAGACTGTTTTAGCTGGAGTTTAGGACAGAAATCTAATAATCAAGCTGAGATATATGGTCTCCTCAAAGCTTTCCAAATAGCAAGAGAACAGGGTATTAAAGAGCTGCAAGTTTTTGGTGATTCAGAGATACTAATTAAGAAATTGAATACTGAAGAGTCTTTTAGTAATGCCGCTTTAAACAAAATCCTGGGCAGATTAAAAAGAGTGCTGCAAGATTTCAACAACTATAAGTTCTATCACATCCTCAGAAACTTGAACGGGGAAGCTGACCAAATGGCAAATAAAGGATGTTCTCTCCCGAAAGGACAACTGATAGTAAATGGTAACATCTTCCTCCAGATACCATAAAATCGATGTTTTCCAAAATCTGAAGCAGAAGGTTGCTTACTTTGTAATCGGGGTTGCCATGGCAAAGTCCCCTCTTATTTTCTCTACATAAATAAAATTTATAACCGTTTCAGTTAAAAAAAAAATAATAACTATCTTCCTTTAAATTATCAAATTGACTTTTTGACTTTTTGACTCTGGTCCCTAAGTCAAAATTAGCCGTTGATCAAGATAGCCGTTGGAGGCTCTGCTCAGACTATTTATCATGCAAAGCTGGATCTGTTTCTTCAACTTATCATGCAAAGCTGGATCTGTTTCTTCAACTTGTCCTGACGATGAACCACACTCGTTGGTTCGAAACGGGTCGTCAAAGGTCTTTCTATATGTGATTTACGCCGAAGTTCTACTTATAACTATTATGGATCACAGAAGTCTCAATTCAACAAATGATTATTATTAGTATTATTATTATTATTATTAACTTTGAATTATTAATTTGAGGAAAGGTTTGCATCTCCAAGGATTTGATCCCTTTAGGTGCATGATAAATATGGAGTTAGATGGATCTAGGTTGGTTATATAAATGATCAAAGACTTTCACAATTGTTCATATTGTATGAGGAGAACTGCTTAATGGATTTTGATCTATCCCAATTTTCGGTTTGACAGATCAAAATCCATTACACAATTCTCCTCCCAAAATCTCCAATAATAATATACATCCAAAACCTCAAAATCCATTACACAGGAAATCTCCAACAACAATATAAATAATTGTGAAAGTCTTAGATGCCCCAAAGGTTCAGTGTCCGATACTTATCCATCATGAGGGACCATAAAGCGAGTACCCATCCAAAACGTCAAGATCTATTACATAGTCCGGAAATCTCCAACAACAATATGAATAATTGTGAAAGTCTAGGTGCCCCAAAAGGTAGCTGAATTGATTGAGTCCCATCGTATAAACACCTCCCTAATAAATAGTCAAGAAGTCAATTCTCTTCAACACCCTTGGAATTAGGCTAATCAAATAAATCGATTCCATTAATAATAAATAACACTTCATTTAATTTCTTCAAAAACTATACATTCAAATTAAATAACATATTTATATGAAAGACACTGATCGTTGAATTTCCTAGAAGTCCATCGGTGAGGAGACTCTCGAATATGTCAGGTTGAGTGTCATATGTTATGCTGAGAGTGTATTTATGTTAAGGAAAAAGATGGACTTCCATGAATAGTAAATAACACTTCATTTAATTTCTTCAAAAACCATGCATTCAAATTAAATAATATATTTATATGAAAGAAGGTGATCGTTGAATTTTCTAGAAGTCCATGGGTGAGGAGACTCTCGAGTATGTCAGGTTGAGAGTGTCATATGTTATGTTGAGAGTGTATTTATGTTATCAAAAAGATGGACATTGAACGGATCAAGATCAAAATTTATTACACAGTTTTTTTTTTCCCGGAAATTTCCAATAACAATAACAATATTTTAATTTTAATTTAAAACGTAAATATTTAATTTTAAAATTTTAAAATATTATTTCTTTTATAACTAAAATAATGAGGTCTTTTATTTTTTCATAAAAAAAATATTATGATGTAATTTTATATATATCGATAATAAATTAAATTAAATTATATATATATATATATATATATATATATATATATATATATATAATTAAATTAAATTAAATTAAATAGTAAAAGAATTTAAATATTAACAAATTAATTGCTTTAGATATTTGATATTGCATAAATTTAGTTTCAAGGTAAATAGAAATAGATTGTTAAAAGTAAAAATGAAATATATCAATGTAGATTTATCTTTATTTTGGATCTATCAATGTTGAGAGAAACACATCTTTTAAGGTGGTTTGCACCTTAAGATGGATCTAGCTTAGTTTAATTATTAATAATTAATAATTATGATTATTAGTTTTATTTTTTATTTTGTTATATTTAAAATTTTATTTTATTTTTATTTTTATATAATTTGACGAAGTCAAAATGTTTTGATTAGTAATTATAATTATTGAATTTTTTTGTATTTTATTTTTATTTTTATGTAATTTGACACTCAAAAGGTTTACATTACATAATATAACCTTACACATCTCTTCCATATTGGGCTCATTAGCACCTTTAAGTGTAGTAAAACCAAAATAGATCCAACCTGAGAGGGGTCAAATCTCTTTTCACTCTAAAAGAGGTTTGCACCTCAAATTTAAGATGGAGTTAGACCTAGAGTTAAGATGGATTTAGACTAATTTTATTATTGATTATAATCAATTATAATTATAATTTTTTATATTTTTATTTTCTTTTGAATTTATTTTATTTTATTTTTATATAATTTGATGGAGTCAAAATGATTACATAACAAGGCAGGACAAGACAAGAAAGCATCTCTTCCATACTGAGTTGGAAAATGTCTATTAGCGAACAAATTATCTATATATATATATATATATATAGACTAAAATCCACCAATATTTTTTAAAAACATGAGTTTAAGTTGTTTATTCTATAGAATTTGAGTGCCCCAAGGGTTTTTGAGAGAGTTGAATCTATTTATATATTCAAAAATGTATTTTAAACAATAAAGAATCACAATCTTATTTGAAATTGTATTGTTGGATTGTAGTGAAAAATGTTATTTCGTCTATAAGTTAGACTAGGCCTACAAATATTTTAATACTAAATTATTATTATTATTATTTCTTCAATATCCAACATTTTATTGGAGCGTCTGAAGTTTTGGGTGAACACTTCACCCATCTTCAAAGAAAGAAACTGAAACAAAGAGTGCTAGACCATGAATAAATCAATAAAGGATCTATCCTTAAAGAAGGTAAGGGAAATTATTTAAGAAGAAGTCAAATAAGAATAAAATAAATAAATTATTGGATTAGGATTAAATTAGAATTAAAATATTTAGTCAAATATTAAAATAATTAATTAGAAATTATTAATATTAATATTAGTGAGAGGTCAAGATAAGAAAAATTTTAATATTTTTAAGAATCAGAAGAAATTATAAGTATGAAGATTTCATGAATGTTATTTGAAAATTAATAGGAATAAATGAGATTAGTTATAAGAAAGAATTAAATTATCAATTAATTAAATTAAGATTAACTTTTAAATTAAATAGTTAGATTAGGATTAAATTAAAACTAAAAGATTAGTAGAAATAATCAAATTGGCTCAGGGTAGTGGTGAAAAGGAAATTTGAAAAAGTATAATAATAATTATTAATAATTCTAAGATTTTCTGGAGAAATCACATAGAAAATATAGGGTGGACGCGTTTAGAACCTCAATCTAGGTTCATCATCACATGGTCGTGATGAACCTAGATTGAGGTTCGAAACAAGTGACCGTATGTTTTCTATGTGATTTCTCCGAAAGATCTTAACATTATATCATGAATCACAAAAGCATCTAATATGAAATAATTATTAATAATAACAAAAAACCATATTATAATTATTAAAAGATTATTAAAATTTTAAATTAGAATAATGAAGAAAAATTATAAAAATGGATTTTAAAATAAATGATCAAAGAGGCCAAAAAGTTAATAAAAAGTTAATAATATGTTAATGTTAAATTTAATATACACCAAAATAGTTGAATAATAAAAGATTGGAGATTATTATTAATAAGGAAATTGGTAAATAAATAATAATGAATAAAATATGATATCAAAACCTACTTGGTAAAGAATTAAAATCTAAGATAGAGATAAGGGTTAAATAAAATATGAAAATATTATATTAATAAATTAAATTATTACACTAGAAGAAAGGATTTTGTCACAACCTTAGGTAAATTTCCAAAAAATAACAATAGAATAAGGGAATATTTTATCTTAGAGTAAAGTTAAATCACATAGCAAGTTCTTTGATGCTTTAATGACTATATAAGTTTTCCATATATTTTACATAAACTTGTTGTGAACATGGAATTACCCAACACATCTCAATTATTTGAATTATGGTTTTGCCTTATAAGGCTGACCGTTTGAATTAAATGATTATACTTGTTGTTGGATAAGAATGATGGGATCTTAATAAAAACGTTTCCTTTATGTTTCAAACTCTCTCAACGCTAGAACCTGCTTCGTCCATCTGTCACTTTGGCTTAAGGATCTGCTACTCGATCGATGGTCCTCTATGTTGTGAACGAATGGACACTGCAGATTGAAAGACAGGTAACTAACCTTGCTACCCATCTCACTTTCCAGCTTCATTCCACCATGGTTCAAGGTAGGTTTTTTAGTTTGGAGGTTTGCGAGGGTTTTCTACCTCCATTTTTGGTTTCATGGGTTCAACCCCTCGGCTAGCAACTATGAAATTGTTCTACAGGCCCTGCTCTTTGAATGAGGTCATGGTGAGTGAATGCCTACTACTCATATGCATGTTTTAGCAGATTTCGTTTGACTACAAAGTTTATTGAACTACCTCTCTGATTTTATTCTCCAGAGGTTGGATAATCACGCAGTCTTGGCTTGTCATTCCACCACCCGGAGTCGGTTTAGGCACAACGTGGCTGAGAGTCTCGACCTAACCCTTCACTGGGGTAAAACCTTTCACCTTCACCACTTTGGTTTGCTCTGACAGTCCTTAACACAAGATTTGTTTATAGTTCCAAGTCTCCGAAAGGATTACCTCTATATTGAAGTTGATGACTACAAGTGAGCAATTTAATGGTTTTAGCAGGGTTTTTGTGTCCGTGAGGTGATATTTTTTAAATTCCTTCTCACATTTGTGATGTAGGTACCTTCCACACTCGTTCTTATGGTTTTGTTTCATAATCCATCCTTTCCATCCTTTAACATTATGTCTCGTCATTGTTCTCCAGGTGTGTATTTCTCTCAGCCTTTCTTGGAAAAGATGTCCCTTAACCCAAGTGGTTCTTGAAGTAACAATTTACTGTTATGCTCTTTTAACTTATTGACTTCAGTCTGAAAGGCGAGGGTTGAAGATTTGTTGTTCTTCTCTTTTTAAATTATTGATTTCAACCTGAATGACGAGGGTTAAGGATTTATTTTGGATTCCTTATGGCCACGGGGAAAAACTGTTATACATTATATTAGAGATACAGTCGACGAAATATCTATTTGTATAGTGCATTGGGTTTTTTGAAGCTTTCACCTTACTTCATTAGTAATCTTGTTCACATGGATTGAAATGTGGTAATCTTCTGAGTACTAGCATTTTTTGAGCGACTGTTTTACGAACACATATTTTTCTACATGGTTTTCCTCTTTCCATTTTCAAGCACATTTGTTGGTTGTAATTTTAGTATTTCAACCGTTCAGTCTACCCATCCATTTGAGGATGATACACAGTGCTAAATTGGACTTGAGTACTTAGCCCATTAAACAAAGCTTTCCAAAAAGCAGAAGTAAATTTAACATCTCTATCAGAGATTACCACTCTTTGGATTCCATGCAATCTAAAGATTTCTCTCATAAATATATCTGTTATTTGGACTATTATTGAACCGAAATGAAATGTGAAAATTTTCTTAGTTTGTCCACCATGACCATTATTGAGTCATTTTTTCTTTTGGTTTTGGGTAAGCCAGTAATGAAATCAAGTGTAATAGTCTCCCATTTCCACTCAGGAATGGGTAAAGGATGAAGTAGTACAACTTGATGCTGATGTCCAACCTTCACTACCTGGAATTCCAGGCATTTTTCCAGGTAATCAGTCACCTCCCTCTTCATATTGGGCTAAATATATTCCTTCTTCAAGGCAGTGATCAATTTCTAATAGCTTGGGTGGGCCGCATAAGGACTTTTATGGTATTCATCCAAGATCATATTTTTTATACCAATCTGGTTAGGCACATACATCTTGTTTCGGTATACCAACAAATTTGATGCGTCCACTTCACAATCGAGTTGTCTCTCATTGCTAACTGGATCCTTTGCTTGCTACCATAAAAACTGATATTTTGGGTCTCTATTAGCAGCCTCTTTAATTGTTTATTTAAACTTTGTTTCTATTTTACTGAATAGAATTTCGTAAAGGTAGTTTACTTTCCTTCTTAACACATCCGCCACACGATTTTCTTTGCCCTTCAAATACTTTATTTCGAATTCGAACACGCTTAGGAATGCAACCCAATGTGCTCGGCGAGTGTTCAGAGTGGGTTGTTTGAAATAATTGATTAGAATAGTGTGATCTTTCATTAGTATAAATCATTTTCCAAGTAAGTAATATCGCCACATTTTTAAAGCATGTATTACAATTGTTAACTCCAAATCATACACTGAATATTTTTGTTCATGCTCTTTCAGCTTCCTAGATTCGTAGGCGACTACTCTACCTTCCTACATGAGCACGCCACTCACTCCTTCTTTGGAGGCATCCATACAAACAATGAAATCCCTATAAGGATAAATGATTTTCAGAATAGGAGCAGTAGTAAGCAAATGTTTCAAATGATCAAAATTATTTTGATACTTAGTTGTCCAATTAAAGGTTCTTCCTTTTTTTTGCAACGAAGTGATAAGATAGGCCACTTTTGAAAATCCTTGAATGAACCATTGATAATTACCGGAAACACCCATGAAGGATCTTATGTCTACCACATTTTTAGGTACCGACCACTCCATTATAGTTTTTATATTTTCTGGATCTAATGTTATCCTGTCCTTAGTAATGACATGCCCCACATACTGGATTTTCTCTTTGAAAAATTCACACTTACTGTATTTTGCATACAACTGATGTTCTCGTAGAGTTTGTAAAACTATTCGTAAATGCTCTTGATGTTCCTCCATATTCTTGGAATAAATAAGAATATCGTCTATAAAAATCAACACAAATTTATCTAAGTACGAATGGAATATATTGTTCATGAGACACATGAACGTTGTTTGGGTGTTTTTTAATCTAAAGGGGAAAACCACAAATTCGTAATGCCCACATCGCATTCTAAAAGAAATTTTATATATGTTTTCATCCTTTATTCTTATCTGATGATAACCTCACCACAAGTAAATTTTAGAAAATATTGTTGCCCCCTTGACCTAGTCGAACAAATCATCAATTCGGGGTAAGGGGTATTTATTTTTTACTGTCAATTTATTTAATTTCCTGTAATCGATACACAGTCTTAAAGTGTTGTCCTTTTTCCTAAAAAATAACAATGGAGCCTCCCATGGTGACACGCTTGGACGAATTTGTTTTTTGTCCAACAATTCTTGCAATTGCATTTTTAATTTCGTTAATTTGGGGATGCTCATACAGTAGGGGGCTCTTGATACAGGAGCAACTTCGAGCATAAGTTCAATGGTTAAATCCACATCCCTTTGAGGAGGTAGCCCGAGAATATCTTCAAGAAAAAAATCAATAAATTCTTGTACAATAGGTAAGTCTCTTAATGTGGCTGTTTTTCCTTTTGAATTAGTGTAGCCCACTTGTACAACATAAATCTGACAACCTTTCCTCATACAGTTTTCCAGCTGTGAAGCACTAATGGGTCTCAATTTCAGGGGTCTTTTCACACCTTGAACTTCCTACCTTATGCCTTCATTATTCATGTAGCTAATTCTTCTTTCTTTACAATCAACGAGTGACAAATGATGTTCTAACCAATCTATTCCAATAAAAACATCATATGATCCTAAAGGCAAGATATTCAAATTTGCAGTAATTGACTGGTCTGCTAGCATCACTGGGCAGTTATCAAGTTTAGCCGTCACCCTTATTTTAGCCCCTATAGCTAGTTACATCAGCCATGGGTTTTTAAATTTTCTTAATTACAAATGACATTTGTCCACTACTTTAGGAGTAACATAACTTAAAATTACCTAAAATAGACACAGAATGGTTAGAAATCTTACCTTCAAATTCTACCATGTTTGGTTGATACTCCACCTGATGATCCTCCAATGTGAAATTAATTATGGGTAGACTTCTTGCTACATCCCCCACATTCAAGGCTTCTTGAATCTGGGCTATTAGTTCTACTCCCTCCCACTAAGGACAATTTTTAACATAATGTGGCCCTCCACATCCCCATAATTGCAGCAGAGGTTTAATTTTTTTCTTTGCTTCAAACTTATTATGTTTCTCATTGATGTTTCCTTCACCTTGCAATTTGTATTTCTATTGGAATTTTCCCAAATGTCCACTTTGTGGGCTTTTATAAGAATGTTTAAATCTTGGTGACTTGAACCATCTACCAGGTTGTGCTTGTTTATGTCCTTTTCTCTTCGTCCATTTCTTACCATCATCCCCTTTCTGTTTCATTTGTTGGTGACAAAATCTAGCCTTTCTAATAGCTTCATCCATAGTCTTGGGATTATCGAACTCCAACTGTTCCTTCACAAAACTCGGTAAGCTATTAATCAAACATAGAACTTTGGCTTTTTCTTCCTGTATATATGGAACGTACCTCAGTAGTGAGGTAAATTTTGTAATAAACTCGTCCATTTTATGTTGTCCCAATCATAGTTCATGAAATTATTTTTCTGTTTCGTCATAGAAACGTTCGGTTAAGTATATATCCTTAAAGTGTTTTTGGAAATCTTCCCAGGTTATTTCCTGCTCATTAATCTTGCACACCGTCTTCACCTCTTCCCACCATAAGGTGTCTTTTCCCTACCAAGCTTTCAAATTATGATTATAGTCATAAATCTGAAAGTACTTGTTCATGTTTATGAGCCAGGCTTCGGTAGCTTCTTCCTACTCACCATCAAACACCAGAGGTTTTATCTTTTTGAAATCACCTTGCAATTTAGTTCTCTATCTTTTCAAATTCTTGTGTTCAGAAACATTATCAGATTCCTCCTCATGGCCTTTCTGATCTCCTTCAGATTCAGGGTTATCCTACCTCTGTCTATGTGTTCTAGACCAATTTTCAGGGTTTGGGCTTGGAATCCATTGTCAGTGGTTTTTTCTGTCAGAAAGGATCTTTAAGATCCTTTCCTAATCATTCATTGCCTACTCTTAATGTTTTTATTCAACCCTTTAGCTACTACACTGTTTCATATAGGGTTGCATTAACATTTTGTGACTCTTTTCCCAACTGCATCCACATCTTAGGGTACCCTTCAATGGCTAAATCAGGGCCGACTCCCACAGTTGGCCTTGGTGGTGTGTACCCCATTCTCCTCATACCAGTTGTCTCCTCCTCATTTTTAACAAAAAATACATATTGTTATTAACAAAAGGATAAGAAAATATATTACTATCTCCCAAAAGCCATCATGCTGAAAACCTCGCTCTGATACCACTTGTCACAACCCTAGGTAAATTTCCAAAAAATAATAATAGAATAAGGGAATATTTTATCTTAGAATAAAGCTAAATCACATAGAATGTTATTTGATACTTTAATGACTATAAAATATTTCCATATATTTTACATAAACTCGTTGTGGACGAGGAATTACCTGACACATTACAATGATTTAAATTATGGTTTTTCCTTATAAGGCTTACCGCTTGAATTAAATGATTATACCTATTGTTGGATAAGGTTGATGGGATCTTAATAATAGTGTTTCCCTTATGTTTCAAACTCTCTCGACATTGGAACCTACTTCGTCCATCTGTCACTTTTGCTTCAGGATCTGCTACCCAATCAATGGTCCTCTGTGCTGTGAACGAATGGATGGTGCAAATTGAAAGGCAGGTAACTAACCCTGCTACCCCTCTCACTTTCCAGCTTCATTCCATCACGATTCAAGGTATGGTTTTTAGCTAGGAGGTTTGCGAGGGTTTTCTACCTCCATTTTTGGTTTCATGGGTTCAACTCCTTCGCTACCAACTATCAAATTGTTCTGCAGGCCCTGTTGTTCGACTGAGGTCATGGTGAGTTAATTCCTACTACTTGTATGTCTGTTTTAGCAGCTTTCATTCGACTGCAAATTTGATATAATTACCTCTCTGATTTTATTCTCTAGGGGTTGGATAATCACATGGTCTTGGCTTGTCATTCCGCCACCCAGAGTCAGTTTAGGCACAGCGTGGGTGAGGGCCTTGACCTTACCCTTCACTGAGGTCAAACCTTTCACCTTTATCGCTTTTTTCTCTGAAAGTCCTTAACACATGATTTTTTTACAGTTCCATGTCTTCGAAAGGATTACCTCTATATTGAAGGCGATGACTACAGGTGAGAAATTTAATGGTTTTAGCAGGGTTTTCGTGTCTCTGAGGTGATATTTTCTAACTTCCTTCTCACATTTGTGATGCGAATACCTCCCACACTCGTTCTTAGGGTTCTGATTCAAAATATATCCTTGGCCTTCTTTAACAGTATGTCTCGACATTGTTCTCCAGGTGTGTATTTTTCCCAGCCTTGCCTGGAAAGCATGTCCCTTAACCCAGTCGGCTTCGGAAGTAACGATTTACTATTCTACTCTTTTAACTTATTGACCTCACCCTAAAAGGCGAGGGTTAAAGATTTACTATTTTTCTCTTTTTAAATTATTGACTTCGGCCTAAATGGTGAGGGTTAAGGATTTATTCCAGATTCCTTATGGCCATGGGACAAAAATGTTATATATTATGTTAGAGATACGGTCGAAGAAATATATATTTATATAATGTATTTGGGTTTTCCAAGCTTTCGCCTAACATCATTAGTAATCTTATTCACTTGGATTGAAATGCGGTAATGCTCTGAGTATTGGTAGTTTTTGAGTGGCTGTTTTCCGAACGCAAAATTTTCTATAGGGTTTTCCTCTTTCCATTTTGAAGCACATTTGTTGGTTGTACTTTTAGTATTTCTATTAAAGATTGTACTGTTCAGGAAGTGGATACTTCTAGTAAATTTTCATGTTTGATGGTTATAACTCAATTCAAATATTTCCATTTTACAGTCGTTTAATGTTCCAGAAAATTACTATTCCAAATAATTTTGCTTTGATAGTTAAATTAAATACTTCAATTTAAAATCATTTCCGATTCTAGAAATTTTCTATTTCCAATAATGTTTTTATGTTTGTATGGTTTATAGTCAAATTTTTCTTTTTTTGCAGCCAACCAATGAAGGGATTTTTCTGGGTACTCGTCCTCTCTGGTACCTCCATATCTACCCCTTCCACTCTTGGGTTGTAATATTATCATCTTTATTCAGTTATGGGTGTTGTCCCTTTACTTACTTAATTAATCAAAACAACTACAAGTTCCCTGTAACAATAGTCTCATGTTAGTAATCAATTAACTTCATAATAAGGTCATGACTATTCCTTCAGTCTTCCCTTCTTCTTATTCAATTTTATATATAGCTTAACTAGTGTTCACCAGATGATCTGATACATTCTACATAAATTTTCACCAATGTTCTATAAAAATGGTTGTGTAATTTTCGGAAATATTTCAAGAAAACATTCATAATTAACAATACACCTTAACATGTTTACAACATACACAATATTCAAGCAACATTACTTATTTGAATTATTTCCTCCCTGTGGTTTGAAACCACCAGAGTGAGAAATGATCCTCCCAACCGTGAGGTTAGTCACTTAGTGCACCTCCCCCTGAGATAGCTTTACCTAAAGTAGTGTTTTTTTTCTCTGGACAATATTATTCGTTGGGATTATCTTTCAGGCTATTTTATCCCTACCAGACATAGCCCAAGCAAACTTCACTAGCCAACCAACTCTTGCATTTATTCCCTCTCTATCTCCTCTCCTCCCGCCTCAGGTTCATGACGCCCTCTTGGCCTTCTCTTGGAGTTTTTATTTCAAAAAGAGGAGTTTGGGTAAGTAACTACCTCACCCACAACTGTCCAACTACCTGGCTCAACTTACTCCACTTAACTATGGTTTTAAAAAAAATACCATTATATTATATTCATTAAAACCAATCATACATTCATGCATTTCCTTCTAAATGTCCCAACTTTTTCGTCCCACACTTCTACGTTCATTCCTATAACTATATAAAAAAAGAAATTAGTAACATAAAGTTTTTGAAGTTACCAAGGGTTGCTGCAGATTTAAGTTGAAAAAGGTTTGAATTAGATCATGAAAAATAAGGGAAAATAGGAAGGAAGAAGGGGAGAATGAACACAAGGGGATAAGAAGAAGAATAGGTTTGGGTGAAAGAAATAAGAAAAGGGGAGATTAGTGACATAGGGTTAGGTTTTTGAAAAGAGGAAATGGATAGTAGGCTTCCAAGGTTGACTCAATTTATAACCATATTATCGATTAAAGTTTTTAAGGTGTTTTTCAACTGATAAATCCTCCCTAATGACACGCTTCGAGTGGAATGGGACAAAGGCTAAGATTTTGGTATTTTCAAATGAAATTAAATGACATGTTTTGAGGGAGTGTTCAGTGATGGTGGATTTCGAGGTTTAATTATGGAAGGTGTCAGTGATGTGTTCTTTAAGGCGAGCTTTGAAGGATCTACTAGTTTGTCCAATGTAAGACATCCCATAGGAACAAGGGATCTCGTAGTCTATGGGGCCTAACATAGGGTAAATATTATATTTGGGAGATCAAAAGAGTTGGCTAAGGGTGGTTTGGGGTTTGAATAAGGTTTTGATGTTTCTTTTTTAAAGGACTTTGGAAATATGATCGGTAATTCCTTGAATATAGGGAAGGGTGAATTTGGCTAAGGGAGAACGGATGGTCAAATTTTTAGGGTGAGGGTGGACGGAGGAATGGAAATCCTTTTTAATATGGAAGGAGGTGTAACCATTAACTTTGAGGGAATAGTTAAGATGGGGATTTTCAATGTGAAAGGATTAACAAGAAGAAATTTGTATTACGTGAGTAATAAGGGTTTTAAGAACAACAAATTTTTGTGAAGGATGATGGTGAGAGGTGGCATGGAGATACCTATTGGTATGGGTTTTATTTTGATAGAATTGGTGGGTAAGAGAGTTGTTGGGGAGGTGAGAAACAAGAACATCAAGAAAGGGGAGGGAATGGTTACTTTCAATTTCCATTGTGAATTGGAAGTGGGGAGATATTTAATTAAGATGGGTGAGGAAGGCTTTGAGTTTATGAATACCATGGGACCAACTAACAAGGTATCACCAACAAACTACTTCCACTTAAAACCTAAACTTTGAAAGTTTCCACTTAAACCTAAGATTTAATTTAAAATTTAATCCTAATCTAATTATTGATATTTTAATTCTTTCTTATAACTAATCTCATTTATTCTTATTTGACTTCTTATTTCAATTTTCAAATAACTTAAAATATTCATACTTATAATTTCTTATCATTCTTAAAAATATTAATAATTTTCCTATCATTTCCTCTTGCTAATATTAATATTAATAATTTATAATTAATTGTTTTAATATTTGAATAAATAATTTATTCCTAATCCAATAATTTATTTATTTTATTCTTATTTGACTTCTTCCTCAATAATTATTAATAATTTTTTAACGTTCACAAAACTCCCTTACTTCCCCTAACGTTAAGATCCTTTATCTATTTATTCATGGTCTAGCATCTTCATATCGGTTATATAGTTTTCTATCCCTAGAGATGGGTGAAGTGTTCACCTGAAACATCAGACACTCCAATGATACTACATAGTCTTCCAGAAGAAACTCTCATCATTAACAATATTATCACTGCGAAAACCTATATACTAAAATTCTAACCCCCTATGAAGAGGTTTGTCTCCCTCAGACTAGAAAGTTTGAGAAGCTATGCATAAAAATGGCCAAAATAGTTGTTGATATAGATTTCTTGAAGCGGTGTCAAGATGACCAAATTTTCCCATCTTTACTGCATTTATTCCTCAAGAATAAATACCTAACCTCAATTAGATCTTATTGAGGATGAGTTTTGCTATTATTTAAGCTGAAATTCATCACACCAGGTCCATACTATTCTTTTTATATTCTAAGCTTATTAAAGTACATTTGAAAATTGCATCCATTATTAATCATGATTTATAAAATATTCTTGACATATGTTTTTTATTTCTTCTTCTAATACTCTTGAATTATCCATTAAAAACCAAATTAGTAAATTCCACTCTCTATGGCATAAATATTTCTCTAGATTTTCATCCTACAAACTATCTTCTTCCCATTCTCTGAGTCTATCTCTCAATAGTCCTTTAGTCTCTCAACCTCATCTTCCCCACCCTTATTCTCATTCCCCTCTTGCCCCTCACTTCCTTCTGGTTCTCCTTCTACTGAATCCATCCATAATCCTTATTCTCTGATCATTTTGTAGTCTACTTCACTTGAATAGGCCCTTCCATCCATATCTCATTTGCAAACCTCGAACAACACCCTCTCTCCCAATATCACCTTGAAAATATCGGCCACTTCCTCCTTGGTTTCCTTATCTCTCTCATCCTATAGCCTTACTTCTTCGACCTTTAGCTCTCATATTGACTATGGTTGGTTGATTGTAGCATCAAACAACGATTCTCTATGTTTTGACACCTTACCTATTTGTGATGTTTGATCACACTACATCGATGGCCCCCTCTTCATTTTGTTGCTTTGTGTATCAAACCCTCCTCCAACTCCTCATCGCCTTGCATTATTCCAGCGTTGCAACAAAATTTCTACACTACGCCTTCCCATGATATTCTAGCTTCTTTTGTCAACCCTCCTCCCATACTTCTTCCTCCCATAATATTCTGACATTGCAACATTATTCATGGGATACACCTTCGTCTCTTCCCACTATCCTCACCTCCCTTCTCTCTGATTTCCCTGCTCCCCTCCCCCAAACCCTAATACCATACCCTCCTTGACTTTAAAAACCAAAAATCCCCCTATTCTCTCCCTTCTACTTCGACTTATGTTTCCCATAATTCCCTTCCCCTTTCTCTTTATTCAATTTTTGACCTTAGTTATAATATTTCTTCTAAACCCCTTATCGCCAATAATTCTGATCATAAATTTCCCCTAATCATTAATAAATATCAACCTATTCTTTTATTGATTCTTCCCCCTTCCATCTTTCCCTTAAATCCTCTCCTCCTCTGCCTTCTAATCCTAATTGTATTGTAATATCTCATTCTAATCCTCATTTAAATTTATTCACTTATTTAATTTAATTTTATTATAAATTTAAATTAACTTATTAGGTTTTACCTACATTTACATTTCTTTCTCTCACTGTCGGCTCATTCCTTTCATCACTCTCTATTTATTTCCCCCCCTCTCTACTGCTTCTCCTCAAGCTTTTCCCTGACGATGGGTCTTGATATAGACTCGAAATGTTGGCATTAAAAAATGTCTACTGTGGAATTTCCAACATCTCAAATTCAAGATCAACACCACAAAAATCTACAAACCCAAATCAGTTCCCTGTACGGAAGGGAATTCTGGCTTGAGATTCGTTCTCTTGAGAAAACCATGATAAAATTGAAAGGAGAGCAACAAATCTTCATTTTCTAAAACAATGCAGAGATCTTGATCTCACTCCACCCTTTGCCATCATTACTCACCTTAAGCTAGCACAACTGGTCTGTTTCAACTTATGGTCCTGAATCGATGCCATGGTTGCATTGAAAGCAATAAATTGTCATTAAAATAAATATATTAATAATAATTTATTATAAAATTAAATTAACTTATTAGGTTTTACCTGCATATACATTTCTATCTCTCACTGTTGACTCATTCCTTTGATCACTCTCTATTTATTCCCCCCTCTCTCTCCTACTTCTCCTCAAGCTTTGTCCTGATGATGGGCCTTGATATAGACTCGAAATGTTGGCATTCAAAAATGTCTACTGTGGAATTTTCGGCATCTCAAATTTGAAGTCTAAATTCTTGAGGTAGAAGTTTGATTTTCAGTTGCAGGGGTTGCAGAAAATTCAAGCTACCCAAATTAGTAATTCCAACAGTCAGAGGGAGCAACAACAACTTAGAGTTTTGCTGAGCAGTTCCCTTGGTTGGACGCATAGGGTTTTGCAGTAGTTTGCAGTTGCAAAATCAGTGCTGGGTGGAAGGGAAAATC
This sequence comes from Pinus tabuliformis, assembly GCA_031772625.1. Lineage (NCBI taxonomy): Eukaryota > Viridiplantae > Streptophyta > Pinopsida > Pinales > Pinaceae > Pinus > Pinus tabuliformis. The sequence goes on from CM062819.1 coordinate 674,982,926, forward strand.
ACACACAAAGGGAGATTTATCTGCCAAGAAATCTGATTTTCCCAATTGCATATTTGCAGTAGCAGCGAGCAGATATGCGCATTTCAGGAGGGAATGTGAATAGCAGAGCAGCAACCGAGGAGAGGAAGAGGGATTTTCTGTATCAGATCAGAGATGGCCACAACTGTGCTAGAGATTAGGATAGGTTGGAGGGATCCTCCAAATATGTCCTTTGGAAGACGAGGATCTCCTTCTTGTTAGATTAATATGGCTTGAATCTCTACATAGAACATTCAATCCCCTGAATGTCCATAGGGTGGAACATGATAGAGATCTTTTGAAACCCATTACTACGATAATGGTTAGATAAGGATAAAAAGGTGATAATAGATTATGGAATTCTAACCTTTTATAAATGGTCCCTGAATGTCCATAGGGTGGAACATGGTAGAGATCTTTTGAAACCCATTACTACGATAATGGTTAGATGAGGATAAAAAAGTGATAATGGATTATGGAATTCTAACCTTTTATAAATGATTTAATACTAATCTGCATTGAATTTTATGTCTATTTGTGTTTCTTTTCCTTGGTAATGCATCAATGAAAAACACGGAGTTTTATCAGAGTTGAAAATTCTGATATTTGAAAATGTATAATTAAAATTCTATGGTATATTAAAATATTTATTTTAGAAGTGCAAATAACATGTTTATTAAATCATCAATAGGTTTCAAAACTGTCGTCTGCAATAACAAAGAAGAAGAGAACTGAATATGAGAGACGCGAAGCCCTGGCGCGGTGAATATGGTGGAACCCTAGCTAGGGTTTCCTGCTGAACTTCGATCCATGGCGGTTAACAGGTATGGATTCCGGTTTTGGTGTGATCGGTCGGCATAGTCGCGGCATCCCTCTCGGTTTTCACGGGGTTTTTGTATCTTTCTGCGGTCCCCCCTGAGCGCCCTCTGTCGCTCTGACTTTCCCTATCTACCCGCTGACGGACCCCTCATCGAACCCCGTCCCCGCCTCCCTACCGACAGTTTATGATGGGCGATGAGGAGCTTGTTGATTATGAAGCGGACCCCATGCCGCATCAAGCCATCTGGGCACATACAAGGAGGCCGCTATTACTGTCGAGGAGCGTTGCACTTGGATTATCGACGAGTGGTCCGTCTCAACTGCCTCACTTGCCCGCATCTGAGAAAAACAAAGCACCGGCTCTACCTACCATGGAATCCTTGCCCCTCGACTGCCCCCCCCTCTCCCCTGCGACGGCTCAACTCTTGGGCTCCTGCTTTCTCAACTCTCCTATCCCCGACGCCCCATTGCAGTATCACTCTCGACCTGTTTCATCTCCGCTCCCTCCACCTCCGCTCCCTCCGCCTGCTCCTCCATCGAGCTCTCACTCTCCATCCGTATCATTTATGCCGCTGGCTCAACAACACTCCATCCATCCCTCCGCATCGCTCATTCCTGGAACCAGTTACACCTCCCCCCGCACTCTGATTCTTTCCGGGGCCTTCACCACTCCGCCTCTGCCGGTGCGCTCCGCTGCATCCGCCCAGCACAGCACCTCGGACCCGTGCCGAAATTCTCTGAAGGGCTTTCCTTTCGGCAGACGCTCTGAAAAGGTGACGCATGGCCGTTGCCACCGCTCCATAGATCCGGACTTCATCATCAACGTCGGGCCAGAAGCTCCTCTTCCGAACGTTATGGAAGCCGCCCACAAGGTTCTGGTTGGCAGAGTTCCGAGTCGAACATACTCTGCGGCGCGACTCAAACTTTGGGTGGAAGAGATTTGGGGACCCTACTTCAAAGAACTTCCAGAGGTAATGGTGCTAACTAGAGGCTGGTTCGCCCTCCATTTTCAGCGGCCCGCATACACACAGTGGGTTCTCTCCCAATTTTGGCACATTGAGCTCGCCCCGGTCTTACTCAAGCGATGGGATCCCCTCTTTGACCCTGAACATGAAAAATTGGGGGAAGGGCCCATTTGGGTGCGCCTACCTGGGCTACCATGGCAATTCTGGAACCAGTACACTTTCAAATTAATTGGGGACACTCTTGGCACTTATCTGGAGCACGACAGGTCATATGAGCAGACTGGAAATAGGACTATGGCTCGAATCCTTGTCCATATGGATATCGGGCCTGGATTGGTGGAAAAAATTACTCTGCATCACAATCATGTATCACGCAAGCAGCCACTGGATTACGAAGGAGTTCCTTACCGTTGTCGTAGGTGCCACAAAGTCGGCCACCTCTACAAGGACTGCCCACTGATTTCGAGGGTGACTACTGAGGAAGCTAAGGGACTTCGTCAACCGGCCTCTGAAATTCATCATGATGGAGATAACACTCCTATGGAGCAGGCACAGAATCAACAGGAGACCCCTTCCGCGAAGAAAGGGGACAGCGCTACAAAAGCGGCTCGCAGGAAGGACTTGGCTGCATCGGGACCGCCGAGGACTCGCTCAAAGACTGCTGTAAATGCTTCTCAACCTGTGGCGACTGCACTCTCTCGTCCGGGTAATGAATCCATTCCCACTTTCTCTCAGTCTTTTTCTATGAACATGCATTCTTTCGTTCATTCATCTGTTCAAGCTCCACAATCTGCTAATGTGTCTCTCCCCTCCATTCTCTGTACCATTGCCCCTCCTCCACCCACCTTCTCTACCACCCCTCCCTCGCACGATCTGATCATGGGTGGATCGGACACCCCATCCTCTCCGGGTGCATTCGGCTCACACCACTACCACCTTAGACCTCGAGCTCGACTTCGTCCCTTGGGTCTGGGATCATCCCCCGGTCGCCATCTCAAACAGAAGCGTGGTAGACCCTCTCAATTATCTTCGGCAAAGCTTAATGCCGTTGCTGATGTCGCCATGGGGCGACAGGTTACTATTGAACGGGCACTTAGAGCTATTGAGCCCCTGTCTTGTGGTGAACCATGATCTGGCTCTCCTTCAATTGCAGGGGATTAGCCAACCCCAAAAAGCGTGTGGCTCTGAAAAGACTTCTTCAGGTTTCTAAATGTGATATCATTTTCCTTCAAGAAACTCTTTGCTCGGCTGAGGTGGCGGTGCGTTATATGCAAGCCCTGCTCCCTGGATGGACTCTGCATGGACTGGATGCTTGTGGGCGATCTGGTGGACTTCTCATTGGTATCAACCCTCGGAAATGTAGGCCCCTCTCGGCCTGGGGAGGCAGAGGTTTTCTTGGTATGGATATTATCCTGGGTGATCTGGGTATACCGATCAGAATTATCAATATTTATGGGCCAAATCAGAATCGTCTCCCCTTCTGGCAAGATTTTCTCAATGGGGGCCATATTACTCAGAATACTGTAATGGGGGGGGATTTCAATTTCTCTTTAGGAGCTGGAGAATCCTGGGGTTATAACGCCCAATGTGACCCCATTGCGGAACAAATGCAATTGCTCTTAGACTCAAACCATATTGTGGACATACCCATGAACAAGAAGCTACCTACCTGGCACAATCAGCGCACTGGTGAGGCTGCTCTGGGGCGGCGTCTGGACAGGTTTATGATGCATCAGGAATCCATTCAGACTTGCCCCCTTTACAGGCAATGGGTGGGCACAGGGGGGCTATCTGACCACCATCCGATTCTTCTTCAGATCAGTCAGCATAACTCGAAGCCCCGGTCCCCCTTTAAATTTTTTGCCGGGTATCTCAAAGAACCGGATTATATCAAGATGGTCTCGGACTTCTGGGAAGCTCAGCCCCCACTGCGGGAACAGAGAAAAGCTTCTGATTTTTGTGAGAGACTCAAAATACTCAAAGGCTTAACCGAGCAATGGGCGATATCAAAGAGGCACAGAGATGAACAGACACTGCAAGATACCGAAGCACAGATAGCCTCATTGACTGATGAGAAGGGGACGGGTTATCTCTCGGAAGCCTCCAAATCTCTTCTTAAACAAATGCTTGAGCAAAAAGCAAAAATACTACAAGAAAAGGAGGAGCAGTGGAGACTTAAAAGCAGAGCCATTTGGCTCAAAGAAGGGGACTGTAATACTAAATTCTTTCATAACATGGCTAATGGTAGAAAGGCTTCAAATACCATATGGAGGCTTCCACAGGAATCAGGCGGTTGGGCTACCACACACCAGCAACTGGCAGGATTAGGGGTTTCACATTTCAAGAGGCTCTTCATGGCTCCGAATGATATAAACCTTCCAGACATCATTAGAGTTGCAGAAAAGTTCCCTCGGTTCGTTGGACAGGATGATATTGAAGACCTTACAAATCCTGTCTCTGCACAGGAACTTGAAAGTACACTCAAATGGTTCAAGAGAGACAAGAGCCCGGGACCGGATGGATGGCCTGTCGAATTCTACCTGGCCTTCTATGAACTTCTGGGAGAGGATCTTTTAGCAGTTGTTGAGGAAAGCCGGATCTCGGGGCACATTCACCCTCCTATGAACCAGACCTTCATTGCCTTGATACCCAAATCCGATGACCCCACATCCTTCAATGATTTTCGCCCTATATCCCTCTGTAACTGCCTCTACAAAATCATCGCCAAAATCATTGCTAATCGCATTAAGCCGATTCTCTCCTCCCATATATCTGCAGAACAATTTGCATTTCTTCAAAATCGCCATATTCAAGAAGCTATTGGTACTGCCCAGGAAACATTACATTCCATTAAGTTGAAGAACCTAAAAGGTGTCTCCTTAAAAATTGACCTCTCAAAGGCATTTGATAAGGTAAACTGGCTATATCTGAAAATGCTTCTTACCGATCTGGGCTTTCCTCATATGTTTATTAATTGGATCATGGGATGTGTATCCTCTGTCTCTTTTGCCATTCTCATTAATGGAGCTGCCTCTGATCGCTTCTACATCAACAGAGGTATCCAACAAGGATGCCCACTCTCCCCACTACTATTTCTTATTGTCATGGAGGGCCTGAGTAGGCTTATTGCGGATGCAAAACGGAATGGGGAGCTGTGCGGCCTCAAGATTACTGATCAATTCTCCATAACACACTTATTATTCGTTGATGACATACTTATCTTCCTCAATGGCAGCATCAGAGACAGCACTACTCTATATCACATTCTCCTTCTCTTCTGTAAAGCTACGGGTATGGAGATTAACAGGGACAAGTCCACCAGATCTTGGACGAGATGTACACAACAGGAAACTCAATTGGTTGAACAATTCTTCCCATATCTAGAAAATAACCTACTGGAAGGTATTAAATATCTTGGTTTCAGATTAAGGCCGGATGGATATAAAACTGACCACTGGGCATGGCTGGTTAACAAAATTGAAAAAAGGATTACATGCTGGCACCACCATTTTCTATCAAAAGCAGGCAGATTACAGTTGATCAAATCAGTACTGGAGGCCACACCTGTTTATTGGATGTCCCTCACATGGATTCCAAAGGGCATCTTACAAAAAATACAACATCTCTGCTCCAGATTCCTGTGGAATGGAAATAAAAAGGGTAAGGTTTTTGCTTGGACTAGATGGTCCCTTGTTTCCCTGCCAAAGAAATGGGGTGGATGGGGACTTAAATCCCTCTCTGATTTTGCTCAAGCCTTAACAACAAAACAGGGCTGGTCTCTCCTTAAGATGGATAGCTTATGGGCAGAAGTTATACATTACAAATACATCTGGCCATCCAACATCATTGATTGGCTCCGCAGACCTTCATGGAACCATCAGGGTGTTTCTGCTATATGGAGAGCTACATTAAAAGCAATGCCCCTCATCAAGGACAATCTATTATGGAAAATAGGTAATGGTACACAAGTTCGTATTGGGCTTGACCCTTGGCCTGGGTCTGGGAACGCTCATCTACTGCCGGACGACCTTATCCGTCACCTCAATAATAGGGGCATCAAACATCTGGCACAGGTGGGTGATCCACACAGATCCACCATTTTCACTCAGGCTTGGGTTACGGATCAACAGTGGCATCTGACTGACGAATGGTCTGATATTTGGCAAAGATACATACAGGCTCTCAAGGAATCTCATATTAAGCTACATGAGCTGGATGACGAACTTATATGGGCACCGGCCAAATCTGGTTCTTATGCACCTAAGTTGGGTTACATAAAGCTCATTGAAGACAAGGCGCCTGAAACTCTCATAAACTGGTGGTCGGATATCTGGAAGCTTCATGCTCAGCCTAGGACCAGACTCTTAATGTGGAATATTTTGGCAAATAAAATACCTACTGGGGACAATCTTAAAAAAAGAGCTTTTGCTGGTCCGAACTGGTGTGTTCTTTGCAGAAAGGCGGAGGAATCTACATCTCATCTCTTTCTCACTTGGGAGACCACTATTGCGATCTGGCAGCAGGTCACTCAGACCCTCAATATCCCGACTGCCTGGCATGCTAATGATATACAAGCTGCCTGGACGCATTGGTGGACTGCCGTGTCCGCGGAAAAGGCTAGAAATCTTCCACTAGTTGTGTGCTGGTATATTTGGATCAACCGCAACAATATCATCTTCGAGGAGGGCAGAGTCAACTGGCAGCTCCTTCTGCCTTCTATCTGTGCAGCCTACTCAGAAATCCCTTTTGAAACAAAACCAAAGCCACCTAGACATATCATGCCCGAAAACATCAACAGGGACATACCTTGGGCCTACTTTGATGGGGCCGCATCGGATCTTGGTTGTGGAGGGGGTATTCTTTTTCATATCACTGATACACATTATTGCCACCTGAGACTGGGACTCGGACGGGGCACCAATAATCATGCTGAGCTTATTACACTGAGACATCTTCTATTTTTTGCACTATCTAAAAATTATCGACAAATTCAAATATTTGGGGACTCAAAGATAGTGATTGACTGGGCAAATAATAAATCCGTCTGTCATACTTATTCTTTGAAACATATCTTGGAAGAAATTGTTTTTTTCAAAACACATTTTGACCGGATCACTGTTTCTCATATCTACAGGGAAAGAAATACAACTGCTGACCGGCTCTCGAAAGAAGCGGCGGATCGGCCTTTAGGTGATTGGATGATCGAAGAATACAGTCCAGATGGGATGCACAGGTTTTATCATCGTCCATACATTGATGGTCTCCAACAGGGGGGCAGCCTCCCCATCTGAAGATTTTTGATATACAGAAATTTTTTGTACATAATCGGCATTGCCTGACCGTTACTATTATTTTTGTTTTAGTACATGACCGGAGGTTATACACCTCACTTTTTACATCTTTACTGAACTCTAAGTTTTTTTTCTGTTTATACTGTATGGATACAGCCCCATCGTATCCAAAGAGACACCTACTGGTTAGCATTTTTGTAACATCTCAGAACTGTGGTCAATGCCACACTTCCGCATATGCCTTGGCATCTACAACATGTAATCTCTATTATAAACTCCTTAATAGAAATTACGAACTCTATTTTCCCCGGAAAAAAACATGTTTATTAATATATTGAGGTTAATTAATATAAATTAAATTAATGAAAAACACTGAGTTTTATGGGAGTTGAAAATTTTGATATTTGAAAATGTATTATTAAAATTCTAAGGTATATTCAAATATTTATTTTAGAAGTGCAAATAACATGTTTATTAATATATTGAGGTTAATTAATATAAATCAAAACAACTGCGGTATGGTATGTAGTTTAGTTCATGTTATTAAAGTTCGGAATTATGTTATTAAAGAAATGTATATTAATTTTTTAAAGTTAAATGTTATAACTTGTATTCATTAAGGTTAAATTAATAGTAGTTAATAAGAAAGTTTATTGCTAGAGTTAGAGTGATTAAGAGTAAAATCTATTGCTAGAATCATGTCTCGTTAAGGACTAATAAATTGACATTTAAAGTGGAGAAATTAAAGATTTGCATAAATTTTAGTGGGTAATAACCACTAGTAAGTCTGTTTATTTAAATTTTATTAAATTGTCCAAGAATACATAAACAATGACAGGTAGTAACTCATGGTAAGTTTATTTATTTACATCTTTTTTTGTTCATTTTTTATGCAAAGACTTGCATAAATTATGGTGGGCAGTTATACTTTTGGCATGAATATTGCAACCATATCCATAAATTAATGCAGAAAAATTGTGATTCAAAATGCTGCAATAGTTTTGTTTAGCCAAATGTCTGAAAATCAATTTTTTTAGTGATAGTGAAAAACAAATATTTTTTTTACAAATTTTAACATTATAATTTATATTGGTCAATTTTAAATTAAAAGTGGACACCAGGTAAATTGATTTCTATAGTCCTACTTTATGATTTTCTATACTTCTACGTTGGCCAAGGGTAATAAAATTATTACAAATTTTATAATTATTTTATTAATTAAAAATAATATTATAATTATGTAAATAATAAAAATTATGATAAATTACAAAAATTACACTATTTATTTTGAAATTTTGGTTGTCTTTTATTTATATTTTTGTTATATACACAACAAAAAAATACATTCAACAAAATAAGTCTTTGTAAGGCCTTGTAATGTCTAGGTTTAATTTCTACATTACTGATTTGGGCAATAAATTGTGAGAGGCCCCAAAATCCAACATTGCATTGTGTAGAATTTTGTCATGGATACTAAGGCTAATGTAAAAAGGTGGAACTCCTCATTCTAATGGTTTTCCATTAACATCTGGACCAAATATGAGTTCTGGTTGGTCATCAAACAAGTTAACTGAATCCTCATTTTCAGCAATGTTTAAGGTCTGGTTTATCTGTGATTTATAAGGTTCATTCTTGATCAGTTCTGTTAAAGGGACTGGAACCTTTAGCTTCGCTATCTCTGCTCCCAAATTGAATGGCAAAGGGGCTTTTTCCATTTGAATGTTTAGAGTTTTCGTAGCAGGGATTTGAGTAGGGTTGTCTTCTTTTTCTTTATTGGGGATCTCCTTATGTGGATTTTCAAGTGGAATTGAACTGGATGGTTGATCAGCAGAAGGTTGATCATAGGTTATATCTACAATTGTGGGGCCAAAAGGATTTGGGTTCTACCTAGGGAAAATTTGGAGGATCTTTGAAACAAGGGCTTCTTTTATTTTCTTGGGTTGATTTTGTGTTGTTTTATTAGTTTGGTCGGGGAAATCTACATTCTTTTTGCTTCTTAGATTATATTGTTTATGGAATTCGAAGATAGCAGAGTCATATCCTTGTTTATAATTAAATGATTCACCATAATATACCTGTACTTGTTGTAGCATATACAATTCCTGCTCATCTTGGGTTATAAAAACAGTTTCCTCATCATTTATTCCCTTAGGTTAATTTGTGTATCATGCTCTAGATTTTCTGGCTGGGATGTCTCTGCTTAAATTTCTTGAAAAGGAGGCCTTATGTTCTGATCTGGTCCATTTTTCCCCATGTTTTGGTTATTTATGAAATTTCGGTTTCTAATTGGAGGTGCTTGTTGGTTATACCACTGGGGTTTCCTTTCCATGTTACCTATTCTCTCCATTATTCTTTCCATGTTTTGGCCAAGTTATCTATTTTAATGTCAGATGGTGAAGTTTCATCCTTAGCAGTTCTCTTTTCATTTCTAACTCTAGCCCTTATAGCTAACAAATTAGCTTCGACACTAATAGCTACACTTTGCATTTCTTCTAACGTTGGGGGGTCTCTTTCCCTAAGTTGGTATGCCATATCTGTATCAAAACCATCAAGGAACTTTATTAACGCTAAGTCAGGTAGGGGTCTAAGGTCAATTGGGATTGCATTATATATGTTATTGAATCTAGTGCAGTAATATTGAACAATTTCATTAGGTCCTCCCCTAATATTCTCATATTCTGAAAGGATTTGTAAGGGATTCTTTTTCTTTTCCCACCTATCAATAAACAACCTTTGGAAATTTTCTAGGTCTACTATATGGTTGGCAGGAAAGACTTTAAACGACTTCTTGACATCACCAGTCAAAGTTTGGGCAAAGATTCTCATCTGGACATCGGCTTCATCTATTTCATGTAGTTCAAAAAAGTCAGACATCTTGTTTACAAGTTGATGGGCAATGTATTGACCAATAGCATCAAACAAGGGAATCTTACTATGATAATCTGTAGGCATAGCATGAAGTTGGGCAGGTAAAATAAGAGGTAGTTCAAAAAAGTCAGACATCTTGTTTACATGTTGTTTGGCAATGTACTAACTAGTAGCATCAAACAAGGGAATCTTACTCTGATAATTTGCAGGCATAGCATGAAGTTGGGTCGGTAAAACGAGAGGAGAATATATGTTTTCCATTGCTATAGGTTGGGAGGAGATAAGATGTGGGGTTGATATACTTGGAATTAACGCAGTAGTGGATGAAGAACTAGGACTAGTAGGTGGTGAATGAGTCATGATAGGTTGGTGAGGGAGTGAAGGTATAAATGGTGGTGCAGAATGGAATTTAGAAGGTACTACAGTCGAACGGAATAATGGTGAATTCAAAGTAATGGAGAACTATTTAGAAAACTCAGGGGTAGTAGTAGTATTAATGGATGATTGTGGAGATTTCATAATGTACTCATCAATTGATCCGTTGGCTTGTTGGACTTCAAGGTCTGCAATGAAATCGGGATCTAGAACAGTTTCATATATTGCACTTTCAGATTTTGTCTTAAATAATGAAAGACCAAATTGCTAATCAAAGGGAAGATCTTCTAAAAATAACCACTCATTAGGACATGAATTAGCTTTAACTAAAGGTAGTTGACTACTTGAACTTTCTTCTTTTTTAGATTTCCTTGAAATCAGGTTGGGATTATCAACTACTAGGGGAGGGTTAGGATCTAGATTAGCCCTAGTAAAATGAGTCTTCCTAGAAGCCAAAATTTCAAAATTTTTAATTCTTTTTGTGAGATTTTTCAATATAACTTCTAACAAATGACTCTAAGAGGCTCAAAATATAGAATTAGAATTTTATTAAAGCTTTATTAGGACTAAGGAATTGTTGGTTTCCCAATGGAGTCTCCACTATGTTAGGACTGAGGAATTGTTGGTTCCCCAATGGAGTTGCTACTATGTTAGGATTGAGGAATTGTTGGTTCCTCAGTGGAGTCGCCACTATGTTATCACTCAGAATTTTCTCTAGAAGTTATTAGAAGAAAGAAAATGACCGAGGTAACCACAAACCAACTTTTGGGCATAGACTCTAGCCAACATAAGATCAGAGAGGGCTCTCTATATATGATTTAGATTTGTTTGATGGGATTCTAGGCTAGTTCTTAATGTTCAAGGGGTTTTTGATTTGTATTGAAGATTGGGTGGTGGGATTCTTTAAATAGATGGATAGGATGATGTCTCTAGTCCATTGGGCTATGGAGTCAACAAAAGAGTAGTTGGAGTGGATCAACTCACTAAAGGGAATGTTCAAAGGGAAAGATAGCAGAGTAGAGTGTAGGTCTTTAGGCCAAAGAGGTGGAAAAGGTTTTAACCAGGGCGAGAGAGAAATTAAGAATTCTCAGACCGAGATTGAAACAAGGAAAAAAGGGTAATCGGAAACGAATGGACATTAAAAATCCTTTGCTATACATTATAAAGAAACAACCTAAATTAAGGAGAAATTAAGAATTCCTTAACTTAGATTATGAGTAGAAAACATGTATTTTCCTAACTGTTATAACAGAGTGTAATTAAACAAATATGAGATAATACTTTAATTGTGGCATTCAGATTCTGATAAACATTATGGAAAAACTTTAAGAAATATAACAACAACGTGAGAAAATACTTGTCTGCACTTCACTCTACACATGAATCCTTTGAAATATATGGCCTTTATTCATCAATCGAGCTTGTTGGCTTAGTCAATGCTCCAATGGCTTTACAGTCTTTCGATCAAGAAGTCTATAGAAATGTTAAACAATACACACTACATACTTCGAATTGTGAAGTATTTATACTAAGGTTTTATTACAGATATCTCAAACTAACTTGAGATTTAATCTAGGAAATGTGAATATCTTCTCGCAGGAAGATAGAGATAGCTAGTGATCTGCTTTCATGTTGTCCCTTTTATTGTGGTACTACTAACTTTTATGGTTTTATTTTAGCTCTTTGTGCTCTTTTTTGTTTGGATCATTACGCTGGAGGCTTAATTTACTTCAGGCTTTCTTCTGATACTCCTTGTCACTGATAATATTTCACTATGATGACCGGTCTTTATCCTTCACTGTGTTTTTCCCTTTTACTCTACATTTTTATCCTTTTACTGTGTATTTCAACAATAAATTCTTTTGTTTTTATGTGTATCAGCATCGGGAAGTGGATATTGATCAAGTATCTATATGTTTCATTTGTTTGTCGTCTAATTGCATCTTCGGTCTGGTTCCTCTATTTTGACTGTCAATGCTCTGTATAAGTGTTTTCTTCTCGGCTTTATGTGTAATTGTCTTCATCTTTTGAATATAGGCTTTTAACAGGTTTCTCGTCGAGTCTTGCAGTAAACAGGTTCTACGATTAGTATCAGAATTGTTTATCCAAGCTTTGGCCTTTGGTTAATTACCTACAAAACTCAACAATAATTAAGAAAACATCGAATGGCTGGAAAGGAACTTGATGGCTTTATTGCACAGGGATGCCTGGGGAAGGGGTCGTGGCAGTGTTTTGGATGTAAATGGAGGTGCAGTTGCATCACAGAGGTTCAGGGTGGCGTTAAAGGGTTTAACGATTTTATATTGTGAAACGGACTAAAGGCACGAAAATGAAGGTTTTCGGGGTTTTAAGCTTAACGAGCACATTTTTTAATATGGCACGAAATTTCATATTTACAAATCATAGGTGGTTTATCGGGTTGGCAGGGAGGCGGCATTAAGTGTCGTCACACCACTTATGAGGTGAAGGTGGTTTTTAGGTGGGGTCACGTGATGTACTCTAGAGCGTGACACATAGCCATCGAGGGGTCGGGGAAAACCACTTTATTGGGTGTGTAACATTCAACCATCGGGCACGGCCGATATGGCTGTGGAGCGTTGGATTTAGCGGATGTTGATCGGACAACAATTAGGCAAGGGAAATGCGTGGGTTATAAAATCTTGGGTTTAAGAGGGGCACAACGCTTTAATCCTCGGTGGTATTGGTTTATTTAGGAATTAATCACGAGTTAACAATGATCGGGCGAGGCTTAGTAAGGGAGTAACTCTTTGGGTAAAGGTTGGGTGCTGGGTGAGGCCGATACGACTGCGAATCATTGGATTAGGGCACAGTTGATCGGACGGCGGTTAAGTCGTGAAACAACATGAAGGAAATGTACGAAGGCTGAGGAGGGACCTGAACCTTTAATTAGAAGTGATTTGGGTTTATTTGGGGTTAACGGGGGATTTATTTGCTTTGTCGGGATAAGGGGTAAATGTATTAGTTTCTATTAAAACTAAGGGTTGGGGGTATTTACATAGGGATTTAGTTAATAAACAGGAAAAGGGTTATATAGGAAATTATATAATAAAGTTAATAATTAATATGAAATGCGATGGGTGGAGTGGGTTTTTCCTAAGTAAAATGGTATAATGTATACATTTCATGCACTTTGCTTTATACTTAGGTTAAAAGGTTTTTTGTGGGTTTTTGAGCGAAAGGGATTTACATGGGGGATTTTCAACTTTCCTAGGAAAATGGTGTTTAACCTTAGGAAAAATGGGTTTTCTTAGAGTGACGAGGGGAATGGATTATATGAAGGGGATTCTAGCACTTGTGTCCATAAGTCATTAAGCCGAGGGTCTGTTCCCACCAAAAGTCAGAGAAATGCTCTGAGCCTCTTTGACTTGTAGGATTTAAAAATACTAGAACATACTTGTAGATAGGAAATTAGTAAGTAAAGGGGAAAAGTGAATGAGGGGGATTTAATCATATGAACTTGTAAACCTTTGCCTTTGCTTCCATAGTTGACCATATATGTCGAAATATGTGCATAAACATGATGTATGTGTTTCGATCCAATTAACTTTGTAGTTCAACAACCTTTCTTCTACTTACCCATTTCTTACCTCTAACATATTTTCTTCATTTCTTTGGGTGCATTTAGGCTAGAAAACCCTTATTCATCTATTTTTCTTTTGAAAAGTAATCTATCTATTTCTAACCTTATATCATCTAAGGGCTCAGATTAAGCTTATGAGCTCCTTTTATTTTCTCTACCTAACTATGATCTGCCAAGATTAAATTGTTTGGTCAGATTTTATTCTCTAACTATAAACATAAAATTCAAAGCATGAAATAACCAAGATTAAACATTTTGATTACCATGGATTGTGGCATGAATAACAAGTTTCACTCAATCATTATTATGCCAAAAAGTAAATAGTAGTGGAACTTATACTTACACACTTTCATGGTCTCTTTTTGTTTTTGGGGTTCATATATTTTCATTTTCATTTTTTGACCTTCTCTTATTCTTTTGTCCTTTGATTTTTCTTTTAGGACATACTCTCTTTACATTTTTTAATTTTTATAATATGGAAAACATTTGCAGAAAGCAAAGGTATGTACAATATTACAAGGCTTAACCTTAGTCATTCAAAATTATGACTCCTATTGGTATAGGAACCTAACAAGGTGGTCCACATTTGTATGACCGGAAAGTAGTCTTTTACCACCATGAAAACAAGTGTCACTTGTTTGAGGATGGTGTGGAGTATATAGTGAGAGCCCATCGTAAAAAGCTGAATATTTCTTTGGTTAATGCAGGACAGGCAAAAAGACTAGTGAATTCAAGTAAAAGTTTAGTACTTCTCATGTTCAAGCCAAATGATGATATTGTTTATGAAAATGTTGTTGCATGTAATGCAAGTTTCAATTTTGATTTGGTTGGTTCAGTTCATCGGAGTGATGAAGTATTTCAGATTGTGAAAGAATCATCCTTCCAGGAGAAAGAAACTTCACATGAAATATCTTTGCAGTAAGAGGTTTCTCTTGGTGATGTTAGTATGCAAGGGTTGCAAAATTTTCAAAGTGTAGAGACACCAACGAAATGAAAAGGTTTGTTGAATAGTGGGCTCATTCAATCATCTCTAATGCCATGTTGTGCACCGATGGTTATGGTACCAAAGAGGAATAGTAGGTATTTCAAGAAAAAGGACAAAAAGGAGTAGCTTTCGACAAAGCAAAGGTGTAAAAAGAGGTCAGTGCAAGAATATACATAACACCAAACAAGAATGGTTTGTATGGATTTTAATGTTATATGTTCTTTGTAGCACTTCTATTACATACATGTATTTGAATTATAGCAAAAAAGAGTCATTTCTTGGAGAAATTGTCCACTTGGGTGACATAAAAATGTTTAGAAAGTTTTCTTATGCACATGTCATCTATGAAGGAAAATCGTTTGATGTTTTAAATATATCAAATTACAAGTTGGTTTTCACTCTTTGATGCAATTGGGCCATGATATTGGAGTGAAGGCAAGCCTCTCCAAGTTGGATGCCATTGTTGATTGGTCAATGCCCAAGATCATCATTTTGATAAGAGGTTTGTTCGGAGCAACCCAATGTTGGAGGAGAGTTGTTGTTGACATTTCTTATTTCGAAGCTCCTTGGTGTGCATTTTCATGTGTGTGCAAAGTCTTCCATTGGGGAGGCAAACAGTAAGAGGCATGTGTTGCTTCAAACCAAAAAATCAGTTCAATTCTTTTTTAAGCTCTTTCAAACTTGAAAGGTTCATTTGAGTTTCAGGCTTATGCAAGAAATTTCACCATCTTATTTCTTTCAAAAGATTTCCATCGTGTAAATATTAAGTTGCAGCGATCAATGCACATTCATTGGTTGAATACTTGTCAAAAATTTCACTTGGTTCGAAGGTACAAAAGAGGTATAAGCTACAAATTCATTGTTATGCCTTTTAGGTCTATTGGTTGTGTAACTATTGTATTCAGGCGTGATTATGTTTTACATGAAAGTTATGTTCAGAAAATTTTATACTTCCAAGATGTACAATCGGGCTTGAGTCATGTAAACCAAGTAGTCAAATCTGTCATCCATTTGCATTATATTTTGTTATGTTGTCTTGGTAAGAAGGATGTCTCTTTTGATGGCAACATGGAAACAACCGTGAGTTTCTATGAATGACTAAAAATGGTGCAACAAATAGTGCAAGATCACATTGAAAATGGAAAAGACAAGTATAGGTATAGAACGAGGTCCTCAAGGCAAGTGAATGTTGATTTCTTTAGAGAGGAGATCAAGGAAACAAATTTGTCAAAAGACAATTGGATCAAGCTTGGAAAGGTGAGGGGGATGTACCCTAATCTACTTGTCAAATAATAGTATCTTTTGGGGTCCAAAAGGCTTCTATTGGGGAGGAATAATTAGGTGCTCAGTATTTAGCTCAAAATTCAAAGTTCTCAGATTAGCTCGAAAATTATATGAATGTGTCAGTCTCGTCAAGACGTTCACAATGTAATTTGTTTCACTGAAAACAGATTCCAGATGAAGGAGAAAAGACTTGTTGTTTTCTTTCCTAAATAACTAAAAAAATTGCAAAACATGACATAATGATGACATGGCAGTCCAGTCACCAAGGGGAATCTTCTTTAGTGTTTTCCCAATGGGGCTATGACAAGTGTCACCTCTGGATTGGCCAGTTTGGTTATGTGAAGGTGATATTTCTTAAGTGGTCTTAAGGGGAAATTTGAAATTATATATATATATATATATATATATATATATATATATATATATATATATATATATATATATGCAAACACACACACACACACACACACAGATATATATATATATATATATATATATTATATGCAAACACACACACACACACACACATATATATATATATATTATTTATATTATATAGTTTTTTATTAACTATATATATATATATATATATATATATATATATAATTTAAATTAATCCAAAGGTCCAAATACGCATTTTATCAAATTTTTGAACAATATCAAAGTCTGCATTTAAATATGTATGGAAAAATATATATGGGATGGGCAGAGGCAAGTTTGAACCCGTGACCTCCCCTTCCCAAATCCAATGCCATACCAATGGACCAAAGCAAAGGAAATTGAAAACTATTGCCATGATTTTTTATTTAATGTGTACAACACTGATGATAGGAGCAAAGGGAGCCAACCTTTCGAGCTAGACTACATCCCATGCGACCACGCGCTAGAACCGAGGGTTGGGGCTAGCGCTAAGCATGCTCCTAATCCTGCTTAATAGATAATTAATCTATTTTAAATTAATTAAATGGAAATTAGGTTGGCATAGATTTTGGAGAGAGTGATAAATTTGGCGAAACTGCCAGTTTTAGCTATGCTAACTGGAGTCTCCTCTAGATTTAGCGAGGTTTCCTAGGGAAAAATTAAATGAAGCATATCTTGCTCAATTTCCAACCAATTTTGGAAAATTAATAGTAAATTTTGGATGATTTCGTCCTTCTAAAGACATTGGTACATGTTTCATATGCAATAGAAGAATTTTACAGGTGATTTTTCCATAGGGAAGTTGAGGGAAGCCTAGAGCCAACAAGGAAGGGGGTCATTCCCAGAGCAACTAGAGTAAGTTTTCAGAGATCCAATAGTCATTTTTGGCTAATTTGGACATTATAAACACATTGGTGTAGATATCAGGATCCATAGAGATTTGTAAATAGAAGTTTTTCCACATTGAGTTAATACAGAGGCCCAAACCATAGAAGTTGGACCAAAGAGATGTAGCCCGGGAGGGGTGAAATCCTTCATCAAAACATTGTGTTAATGTGTCTACTTGATGGTTTGCTGCAATGTACATGTTTTTTTTTTTAGTATTTCTTTCTGAAGCTATTTTTCTCATGAATGTCTTGTTTTACTTAAGGAAATTTACCTGTTTGTAAGCACCAACAACTAAGGAAACCTCAACACAAAACGCAAGAAGCAAGCACATATTTATAAATATGTAATTATTATTAGCACAACAAGACTAATCATACAAAAAAAGATAAATTTGAGTGGGCTTCCCTTAGTATAAGATATAATCACACGGAAGCGGGCTTATTATTGTGGTGATAAGCCTCACAACCACACGGAGGAAGGTTTATGGGTGTGATTGTTGTTGTAGGTCACAAAAAATGAAGCTCTATGTAAGAAATAAGGATTGCACTAGGAGTATGAAAATCCTATAGATATGGATCAAACAATGGAAAGTTATAAGGGTAGGGAAGTTTGAATGTTTGACTTACTATAGAAAAAGTGGAAGTTTTGACTAAACTTGTGTCTACATGGGACCAAAATATGCATATTAGTGTGCCATTTTGATTTGATAATTGAAACTAGTATATGATTGCAAAGGTTTGACAAGATTTATCTTATTGACTTAACTTAACATAGATGAGAAATATTGGCTTTGATATTTGATAATGCCTTACAACTTTGACATGATACTTGATAGTTCATAGCTATGTTTTGGGTTATGGACTGATACACTGTGATAACAAATTATGGTTTTCTTTTTTATAACTGATTGTTTTCCTTGATGGTCATGGTATGTGGGAACAATGACTTTCAGTGACTAATAATGGTATCCAATTGTGATTATGTATTGGCATCATTGGATTTTTCACATTAGTTGAAATATAAATTATTGTGATTCAGTATGTGGTGATTTTTAAGAATTGAAGAAACTTATATGATTTGACCTCAGTTTATGCATTTATAATTAGTGACAAAAATGATGATCATAAAGATGACCCGATGAAGTCTGGCTTGATAATATAAATGAAAATTATTGACAGGTCAAATGGATAAGGTTGTAACCTGGTACTTGGATGTGAGTTCTGTGTGGGGACTTGGATTGAAAAGTTTGTCACAGTGATATTGGTAGAAAATTTTTATGACTTTGATATTAGTTTTGATTTGACATCCAAGGCTTGATAAGATGACTTAGTTGATTTTATTGCAAAGTGTTGATTATTGTGAGGCTCAACATATTTGTCTGATAAGTATAATGTTTGTATATAAAATTGTATGGTTGTAAGAAAGCTTCCTAAGCCTGGTATGTTTGCATTAATAGTTACCTAGTGAAACAAGGAAGATGTGCTAATCCAATCCTCAACTTCAAATTTGGTCCAAGGTATGACTTTGATTTTGTTTCTATACACTGATGGTCTATTATTGATAGGTAATGATTCTCTAATGATCAAAGTAAGATCGAGTTGGCTTTTGAAGATCAAAATGAAGAATCATGGAATGATGAATTACTTTATGAAGTTTCAAAAAGAAAATTTGTATCATGAAGCTATTAAATAAAGTGGAAATTTTAATCCTTGGACACCCTGATTGAATTTGAAGAAGTTATGAAGAGATATTTTTGAGCTTGACTTGACAACCAATAGTTGATTGATGCATTGATGTTTCGTGTGAACACCTATATATCTATATATATATATATATATATATATATATATATATATTTCACAGAATAATCTGAGTCAAATCATAATTGAGCCGCTACATACACATTGGGTTTCCGCTAAGCACACTTCAAGATATTTGCATGGGATGATCAATTTTTGATCTCAGATATTCTTCCTATGATATGTGACTGCATGTATGTACTGATGCTATTTGGGATTGTTATTGATAAGATGAGCACATCTGGGTGCTACCTTAGTGCTGTCTCTCCTAGAGACAACCTTGGATTGCTTACAAGGCCAATGCCTGGGCACATCTAAATTCTATGTATCTCATATGATCCTCAAGAAACTGAAGGCATGATATGCTTCTTCCACACGTAGTAATTACAAATACACAAATATACACATAAAAAAATGGGTTGGTTCCTTCTTCTCAGGATATAAGCCATGTATTTCTGGTATCCTTTCACATATACAACTCACAAGAATAAGGCAAAAACAAGTGGAGGCTGAGTAATCAAGGACTTACAGTTTAATCAGATTTTGTAGAATAATTGAAAGAAGAGAAAGCAAATAATAACTCATCACATAGAGCTTGAAACATCAAGAGTTCTATACCTATCTAAGCTAAAGATAGACATGTGGATGTAAGAAGAGTGAATGTTATGATTTCAGGAAGTGCACATTTAAAGATATAATCTCAGACTAGCATATAGGAATATGTATTAACTAGTTAACACCAATGAATCTGTAAGAATAAAAGAGATATTTTTGGTAGCTACAATTGCTTGAAATTAGAGAGGAAGTGCGAACATAATGGAATTTTACAAAGAAACAACATACTGTAACACCGGGATATGTGAATCACCATTGTTTCATTCATATTCAGATAGATGTACATCTGGAATCCAAACAACTTCAGAAGAACATGCAGTTTTTTCCTGGAATTTAGAACCTTTCTTTAATGTTTCTTCCTCCCTTTTATAATGAGAGGGAGGGTGGAAAAAGAAATTACAAAAAATATTTAGGTGGAAATTTATAGCCGTCTGTATGAATAGTTGTCTCAGCATAAATCCTCTAACTACTATAGTAGGGAGATTCCTTTCTTGATTCAAAACATGATAACAATACAGTGATCAAAACAACAAAACATAATTAATCCATCACAAGTGAAATGATTGTTTCTGGAAATATATTCATCCCACTCTTCTTTTCTGGCAATTGGTCCTAGCGTGTTCCTGCTAAGTCATGCTTAATCCTCTCTCGGCTGGTTCCAGATCACTCTTAGTCTTTAACAACCTCCGACACAGCTGCCAACTCATACACACTTTTAAATTTTTGTTAGATAATATCAGTGCCCTGAAAAGTCTAGTTTCATGTTTCATGGATTACCCAAAAGCCTATCGAATGCTGGCCTTTTAACACAAGAACACCATCAAATAATTAAGCCCAACTACCCTTTACACCCTTAGGAATATATCCCCTTTATGCTTCTTCTTTTATGTGATCGAGGGCATTAACCGAACGCTTAGTCATTTGGACGCTAAGGCTTTCAATTTTCGCATAGGGGGCTCTTCCTTTGTTACTCGAAAACAATTTAATAAACCCTTACACCGTATTGGATGATATTCTGGATGCAAAAACCTTATGAAATATAACCTATGGAACATCGCATCTGGGGGGGCTTTTTCTTATCGTAGTCGCAATCCCGCATCTGGCGCTGAATACACTTTCCCTTAAGTTTTTCCTCTAATCCATTACGATTTCTGATATGCCGGATGAAGTCATCTTTGCCACATGTCACCCTGTGAATGGTGACATGTGTCACCTAGAAATGGCCCCAGAGGACCCCTGAAAATGCTGAAACCTTGTGACATGTGTCTGCCTGCCACGTCAACATTTGTACTGCCATGTGCCCTCTATATTGCCACTTATCATCCATAATTCCACATCATTGGTGATGTCAAATGACATGTCTGCTCTCAAATCCAATTAGAGGTCACCGTGTGGCCCCCTTGAGGAGAGAGGAAAAGCCCTGCCCAACCCTATTTTTTCATGCTTTTCCTTTGTATTTGATTTTCTTGCCACCCCGATGATGCACCACTTTATCGTGATATCGACAGTTTGCAAGTATTTTTAAGCTGAAACGCTGCTAATTTGTTGATCACCGATGCCATGTGGAGGAGAGAGAAAGTGGGTCGCTAGGCTTAGTTTTGTCAAGTTTTTCCTTTGTTAATATTTTGATCCCTTTCCCGATGATGCAAAATTATATTTCAAATGGGTGCTCGCAAGTCTTTGAAGTTTTGGATTAATCATGTTCCCTAGCATCCCACCGATAGCCGATTTTTTATTGTGATCGACCCCCTAGACCTCCAATTGTGATTTTCCCTTCATACTTAGTCATTTTTGGTTTGTTGGGCTATTCCAAGGTAGTCCTTCAAAATGCTTTATCTTTTGTTCGAGGAGTCCATTTTTGGACTTCCATATATCGTTCGAAAGATCTTTCCGAGCACCACACAATGGGGAGGGTCTGATTCAACTTTGAGATCTTCTGTGGCCTGAGAAAGGGGGCTCCAAAATTCACTGCTCTTGGGTAACTTTGACAATTTGGAACCCACAATGCAGTGAGTGACAGAATTGGCTCTAACTAGGGACATTGCCTTGTTGGAAAGGTGATGAGGACCTATAGACCAGTACTCTTTCCTTCCATTGGGCATGGAGTTATTATTAAACAAAATATAATTCCGTGAAAAGGACTTTTCTCAAAATAGACTGAAAATTTTAAGTAACAATCTCAACATACACACTAGATATTTACAATGAGTAAGAAACTGATATCTCTAATTCTGAAAATAAAATTTTAGAAATTGGCCATTTACAGGTAGTTCCAGCAGTTCACCAACCAAGTTTTCAAGCATGTAGGTGATTTTTCCCCTTTCTTCTTCAATCTTGAAAGGGTCGAACCATAATGGATCAAGCTTCCCATGTTTTCCTTTGTCTTCTTGCTTGACATCCCATTTGAGAACTAAATATCCTTGCTGAAGACGTATGTCCTTAGCCTTCTTATCAAATAATGATTTCATCCTTTGTTGGTAGTTTGATAGTTTGTGTTATCACTCAGGTTGTCCCTGAAGTTCCTTAAAGGGATACGGCCGAGGTAACCACAAACCAATCTTTGGACTGCAGGTTCTAGCCCACCTGCAATCAGAGAGGGCTCTCTCTTTAGGATTTAGCTTTTCTGATAGTGATTTTAGGCTAGTTATTGGGTTCAAAGGGTTTTGTTTGTGTTTTGGTGGGAAGGTGGAAGGAAGATGCTTTCAAGTAGAGAGGCAATGCATAGTGTGGTAAGTTTCAAACCATTGGGCATGGAGTCGTGGAGTAGGACTACTGGTGCGTTTTCTTGGTCACAAGAGGAAGAAGGAGCAAGGTAGCTGCTCATGAAACAACATTCAAACTAAATGGAGATGGATTGAATGCTAAGGAATGAGAGGCAACAGAGAATCTCTCAATCAGGTTAGCAGAGGGAAGATGAATGAGCCCTATTTAGGAGCAGCTAAGAATTCCTAAATAACAGTCATTCATATGTGAAATAGAGCAAATATGAGCCATAAGGAATCCATATTTATGCCTAAATCAAGAGGAAAACATTAAGAAGCCACAGAAACTGAGCATAGAGTGCAGCTAGGCAAATTCTAAACCAGTCTTTTATTCTGTGACTTGAGCATATATGAAATTGAAATAACAGAGGGAAGAAACACTTATTGATTCATATGGCAGCACAAGAATTCCACCATTCACTCTTCACAACCATTAACAACACATCAACAGTCCATTCTCCAAGCTTTCAACAATCTTTGATTAAGTAAAACAATATCAGTTACAGAGCAAGTCTCTTCTCTAGTAAGTTCATCCACCAACCAACAACCAACCCCTTAAACAATGAATTGGGGTCGTTTATATAGAGAAAGATATCAAAAATATCTATTACAGCTGACCTAAACAGGTCCGCGGGAAATAAATTCTTTTAACCTAAACTTGTGCTGAAATTAAATGCAAGAAAGTAACTTAAGCTGCGCCGGAGGCAGCCGCGCAAAAATGAATTGATTTGGCGCTTTTGGTGGCTCGATGCAATGCTTCTGCAATAACTGTGCTTTGGGCTTTGATCCACTGATCTCATGTGGCTTTGATGTGCATTAACTGTGATTTGAGAGCCTTTAATAGCTCAGAGCTGCTTTGTTGACTTTGCTGGGGGGCTCTTTAATGTTCATCTGCTTCGAGTCGTTGAAATATCTTCACTGATACACTTTGCCGCATCCTGATACTCTTTGACATGAAATTTGGCTTCATCTCTCCTCTGACACTTTTTAATTGATAAGTCGCCCCTTTTCGGCTCCTTCCGGGCAAAAATAACTGCTGCAAAACTACATTGGACAGAGGCTTTCCATTTTGGCCCCTTTTTCTTAGCGATGGCGCTAATCGCGCATCAAAAACTACCTCAGATTTTGATTCCGGGCATCCTTTGCTGCGATTTCGCCTTCTGCGCCCTTTCAGTGATGACAAAATGGCCTGAAATGCATGAATTCCCTTATTGGGAGCGGGCGCTGGAAGAAACCCTGTAAAAATGGCCATTTTCTTTAAAACAGACAAAAAGCCAATTTATACGCAAAAATCATAAAAATCCGGGGCGGGAGCGATCACTGTTCATTGGATTAAATCTGGGCCATTGGATGAGCGGGCCCGAATGGGTGGCTATGATTTCTTCGGCATTTCAGCAATCGGCGGGGACATGAGTATACACATATGTGCGATCGCCGAAATGGGCGATCGCCGAAACGATCTGGACCATTGATCTGGGCGGAACGATGGACGGCCATGGTTGCATCGGCGTTTTACCATCGGAAATATTTGCGATAAGGCTTGCGATAGATGCAACACGGGGTTTTTTACGTTAAACTTAAGTTTTATGAAAACTTAGGTTTATGCGGTAAAATGCGATATATGCGGTGAAACATGAAATTGCGATGCAGAGGGCTCCCGATAGCGATATCGCATCGGTGGAGAGGTCGGGAGCTTACATACATGGCACAAAACTTTGCGATATGCCGATGCGAAGCCGCAATCGGAGATAAACCATCGGGGAAACAGATGTATGGGCCAACATTGATCGCTGCCCCCTCCCGACTGTGATATCGCAAAGGAGGGGGGGCCCAAAGGAAACTTTTTGAATCGGAGCAAGGATTTTTCACTAAAGGTAAGTTTTGTGAAGTCAGAGGGGGGTTTCTTCATGGATAGGAGAGCTTTTATGATTCGACGAAGGGTCTTCATGGCCTTAGAATGATTTTTGGGTGTTTTAAACGGTTTTTAAGGCATCGGAAGGGGTCTGAAAGCCTGGAAGGATGGGTTTCATGCCTTGGAAGGAGTCCAAAAAGCATGAGAAGATGGTTTGAGGGTGGCAATGAGGGTTCTTGCTGAGTTTCAGATAAACTTAGCAATTCCCAAGTGTTCTTATGGTTATTTTCAAGTAGGGGAAGGGGATAAGTATTTAGGGGAGCTATTAACATAGTTTTAGTAGGGGGCGGAAATAGATAGGGAGCTACATAATAGAGTTAGTGGTTAATATGACAAATGACAGGAAAGCGCTAAGTATGAGATCTTAGGCTATTAAGGAGAAATGAGACTTCTAGAGGAAGTATGAACATTCCTTGAGTAAAGCAGATCTTTACCAAGGCAACTGATATGGAGGATGATGAGACTAAGAAATGTCAAGTAGATCTTGACCTCTTTAGGGGAAGTTAGTGAGTGATTCGGGGAAGAGGAGAAAGGGGAAGTTAGACATGCCTCGCTTGAAGTCCTTCAAATGGAAAATTGCCTCAGACTTGTGATCTAGATAGATATGACACTTGAAAAGATGAAATGGATCACAAACCATGATTCTGCAACCACAAAGCTACCTACCTGACCTACTCACCTAGCATTTTCTCTTCTTTTGGTTTGGGTGCACTTGAACTAGCATACCCAGCTTTTCATTCTTTTCTTCTTGCTGTCCTCCTATCTACATCTACACTTATTTCATCCAGGGGCTCAGATTAAGCTGTTGAGCGCCCTTGCTTCTCTACCTATCTACAAATCTGCCAAGATTAAGCTGTTTGGACAGATAATGATTCTATATATTCTACGATAGGAAATTGAAACCTAGGGAGGCCAAGATTAAGTTGTTTGGCCTTCCCTTAACTGAAAACCTCGTCAAAAATGGATTAGCTCATCAAAATGGAACAAAGCAGTGGCATTTACACTGGCACACTTTCATAACCTCTTCTAGGGAAGATGGAACAAATATGGAGCATTGCAGTATGCAAAGAATGACATATTTGGCATGTAAAAATGCCGATCATGAAAGATGAATACCTGCTGCAGCAGGAGGCTAAAAGTGGCTCCACTTGGGGATGGCTTTTCCTTGTGAAAAGCCAAGAACAGCAGGTCAGACTGCCTTGATCTTCTATTGTTGCTGTGGACTAGAAACACTTCTTTGTGAAAAATGTTCCTCCCTTTTGATGCTATTGACCAAAGTTGTGGAAGCTTGATTGCAGCATTTTTAATTGAATTTCGCTGTGATATACAACAGTGCTCTGATCTTGTTCTGATTGCTCTAAATATCCAAAATTGCCCTGAGTGCCGATCTCCATTGTGATTCCAAACAAAGAATCATAAAGAGCATTCCCTTTTGCAGGCTGTCAGATGATTGAAGTTTTTTAAAATTCTGAATGCAACCTCCTTTTAACATGAATCGCTGTAAAATACGGTGCTGTCCCTTTATCCACTGAGTGCTTTCAAATATACCTCAATTGGTCCTGAGCATCCTTCTGTATTTATTCGAAGATAGGGATCAAATATGGAAGATTCTTTTTGACATCAATTTCACAAGATCAGAGAGCTGGGTGCTGCGTTTTATTGCTCCTTTCACTCAAAATTTAGCTGCTCGATTCCAAGCAATCGGATTGCTTACACAAACATAAAAAGGAAAGCGCTGACATATATACAAACATCAATATACAAATATATACACAGGAGCATTGTATCCCTTAAAAGGGATCTCGATAATGTTTCAACATTCGGCCATTTACAGGGTCGTCTTCCACTGTGCTGTCATCCATAGATTTGAGAAAATACGTGTTATTGCCTTGCACAACGCTGATAATAAATGGGCCTCTCCATAGAAAATCAAACTTGCCATGCTTTCTCTTGTCTTCTCTTCGTGAGTCCCATCTTAGAACTTTGTCACCAATGTAGAAATCCTCAGCCTTGGTTCTTTTGTCAAATGCCTTCTTCAGCCTTTCTTGCACAATTTGAGCTCTGTCATACACTTGCTCTCTGGTTTGCTGAAGATGAATGGTCTGATTAATCCTTCGTTGAATATCATTTGGTTCAGCCTGAATCTCCTGTAACAGTTTGATAGTAGGAATTCCCAAGGATGAAGGAAATGTGGCTTCCATGCCATATACTAGCTCATAAGGGCTCATCCCAATGGATCTCTTGGTTGAAAATCTGTCTGCCCATAGGGCATTTGTGAGTTTTCTATGCCAGTTCTTTTTGTTTTCTTCTAGCAATTTCTTGATAATATTGATCAGACTTTTGTTGGATGATTCGGCTAAGCCATTACCTTGAGGGTAATATGCTGTGGAGTGGCCCAGGGTAATGTGAAATTTATGGCAAAAATTGATCATCTTTTTGGATTTGAAAGCAGCGGCGTTGTTAGTGATGATTTTCTCAGACCAACCAAATCTAGAAAGGATATTGCACTCAAGGAATTGGATAATGGTGGTGTCATTGGCTTGCCTACATGGGATGGCTTCCATCCACTTGGTGAAATAGTCGGTGGCTGTTAAAATCCACCTGTGTTGGCCTGAAGAAGAGGGATGGATTTCTCCAATGAAGTGAAGACCCGATTGTTGAAAAGGATTTTCGGTTGAGATGGGCTTAAGGGGCAAAGGCAATAGCTTTCTTTTTCCTTCAAAGATTTGGCATTTGTGACATGCAAGAGCAAATTTCTTAACGTCTCCAAATAAAGAGGGCCAATAGTAACCAGCCCTTAAAATCTTGTCAGCAGTGGACTTCCAATATAAGTGCCCTCCATAGTCCCCTGCATGAAATTCCTTCATGATATTATTAGTTTCATTCATAGTCAAGCAATTAAGCAATATGCCTTCATGATTCTTCCAAAATAATGCACCGTCTAAGACACAAAACTTTAAAGCTTTCATTTTCAAAAATCTTTTCTTGGTTCTAGACAATCTTGGGGGAGCACACAGGTTTAACAATACAAAGCAAATATCAGCATACCATGGGGATTGCAAAAAGGTTTCACTGATCTGTGGAGTCGCCAGCTCCTGTTCATTGTCCAGTTGGTTAATATCTAAGGCTTGAAAATTTGTCTCAGACATGAGTTTAGCTAAACCTTGTCCCTTTATCAGCTTGGTTGGTTTTATTTCAATGTCATACTAAAGAATACTGGCAATCCACTTGCCTCTCTTTCCTTCAAGTCCCTCTTTAGTTAATATGTCCTTTACAACAGAGTTTGGGACATAGGCGATCACATGGGAGTATAAAATATAAATTCTGAAGTCTTTAATGGCCTTAACAAGGGCATAGGCCTGCTTCTCCATGATTTGGTACTTCAAGGGTGCATCTCTTAAGGCTCGGCTGAAAAATGCAATTGTCTTTTCATTTCCTTGATCATCCTTTTGCAAAAGGACAGCCGCTATGGTATGTTCAGATGCAAAAGAAAAAATGATAAAATCTTTGTCAAATTGTGGACTTGTGAGAACGGGAGCTTGCGTTAAGGCAGCTTTGATACTCTCAAAAGCTTGCTTGGTTTCAAGAGACCATTTTACCTTAGCGTCCTTCTTTAACATGCTGCTTAACAGTCTTATCAGCTCGGCCAGATTTGGAATAAATCTCCTTAGAAAATTGATCTTTCCTAGGAATGCTTGTAACTCTTTTATGTTTCTTGGATATGGGATTTGCAAAATGGCTTGGATCCTTTCCAGATCTATTCTAATACCATCCTTGGAGATGATATGTCCAAGTAATTTGCCTTCTTCAAGGCTAAAGAGAGACTTCTTGGGATTCAAGGAAACGCCATATTTCCTACATGTCATGAATATTTGCCTTAGGTGTTTGAGGTGCTCTTGATCAGATTTGGAGAAAGGGGTTAAGTCATCAAGGTAGACAACTAGGAAATCATGGATTTCCTTGGCAAATGCAATGTCCATTGCCCTTTGAAAGGTGGCGCCAACGTTCTTTAGTCCGAAAGGCATTTTAACATACTTAAATGTTCCCCACGTAGTGGTAAAGGTTGTCTTGTCTTGGTCATCCAGGTGAACAAGTATTTGATTGAAAAAAATCCATCTAGCAAAGAAATTCTAGATGACCCCACTACTCTTTGTAAGATGTGATCCATTTTGGGCAAAGGATAGTGGTCTTTTAGAGAGATTTGGTTTAAGTTTCTTAGGTCTACACACAGTCTGATCTCACCTGATTTTTTCCTTGTAGGAACCAGATTGGATACCCATTCAGAAAATCTAATGGGTGCTATGATACCAGCTTCAAACATTTTCTTTACTTCTTTCTCAATCAGGGGAAGAAGCATAGGGTTAATTCTTCTAATTTTCTGCTTGAATGGTTTTTGACTTGGTTTTAAAGGGATGGTGTGTTGAATCACTGAAGTATCATAGGACTTCAGGTCCTCATAACTCCATGCAAATACATCTTGAAACTCTTTGAACAGATCGACATACTTTGGTTTTTGATCAGGTGGCAGATTTTTGGACAATTTAATCATTTTGGGCTTCTCTGCTGTCCCTATGTTGTGTTCTTCTATAGCAGCGTTTAAAGGCTCCATTTTTGGCTTTTTGGGGACATCATTTGCATCGAACATATCTTCTAATGGGGTGAGGCCAGCAGGCAAAAAGTTATCCTTCAAGTCAATGATCTCGGCCTCTGTTTTGGCTATTTCCTCCAAATGCATTTGTTTCAGCTCTTCTATGTTTGTTTTGTCAAAAATAGTTGGGTTTAGCGTTTGTTTGGCTATTACAGCTGTTACAGCCTGCTGATTTTCATTTGTTTGTTGTTGTTCATCCGTCATAGTATCTATGTCAATGTTTAGGCCTGCAAATTCATGCTGTAAGGTAAGAAAATTGTTGATTTGAGCATCATCCTCGAACACTTGCCAGTATTTAACGTTATTTGGGACAGCGGGCATGTGTTTTATCTCAGCTGTGAAATGGTGATTTGGCTCAAAGGGAAGCTTGCACGTACTAGCAAAAGTGGCTAGGCTATGTGCATGAATGTTATGATTTCTTGAGATCTTTGCAAGCTTGCATTCAGTGAATGCATTTAGAATGTTAGTGGCAGCTGTCCTATAGCCTCTCATTCTATTGTCATTGGTAAAAAAGTTACCTTTCATTTGTTGGATTACTAGGTCGGAGTCACCTAGAATAGACACTTTGGCAACTCTTAAAGCTTTGAGCAGCTTAAGGCCTAAGAGGAGTGCCTCATACTCGGCCATGTTGTTGGTGCATTTGAAATTCAACCTATATGCACGAGCTTGTGCATGATTGTCATGTGTGTTGTGGATCCATACACCTGCCCCCTGCTCCTAACTTGTTAACAGAACCATCAAACTCTAAATACCATGTGATTTCTTGCTTGTGGTTAGTATTAAGAGTTTCAGCCATTTTAGGATTGGGCAGTTTTAAAATTTCTGTTTGCGGAGGTTCTTCTTGCATGCTGGTTGCATTGGTTGTTTTGATAGTTTCATGGGTATGGGCAACCGATTCCTCGTGTATGCATGCTTGCTGCTCTAAAGCCAAATGTTTGGCATCGGTTAAAGGGCAGCTATCATTATTGAACAAAATAAATGAATCCATATCAGTGTGGATTGAGTAGATGGGGAAATTTTGGGGCTTGTCCTCACTACTTACCATGTATTTCATGAGAGTTTCTCTATATAGTCTTTTTGTTTGCCCAAAGACTAATATAGTGGCGTAAGAGAGGTCTAATTGGAGGGATCCTTGGAGCTTTGCTCCCCAAGATCTAGATTGGAGCATCCCATACTTTGGAGGGATGTCAGCAACTACAACATCCATGAGGATGGTCTTTTTAGGATATTGGACTAAGGAGACACACAAGTCTTTAATGAGGCTTAGGCACTTGACTTGACTTGAGTCAAAGGAAAATAGATCTTTGTATGGCCTAGTTATGTCAAGGTTTAGCCTTTCCATTACCGTTTTGGGCATGAGGTTGTGTGATGCACCGGAGTCGAACATTGCATTGTGTAAAATTTTTTCATGGATATGCAAACTGATATAAAATGGCAAAACTGCTCCATTGACTGTTTTTCCATTGACTTCTGGGCCAAAGAGCAGTTCTGGGGTATCATCAAGAACATTCACATCATCCTTAACCTCTGGAATTTGCAGCGATTTCTGAATTTGCTGCCTATAAACATCGTGCTTGGCAAGTTCTGAGAGGGGGATAGAGATCTTTAATTTTCCTATTTCTGCCTCCAAATTAAATGGCTTATCCACTAGAGTCTTGGTGTTAATGATGGCATATTTTTCTTTTTCATTTGGATTTTCAGCGTTTTTCTCTTGTTTGCCAGCGTTAGGGAGAGTGATCGCTGGCATTTTTTCAGTGATGGGCAGGCTTTTTGGAACGCTGTGCGCTTTTTCCTTTGAAGAAAAAGGTGGCAGAGGCTGATTTTTAGAAGGCAGTTTCTCTGTTATATCCTCTATTTGTGCTTGTTGCATATTTGGGACAGCTTTGTTAGCATGCTCTGTTATAACAGCCTTGCCTTTGAGTTTGTTGGGTTGTTGCTTTTCTTTTGGTTTGATGGGCACGGGCACATCAACGGTTCTGGTTCTGAGTTTATATTGTTTGTGGACCTCATACACAGTAGAATCATAGCCTTGTTTCAAATCAAAAGATTCTCCAGACTTAGTCTGAAATTGATTTATCTCATGGTCATCTTGGTCTTCTTTTGATAGGAAAACTTGTTGGTCATTTTTCAAATCTATCAAGTTCATGTGAGTCTCCTCTGTTGGCTCACTAGATGTGGATTCTTTTGTGTAGTTTTCTTGGAAAGGAGGTCTTATTTCACGGTCCGGGCTTGATCTAGCAGCATTTATGTTTTGATTTTTTCTGAAGTTTGGGTTCCTAACAGCGTTGTTTTGCTGTCCGTCCCATGATGATTTTCTCTCAACGTTGTCCACTCTGTCTAGTAGCCTATGCATGCCATTGATAAGGGCATTAAGCTTTTGGTCTATGGCTGAGGGTTCTTCCTTAAAGGTTGTTCTCCTCTCTGTTCTGGCTCTGTTTCTCTTAGCAATTAAATTTGCCTCCACAGTTACAACCACATTTTGCATTTCGGCAAGGCTGTTAGGGGCTCTTTCTTTTAACTGGTAGGCCATATCTGGGTCGAATCCATCAGGGAACTTATACAAGGCAAGGTCAGGTGGGGGTCTTAAGTTCTGTGGTATTGCATTATAGACATTATTGAATCTTGCACAATATTCCAAAACAGTCTCCTGAGGGCCTCTTTTAATTGTATCGTATTCAGCTAGTATGTGCAAGGGGTCTTTCTTTTTCTCCCATCTGTTGATAAATGACTGGTATAAGGCTTCTGGGTCTGCTATGGAATTGGCCGGGAGCGCTCTAAACCAAGTCCTGACATCGCCTGTCAAACTTTGGACAAAAATTTTCATTCTGACACTATCATCATCAATCTCATAGCTTTCAAAGTAATCCTGCATTTTCTTTGTATGCTGAAGGGCTGTGCAGGCACTTGTGCCATCAAAATAAGTTATCTTAGTCTGGTAATCCTGAGGCATGGCCCCAGGATTAGCAAGTAGCTGTAAAGGTGCATATCTGTTAGCCATATTTGCAGGGACAAGTGGAACAACAGGGATAAATGGAATGATGGGAACAACTGGGATAATAGGAGTAGCGGTATGTGTAGTGAATGGAGGTGTGGAGACGGTGCTTGGAGAGGTGGATGATGAACACGGGGAAGTGGGGGTTGAGTGAAACAAAACTTTAACAGGGTTTGAAAAACGACTAGGCTGAACTGTTTCAGGACTAGAAGCAGTAAAGTCTTCCTGTTTTTGCTTGCTAAGGTTTCTAGGGATTAAATTGGGATTTTCGAAAACAGCTGGAGGATGTGGGTCTGGATTTGATCTTGTATAACGTGAATTCTTCTTGGGAGCCAGCTTCAGCTTGTTTTTTAGGGATTTTTCACCAATATAAGGGTTAGAAAGAAATTTTTAACGGTCAGATTCTTCCTCAGTGGAACTTCGGACTGGATTTGTGAGATTATCTGAGGATGTTCCCCAGTGGAGTCGCCATTATGTTATCACTCAAGTTGTCCCTGAAGTTCCTTAAAGGGATACGACCGAGGTAACCACAAACCAATCTTTGGACTGCAGGTTCTAGCCCACCTGCAATCAGAGAGGGCTCTCTCTTTAGGATTTAGCTTTGTTGATAATGATTTTAGGCTAGTTATTGGGTTCAAAGGGTTTTGTTTGTGTTTTGGTGGGAAGGTGGAAGGAGGATGCTTTCAAGTAGAGAGGCAATGCATAGTGTGGTAAGTTTCAAACCATTGGGCATGGAGTCGTGGAGTAGGACTGCTGGTGCGTTTTCTTGGTCACAATAGGAAGGAGGAGCAAGGTAGTTGCTCATGAAACAATACTCAAACTAAATGGAGATGAAATGAATGCTAAGGAATGAGAGGCAACAGAGAATCTCTCAATCAGGTTAGCAGAGGGAAGATGAAACGAGCCCTATTTAGGAGCAGTTAAGAATTCCTAAATAACAATCATTTATATGTGAAATAGAGAAAATACAAGCCATAAGGAATCCATATTTATGCCTACATCAAGAGGAAAACATTAAGAAGCCACAAAAACTGAGCATAGAGTGCAGCTAGGCAAATTCTAAGCTAGTCTTTCGTTCTGTGACTTGAGCATATATGAAATTGAAATAACAGAGGGAAGAAACACTTATTGATTCATATGGCAGCACAAGAATTCCACCATTCACTCTTCAAAACCATTAACAACACATCAATAGTTCATTCTCCAAGCTTTTCAGCAATCTTTGATTAAGTAAAACAATATCAGTTACAGAGCGAGTCTCTTCTCTAGGAAGTTCATCAACCAACCAACAACCAACCCCTTAAACAATGAATTGGGGTCGTTTATATAGAGAAAGATATCAAAAATATCTATTACAGCTGACCTAAACAGGTCCGCGGGAAATAAATTCTTTTAACCTAAACTTGTGCTAAAATTAAATGCAAGAAAGTAACTTAAGCTGCGCCGGAGGCAGCCGCGCAAAAATGAATTGATTTGGCGCTTTTGGTGGCTCAATGCAATGCTTCTGCAATAACTATGCTTTGGGATTTGATCCACTGATCTCATGTGGCTTTGATGTGCGTTAACTGCGATTTGAGAGCCTTTAATAGCTCAGAGCTGCTTTGTTGACTTTGCTGGGGGGCTCTTTAATGTTCATCTGCTTCGAGCCGCTGAAATATCTTCACTGATACACTTTGCCACATCCTGATACTCTTTGACATGAAATTTGGCTTCATCTCTCCTCTGACACTTTTTAATTGATAAGTCACCCCTTTTCAGCTCCTTCCGGGCAAAAATAACTGTTGCAAAACTGCGCTGGACAAAGGCTTTCCATTTTGGCCCCTTTTTCTTAGCGATGGCGCTAATCGCGCATCAAAAACTGCCTCAGATTTTGATTCCGGGCATCCTTTGTTGCGATTTCGCCTTCTGCGCCCTTTCGATGATGACAAAATGGCCTGAAATGCATGAATTCCCTTATCGGGAACGGGCGTTGGAAGAAACCCTGTAAAAATGGCCGTTTTCTTTAAAATAGACAAAAAGCCCATTTATATGCAAAAATCATAAAAATCCGGGGCGGGAGCGATCACTGTTCATTGGATTAAATCTGGGCCGTTGGATGAGCGGGCCCGAATGGGCGGCTATGATTTCTTCGGTATTTCAGCAATCGACGGGGACATGAGTATACACATATGTGCGATCGCCGAAATGGGCGATCGCCGAAATGATCTGAACCATTGATCTGGGCGGAACGATGGACATGGTTGCATCGACGTTTTACCATCGGAAATATTTGCGATAAAGCTTGCGATAGATGCAACGCGGGGTTTTTTACGTTAAACTTAAGTTTTATGAAAACTTAGGTTTATGCGGTAAAATGCGATATATGCAGTGAAACATGAAATTGCGATGCGGAGGGCTCCCGATAGCGATATCGCATCGGTGGAGAGGTCGGGAGCTTACATACATGGCACAAAACTTTGCGATACGCCGATGCGAAGCCATGATCGGAGATAAACCATCGGGGAAACATATGTATGGGCCAACATTGATCGCTGCCCCCTCCCGACTGTGATATCGCATAGGGGGGGTGTCCAAAGGAAACTTTTTGAATCGGAGCAAGGCTTTTTCACTAAAGGTAAGTTTTGTGAAGTCGGAGGGGGGTTTCTTCATGGAAAGGAGAGCTTTTATGATTCGACAAAGGGTCTTCATGGCCTTAGAATGATTTTTGGGTGTTTTAAAAAGGTTTTTAAGGCATCGAAAGCGGTCTGAAATCCTGGAAGGATGGGTTTCATGCCTTGGAAGGAGTCCAAAAAGCATGAGAAGATGGTTTGAGGGTGGCAATGAGGGTTCTTGCTGAGTTTCAGATAAACTTAGCAATTTCCAAGTGTTCTTATGGTTATTTTCAACCAGGGGAAGGGGATAAGTATTTATGGGAGTTATTAACATAGTTTTAGTAGGGGTGGAAATAGATAGGGAGCTACATAATAGAGTTAGTGGTTAATATGAAAAATGACAGGAAAGCACTAAGTATGAGATCTTAGGCTATTAAGGAGGAATGAGACTTCTAGAGGAAGTATGAACATTCGTTGAGTAAATCAGATCTTTACCAAGGCAACTGATATGGAGGATGATGAGACTAAGAAATGTCAAGCAGATCTTGACCTCTTTAGGGGAAGTTAGTGAGTGATTCGGGTAAGAGGAGAAAGGGGAAGTTAGACATGCCTCACTTGAAGTCCTTCAAATGGAAAATTGCCTCAGACTTGTGATCTAGATAGATATGACACTTGAAAAGATGAAATGGATCACAAACCATGATTCTGCAACCACAAAGCTACCTACCCGACCTACTCACTTAGCATTTTCTCTTCTTTTGGTTTGGGTGCACTTGAACTAGCATACCCAACTTTTCATTCTTTTCTTCTTGCTGTCCTCCTATCTACATCTACACTTATTTAATCCAGGGGCTCGGATTAAGCTGTTGAGTGCCCTTGCTTCTCTACCTATCTACAAATCTGCCAAGATTAAGCTATTTGGATAGATAATGATTCTCTATATTCTATGACAGGAAATTGAAACCTAGGGAGGCCAAGATTAAGCTGTTTGGCCTTCCCTTAACTGAAAACCTCGTCAAAAATGGATTAGCTCATTAAAATGGAACAAAGCAGTGGCATTTAGACTGGCACACTTTCATAACCTCTTCTAGGGAAGATGGAACAAATATGGAGCATTGCAGTATGCAAAGAACGACATATTTGGCATGTAAAAATGCCGATCATGAAAGATGAATACCTGCTGCAGCAGGAGGCTAACGGTTTAGTCCCCACTTGCTCTCTGTTCTCGTGAGGCTCCACGAGATGATTCATTCTTCTAGTCAAGGTGCTTAGTTCTTCCTCAGCTTCTTGTAGCAACTTAGCTACTAACATTGCTAATTGGATAGGGAAGACATCAACGTTGCCATATACTAGCTCAAAGCGTAATTTCCCAATGGATATTTTGGGTGTGACATGGCTAACCCATAGAGAAAAATTTAGTTGAGAGTCCCAGTTCCTTTGATTTTCAGTTATGGTCTTCTTTAGAGCTTTCACCACAATTTTATTAGAATACTTAGCCAAGCCATTCCCTTGAGGTAGTACAACAGATTGCCCAATAATGATGTTGAATTTGTGGCAGAAGTTGGTGAACATGACAGATTTGAAGACCTGTGAATTATCAATGATTATTTTAAAAGGACACCCAAAGTGGTACAATATGTTCTCCTCCATGAGTTTTATCACGATTGAATCAGTACCATTCCTAGATAGGATAGCCTCTACCCACATGGTGAAATAGTTAGTGGCTGTTAAAATCCATTTGTGTTGGATGCTAGAAGGTGGGCTGATTTCCCCGATGAATTCAAATCCCCACTCTCTAAAGGGCTTCTCTCCATGGACATGAATCATGGGGATAGGAGAAAAATTTTGTCCATGAGCAAACAACTAGCATTTTTGGCATGACTTGACCTTATAATAAACACCTCCAAACAACACAGGCCCATAAAGTCCTGCCTTGAGGATTTTGCCTCGAGGATTTTGTGTGTTTTTTCCTTCGAACTATAGTGTCGTCCATTGACTCCCCCATGGAAATCCTCAATCACTTCATGGGTTTCTCCCTCAACCAAACACATCAGTAATACCTCCACTGGGTCCTTCCACTAGAGCAGTCTATTGGATATAATGTATTTCTATGCCTACAATCTGAGAATCCGGTATTTTGATCTATCCAATCCCAACAGGCATCTTAGAAACAAGAGGTAATGATCAATGTTCTTATACCTCGGCAATCCCTCATACTTGGCATAAATATTCTGTTCAATGATTTTAATTTTGCTATGTTCATCCTCTAAAATACCTTCCTCTATGATTAGGCTTATCCTGAGAGCTTGGCAGTTGGATTCAGAAAGAATTTTGGCCAACCCTTGGCCTTTCATGAGATTGGTAGGCTTGATTTTCAGCTCATATTCCTGTATTTTAGCTATCCATCTTCCCCTCTTTCCTTTATTGTCTCCCTGCACTAGAATGAATTTGACTGTAGTTGTTGGGACAAACATTGTTATTTCGTATTGCAGTACATACATATGGAATGACTTCAGCGCCTTTGCCAGTGCATAAGATTGTTTCTCCAATATATCATACTTCAACTTAACGTCCCTTAGGACTTAGCTGAAAAAGACAATGGGTTTCTCGTAACCTTCTTTATTTTTCTGTAACAACACGTCAACAATGGTATGTTAGGTGTATTGATATTTCCTCTAGGAAGGTCTCATCCTCTTCTAGAAACAGACATGGGATATCGCTATATTTCCCATGTACTGGGGAGTTCTCTAAGCCTTTAGCTAGGGTCACAGTTTTCACAAATCAGGATTCTCTATACAACCTTGTTTGCTCACCTCCAAAAGTGGGAATGGTGGTATAAGTCATTTCCATCTTGATAGAGCCACCTACCTTTGAACCCTAAGATCTAGATAAGAGCATTCCAAAATGAGGAGGTATATTAGCCACCACTATATCCATTACCACACCTTTCACCGAGATCTGAGCCAAGTTTACCACCAGATCCTTTATCATGCCTAAGAGCTTGACTCTCTTGGTGTCAAATGAGTACAGATCCTTATATGGTCTAGTGACTTCCAAGCCCAGTTGTTCCATTCTTGATAATGGCATGAGGTTGTTTTTGGCTCTTGATTCCAAAATGCAATTATGCAACAAAAGGTCATGGATCACTAAATTCCTCCACTTGTGGCCCAAAAACGACCATTGGCTTCTCCTTCTGGAGGTTTAAACTATCATGGGCTGGTTATGAGACAGAGGGATACATAAATTGAGAGACGTAAGATTTATAAATAGGCTACTTTAGAATCTCAGTCAAGGGAACAAGAATTTTTACCTTCTCAAGCTCCTTCTAGAGATTGAATGTAGGTTTCACTTTTTATGTACCTCCTGGCTCTATTCCTTCTACCTTGCCACTGGAAGCTTTCGACATAATAGGTGTATATTTTTCTATATGTCCCTCTGAACTAGTTCTTTCCTCATTAGAGGAGACTTTTATCTTCGAAGGGTCGGGATTTAGCTTACCATTCCTTTTATTTAGTAATGAGGGAACAACTTAGGGAGCAACTTGCCCTTGTTGTTATGGTTCTGTCGTGTTTATGATCATACTTGCACTGTGGTTTTCCTTGCATGAACTTTGCAAAATATTTGCAATAATAATCCATATCCTTCTCTTCTGTTGTTCCTTCTCTATCACGGTTGTCCTCTTGTTGAGCCATATTCTCATATTATTCTTCGGTAAAAGAAGAGTACATATTTCCTTGCATCTCTTGTGTATTCAATCATTTTTCATCGGGACCATTTTCCAAGTATAAAAGATAAGGGATTTGATTAAGATGTTCCTTTCTTTCTCTTGGAAGTAGTTGTAGTTGAGGACTTCTATATTGAGGGTTATAGCCCCTATTGTTGACTTAAGTGTTCTGTCTGGAAAGGTTCTTGTTCTTGATTTTTCCAACCTCTTGTGTTAAACTCCTAACGAATTTCTCCATCTGGTCCCACTTCATGTCTAATGATTCTTTATCTTCACTAGAGGAGGATACCGCCTCTTTCCAACTTTTGGGTTCAGTAGTTTCTTGCTTTACCCTTGACTTGCCTATCGAGACCATACTGGCTTCCACTTCAAGAGCATTAGTCTGAGGTTGGTCTAGAGTGAGAGACTTCCTCTCTCAGGGAAAAACCAATGTCGGACTCAAAAGCTCCCAGAAAAACCACACAAGTCGTAGTTGGAGGAGGTTTTATGTGAGCAGGAAGGTTATTGTACTGCTTATTGAATCTTTTGATAAATTCTGAAGTATCCTCCTTTGAATTTTTTCTTAGGGCACTAAACTCAGTGAGGAGGTACTCATGATCCCTCTTTTCTCCCCATTTCTGGGTGAAAGCATTTTCCAGCTCTTCCCAAGTAGTGATGGAGGCATTGGGTAGATCTTTAAACCATTTTTTGGCTTCTCCCTCAAGACTTTGTACAAAGATTCCCATGACCACATCGAGTTGATCCACATCTAGGATGTGAGAAAAAGAATTAAAGGCTTCAATGTGACTCTTTGTCATGTTGTCATCTTCCCCATTGAACCTAGGTAGCTGCTTTAGGTGGTTCTAGGGAATTTCACTCAGAGACAAACGTAAATTAAGAGGTGCATACTTATTTAGAAAAATACTAGGAGAGCCATCTGGATTGGTTGAGGGGGATTAAAATTTGCTTGAGGAACTAGGGTCAAGACCACAATGGTTGGAGGAGAAGCATGGTATATCAGGACCTTAGAAGTAAGTCCTGAGTAGTGATCAATAGTGGGCTGAGAATATGAGGCGAAGGTGGCAAAGGATGATGAGATGGTAGTACAAGCAGGGGGAGTTTTCTCTTTCCTAACTTTCTTGGAAATTAACTTTTCTGGATCAGATACAAATGGGGCTTTCTTTTGGGATGTATCTGAGTGAGTATGAGGCCTTTTAAAAGCTAGGGTTATGAATGATAATGAGGGGTGTGTGGAACCTCCAAGATTATATGAATGCAATCAGAACAAACTTCGCTCACCTACACGAAGGGTGTTCAATTTGTCGCATCCCGGGGGAAAAATCCTTCAATAAGATCCTCGACAATGGCGCCAAAAGAATTTGTCTCTCCCAGAGGCAGCCTTGGATTGCTTACAATACTAGTTCCTAGGCACATTTAAATTCTATGTATCTCATATGATCCTCAAGAAAACAAAGGCATCATATGCATCTTCCAGACATAGTAATTGCAAATATAAAAATATAAACATAACAACATGGGTTGGTTCCCTCATCCAAGGATATAATCCATGTATTTCTGGTATCCTTTCACATTTGCAACTCATAGTAATAAGGCAAAAAAAGTGGAGGTCGAGTAATCAAGGACTTATAGTTTAATCAGATTTTGTAGAATAACGAAATAAGAGAAAGAGAATAATAACTCATCACATAGAGCTTTAAACATAAAGAGTTCTATACTTATCTAAGCTAAAGATAGATAGGTGGATGTAAGAAGAGTGAATTCTATGATTTCAAGAAGCGCACATTTAAAGATATAATCTCATACTAACATACAGGCATGTGTATCAAAAAGTTAACACCAATGAATCTCTAAGAATATAAGAGATATTTATGGAAGATGTTATTGCTTGAAATCAGAGAGGAAGTGCAAACATAATGGAAGTTTAACAAAGAAACAACATATTGTAATAATCGAATATGGGAGTCACCACTGTTTCATTCATATTTAGAAAGATGTAGATCTAGAATCCATACAACTTTAGAAGCACATGTTGTTTTTTCCTAGAATTCAAAACCTTTCTTCATTTTTTCTTCCTCCCTTTTATAATGAGGGAGGGTAAGAAAATCAAGTACAAAAATATCTTCAGGTGGAAATTTACATCTATCTGTATGAATGGCTATCTTAGCGTAAATCCTCTAACTACTACAATAGGGAGATTCCTTTCTTGAAAGAAAAATAGAATAACAACACAATGATCAAAACAACAAAATGAAATTAATCCATTGCAACTAAAATGATGGTTTCTGGAAATATCTTCATGCCACTCTTCTTTGTTGGCATTTAGTCCTGGCGTGTTCCTGCTAAGTCATCGTTAATCCTCTCTTGGTCGGTTCCGGGTCACTCTCAGTCTTTAATAGCCTCTGACATAGCTGCCAATTCATACACCCTTTCAACTTTCTGTTAGATAATATCAGTGCCCTGAAAAATATGGTGTCATGTTTCATGGAGTACCCAAGAGCCTTTCAAACGCTGGCATTTTAACACAAGAACACTGTGAAACAGGCGAGACTGACTTCCCTTTATACCCTTAGGAATACAACCCCCTTCTGCTACTTCTTTATGTGATCGAGGGCTTGAATTGAGTGCTTAGTTCTTTGGGTGCTAAGGCTTTCAATTTTTGCGTGAAGGCCTTTTCCTTTGTTACTTTTAAAACCTTTAATAAACCCTTACACTACATCGGAAAATATCCCGGATGCGAAAACCTTATGAAATACAACCTATTGAACATTGCATATAGGGGGGCTTTTTTCTTATCACAATCGCAATACCGCATCCAATGTTGAATACACTTTCCCTTATGTTTTTCCGATAGGTAGTTGTGATCACTGATATGCAGGATGAATTCATCTTTGCCATGTGTCACCTTATGAGTGGTGACACGTGTCACCTAGAAATGGCCCCATAGGACCCCTAAAAATGTTGAAACTGAGTGACACATGTCCACTTGCCATGTCAGCATCCATACAGCCACATGTCCTCCGTATTACAACTTGTCATTTGTACTGCCACGTCATTGGTGACATTAGCTACCATGTCTGCTTTGAGAACCGATTAGAGCTTGCCACGTGGCCCCCTAGAGGAGAGAGAAAAAGGCTTGCCTGACCCTATTTTTTCATGCTTTTCCTTTGTATTTGGTTTTCTCGGCCCCCTGACGATGCATCACTTTATCACGATGTCGACAGTTTGTAGGTCTTTTTTAGTTGAAACCCCTTTGATCCACTAATCGCTGATCACCGATGCCATGTGGAGGAGAGAGAAAGTGGGTCGCCCACCTTGGTTTTGTCG
Organism: Pinus tabuliformis; assembly: GCA_031772625.1. Classification (NCBI taxonomy): domain Eukaryota; kingdom Viridiplantae; phylum Streptophyta; class Pinopsida; order Pinales; family Pinaceae; genus Pinus; species Pinus tabuliformis. The sequence goes on from CM062819.1 coordinate 675,024,807, forward strand.
AGCATTTCCTTTGTTAACATTTTCATCCCTTTCCCAGCGATACAACATTATATCACAGATCGGCCCCTGCAAGTCTTTGAAGTTTAGGATTAAGCATGTGCCTTAGGATCCTGCTGATGAGCCCCAAATTTGGTAACATTTTGGGCTCATTTGGCCTAACTACCCTTGCTCAACCCTTCATTTTTCATGACTTATGCATCATTTTTTAGTATATTTATGTTATTTGTACGAATGAAGGGCAGTCACTATTCCTAGGTGGCTAACACATGTTTATTTCAGGTTTTTTGACAATTAATGGAGAAAAACCACGCAGATGAAGGCTAGGAGACAGCCAAGGTGGAATTGAGATTTTGTAGGAAGGTTTTCCACAACATTGAATGGCCTTCCTCGTGATCTCCACCCACAACTCCGAGCTCCAACAACCACCACCACCGAGCTAGAAGGCAGCCAAACGGATTTTGAGGGAACAACAGATTACTTTTAGTTTGGTCAGCCAAACCCCACTAATTTAGGAGGCCAGCTTGGCCCTCGTAATGTATAAATGATGAGGCTGTAGCCTTCGATGGGGACTTTTGAAACCTTGTTGCATATTCTGAATTACGAGCTGATAGCTCTGTTTTGCTCTTTGTAAGCCATTTTTGGCATGTTATCAGACTTATGACTATTATCTTTTAATGAAAAAGCAGGCAGATTTGAATCAGTTCTGAGTTCTTAAAGGAGCTTAAGCTCTCGGGGTTGGGCCCAACCTGAGAGCCTAAAGCTTCCTTCCTTTGTATTGTTACCTTTCTTTCAGCATTGTATTTCTTTTCCTCTACATGCATTTGGAAGCACAGTTTGCTGAGTTGAATCTCTTGGTGTGGTTACGTAGGTTAGTGTTATGAACAAAGTTTCTTTAGTAGTTTAGATTAGAGTAAGGAGATTGAAGTTAATCTGAGCTCCAAAAAGGGTTGAATGCACACTCACTTTCACCTCTGTTTAGGGACTGGAAGTGCAGACCGTGCCACCTACCAAAAACACAGTTTTACATGTTCATGCAAGCTTTAACGTAATATTTCCGTTTGTAGAAGTGTCATTGCGTTTAGATCTTGTGGAATAACTCTTTGCTTCAGCACCATACACGATTTCCCTTAGAAACGACATTGCTGTTCTTTGGTTTGCATTAAAACAGTTAGAATAGGTTGATGAAATTTCGGTTATGTGCAAAACAGGGATGATTTGTTTCATTTACACTGCGTATCACCACTCCTTCACTTCCTTATCCTTCTAAGCCATACCTAGGCCGTCTTCTCATCTCCCAGTTAGATCACTTGCCTCCCAACTCTTCTATTATCCACGTTGTTCTACCTTTTCGGCCCTCCATTGCCTCTACCCTCCTCTAGACCAACCAGCTTTGCACACCTCCTCTCCATCTCATCTCTCTGTCCATAAGCCATCACAAGCTCCCCTCCTACCTCCCTATCCATCTATATAGCTCATTCAATCATCCATCACCCAAAACTCCGATTGCGGAACATCCTGTAGGAATTACTGAACTTCCTGTAGAAATCCTGTACATCCTGTAGAACCCCTGCAAACTTCCTGTAGAAGCTTGTAAACACGGTTGCTAGGCATCTAAACTTTGTGAACTTCTCTGGAATGACGGTAGGGATTCCTTAGACCCTCTCAGAGTCCTCCTGACCTTTTCCAAGCCTTCCTCCCCTTGATCTACCCCTGCACAGTCAAGACCCAGTAAGAAGCACAATCATAATAATTCCAACAACTTGAGAAAAAATACAAAAACATGTTCTCTTCAGATGAAAGTAGTCTAGACATATGCATCTCATCCTAATAGAAGTAATGGCATCACTTTCAGTAGTTGCATTCCCACCATTGCATCAGAAGGACCAAGCTAGGTAGAATTAGGGTTTGCCAGGGTTTTCATGTCTTGTTGGCTTTCAGTTCATTTTTGCAAAGGAGGTTAACTCCCTCTGAGATAGCTTTCATTCATCAGATTAAAAAGATTCTTCTGAGAACTCATAGAAGTTGGCTTGAGCCCTAGCGGACTTGTGCCAGCTGACCAAGTGACAGCTGCGACAAGAGCTAGTACTTGTGCATACAGCACCGTCGCTTCCAAGTTTGTTACAAACTACCGGGTTGATAAAATTAGAGAAGGAAGCCCCAGGAGTTGTAGCATTATTGCTACAATACTGGAGCCCACCATCTTTTTGGCGCCGTTTCCGGGGAAGCGTCAGAGTATTAGTAATTGTTGCTTTTATTCTATTTTTCTACTCTCTCCTTCTGCTAAGTAGTTTATTTCATTTCCATTCTGCAAAAGTAGCATAGACATTTCCTGCTTTCATAGATTAATATTTCAATTCCGCAATTTCATTTTTGCAAACGTAGATTAGCATTTCAATTCTGCAAGCGTAGACTAGCATTTCAATTCCTGCAATTTCATTTGAGCAAAGTAGATTAGTTCTTTCCTGCTTTCATTTCAATTCTACATTTTCATTTCAGCAAGATAGTTAGTTGTAGATCAATCTGTTTCAGTTTTGCAGGTACCAGAGAAAAAAACAAAAGCAATCAAAAGTCTTTCCATTTCATGCCTCGTAGGAACCGTGATAAAACAGGCAAATTCTTACCCAACACCCCCACCACATCACTGAGTCACCCTTCTCTCTTCTTTGGTGACAGTGATCCAGAAGAACCTATAGGCGAACCTCCTGAGATATACGAAGATCCTATAGCAGAAGAAGAGTTAGAGACCATTCCATCTGAAGCTATGGCTGACAATAGGGAAGAAGATGAGAGAATAGAAGGTGCCTTCCCCATCCGAGAGACCAATGGAGACATGAAAATGAAGAAAATTAGCCCCTCCGCTTTACCTCACTTCCATGGGCTGGCTACTGAAGACCCTGATACCTTCCTATTTGAGTTTGTTGTCCTGTGTCGAACCTATGACTATACTGAGGATGAGCAGAAGCTGAAACTCTTCCCCTCAACCCTTAAGGATGCAGCATTACGCTGGTTCATGGGCTTACCTGGGAACAGTATCACCACTTGGGCTCAGATGCAGCAAGCTTTCAACACCAAATACCGAGACTACTGTAGGTCCAAGGAAACCAAGGGAGAAATCTTTCGGATGACCATGGGAAATGATGAGTCCTTAGAGGATTACGAGGAAAGGTTCCAACTTAGTTATAAACGGGCCAGGTGCACACTTGACCCTGAATCCCTCAAGTTGGTCCTGCTCCGAGGAGTCCCTGAAGACCTCTTAGATACCCTTCACATGTTAGCTGGAGGAGATATTTACCAACTGCCTTATGAGGATATAAAGACTGTGTTTAGAAACCACTCTAGGGCAGCCCGGAAAAGAGGTAGAGGAAACCTCTTCTCAGCTGGTATTCCTTTCTCCAAGCATGAGTTTGCAAACCAATTAGAAGATCTCAAGAGTGAGGTGAGACAGACCATTGCCATGCAACTTGACACATTCAGGATCCAGCAGAAGAAAGAAGAAGCTGAGAGGGCCTTGGCTATCTTCTGTCCTAGGTGCACAAGGAAACACCCTAAGAACGAATGCCCATTACATTCGGTTGAAGTATGTTTTGTTTGTGAGGAGGACCACCCCACAAACCAATGTCCAACCTTACCTGGGCTTAAAGCAATGTATCAAGGGACAGAAGCCCCCACCGAACCTCTCTATTTCCTCAACCAAAGGAGGCCACAAGGACCTAGACCTTACCAGCAGGGGATGTAAGGGGCACCCCAAGCTTATTACAGCCCCAACCAATCTACTCCTATGCCTTCCTGGGGTCCCCCTGCTCATCCTTCCTGGTCTATGCCTCCTCCATGGTCTTACCCACCTTAGTATCATACTCAGCCCACTACTCATTCGTATCACTCACAGGCCCAGCCACAACCTCAGTGGAATGCACCTCAATCGGGGTGGAGGCCCCAGTACAATACTCCTCCCGCCATTTTGCCTCCACCACCAGCTCAACCACAACCATTACCTCCTGCTCCTCCAAGGCAACCTCAAATGCATGCTCAACCGAACCCAAACCCCAACAACAGACAGGCCCAACAGGTATATACTGGGGAAACATCATGCCCTACCTATGCTGTGGAGATCCAGGAGATCAACCTGCGATCTGGAAAGACTCTTCCGGATCGCCAACCTCCTCCCCCAGAGGACGAGGAAGATCAACAGGAAAGTGAACCAAAGGCTATTCCACCCTTTCCTGAGAGACTATCCGCCACCACACAACCCAACCCAGAGGAGGATGAGCTTCTGGGAGAGCTCAAACAGTTGTGTGTGAAAATTCCACTTCTCCAAGCCATCAAAGATGTACCGATATACAACAAACTGGTTAAGGAAAAGTGTTTCAGACACCCAGGCAGGCGAAAGAGAGATGCTTCAACCATCAATGTCATAGGACAATTGTCTGACCTTATGTTGGGACAAGTCATCTGCCCAAAGTATCTAGATCCTGGGAGTCCTGTAGTAGATGTCCACATAAATGGCACCATCATACCTCACACCTTGATTGATCTGGGGGCTGCCATTAATGTGATGACAAGGGATACCATGCTCAAACTCAACCTTCAGGGTTCCTTGAGGAAGACCTTGACAGTCCTACAACTAGCAAATCACTCCACCGTGACTCCCGAAGGGATTGTGGAGGATGTCTTGGTCTCTGTTGACTCTTGGGAATACCCTGCAGTTTTCTTGGTTCTGCAACCAAAGGCAAAGCTTACTGGATACCCTCTTATTTTGGGAAGGCCTTGGTTAGCCACTGCAGATGCTTACATAAGCTGTCGTGCAGAAAACATGACCATCAAAAATGGTCCTATGTCCAAGCAGCTAGTCCTATACCCTCCTGCCCAACCCTCATTAGAGCATGACTTACCACTTTGGTTGGAGGAAGGAGAAGAGGATGAGGTGTACTCAGCACCTTTGTGCACCCTAGACACCACTAGGGGAGACCCTCCAACCGAGGATGATTTAATTGAGACCTTGATCCAGAATCCACCTCCCAATGCACTGTCCTTAGAAGAATTGGTGGAGGATGCCCAAGCCAGCACCTTAGTGGACCTTTGTGCGGCCAACCCTGTCACTCCCAGAGTCAAAAATGTGGAGTTCGTCCCTGAGAGAATGTTAAAGATCAGCTCCTCCCTATCTCCTTCCTAGGAAAAGGAGCTGTGTAGCCTGTTGGCCAGTCATCTAGATGCTTTTGCTTGGAGCTATAAGGAAATGAAAGGAGTCCATCCTTCGGTCTGTACCCATCACATCTACATCAAAGAGGATTGTAAACCGGTTAGGCAACCCCAGAGGAGAATGAATCCAGCCCTTAAGGACATTGTCAAGGAAGAATTGCAAAAACTGTTGGATGCCGGATTCATTTACCCCATCTCGGATAGTGAATTGGTGTCCCCTCTGGTGTTGGTTCCCAAGAAAAATGGGAAGTGGAGAATCTGTGTGGACTACCGAGAACTGAACAAAGCTACCAAGAAAGACCATTTTCCTCTACCTTTCATAGATCAAGTGTTGGATGGACTGGCAGGAAAAAAGTTCTTCTCTTTCCTAGATGGGTTTAACGGGTACAACCAAATCCAAATCAGCCCAGAAGACCAAGATAAGACCACCTTCACTTGTCCTTGGGGTACCTTTGCCTACCGAGTTCTTCCCTTTGGACTATGCAATGCTCCTTCTACCTTCCAGAGAGCCGTCTTGAGCATCTTCTCTAAGCTGGTCCATGATGCGGTGGAAATCTATATGGATGACTTCACTCCTTATGGGTCCAACTTCCAGGAAGCATTTTCCAATCTGGGAAAAGTCCTAACCAAATGCATTGAGATGAACCTGTCCCTTAGTCCTGAAAAATGTGAATTCTTGATGACTGAAAGGACCGTGCTAGGCCATACCATTTCTTGCCAAGGGTTACAGGTGGATCCTAACAAAATTGTTCTCATCAAGAAGGTTCCACCTCCTCAAAAGGTAAGGGATGTTCGGAGTTTCTTAGGATTAGCAGGGTATTACAGGAGATTCATTAAAGACTTCAGTAAGCTAGCCTCGCCATTGTTTGGCCTCTTGGCAAAAGATGTGGAGTTTAGATAGACTGACGATTGTCAGAGGGCTCTGAATGAATTAAAGACAAGTTGGTGTCTGCCCCAATCTTGAGAGGTCCAAACTGGGCCCTACCTTTCCACATCCACACTGATGCCTCGAACAAAGCCATAGGGGCAGCCTTAGGACAAGTTGAGCAAAAACTTCCATATGCCATTTACTTTGTTAGCAAAAACTTATCTAAAGCAGAACTGAATTACATTGTAACTGAGAAAGAATTCTTGGCCGTGGTCCATGCACTGAACAAGTTCCGACATTATATCACTGGCTATCAAACATTTGTACATACTGATCATGCTGCAATTAGATATTTAATGAATAAACCAGATGTGAATGCTCGTATTATTAGATGGTTACTTTTGTTGCAGCAGTTTGATTTGTCCATCGTTGACAAACCAGGTAAAGAAAATTTTGTTGCTGACTTTTTATCTAGATTGGATTTGTCTGCAGATGAGGATGGAACAGTGGATGACCAGATTCCCGATGAACATCTGTTTGCTATTTCAGTACTCTCTCCATGGTTTGCTGATATAGCAAACTACCTTGTTTCAGCACAGTTCCCTCCGCACCTGTTCTCAAGAGAGAAGAGTAGAATCGTCAGAAAAAGTGCCCCGTTCACTTGGATCGGGGGCAACCTGTTCAAGCTTGGCCCTGATCAAATCTTAAGGCGTTGTGTAAGGGAGGAGGAAGTCTTTGATATCCTCCTCACTTGTCATGATGGGCCTTGTGGAGGACATTTTGCAGCAAAGAGGACTGCCTTCAAAATCCTGCAGGTAGGCTACTATTGGCCCACACTTCATCAAGATGTCAGAAGGTATATCAGCCAATGTGACCAATGCCAAAGGATGGGGAAACCGACTCAAAGGGATGAAATGCCTCTCCAACCTCAAGTGACTCTTGAGCCATTTGAGAAGTTGGGTATGGATTTTGTGGGTCCCATCAACCCTCCTTCGAGGCAAAGATCTTACATCATTGTGTGCACTGACTACCTGACAAAGTGGGCAGAAACCAAGGCAATCAAAGCAGCGACAGAAGAAAAGGTGGCTGAGTTCTTGAGAGAAAACATCTTCTACAAATTTGGCTACCCAAGAGAGCTAGTCACCGATCAAGGAAGCCAATTCACATCCAACTTAATTGAAGACCTACTAGCTCATCACAAAATCAAGCATAGGACTTCCACCCCCTATCACCCTCAAGCAAATGGGCAGGTGGAAGTCACCAATAGAGCATTGGAAGGGATCTTGACTAAGGTGGTGAGTAGCAGCAGAAAGGATTGGGCAGATCGCCTGGTTGAGGCCACATGGGCTTACAACACCACTTGGAAGACCACAACCGGCTTCACACCTTATGAGCTGGTCTATGGGAAGAGAGCCTTGCTGTCTATTGAATTTGAATACAACACTTTGAGGATGGCAGCTCAGCTGGACCTAGATCTCAGCCATGCCCAAGAAGAAAGGTTATTGCAGCTGAATGGATTGGACGAGCACCGAATGCAGGCCCTTCTTCACACAGAAGTAGTTCAACTTCAGAGGAAGGTGTGGCATGACCAACACCTCAATGACAAGCAATTTCAGCCAGGAGATTGGGCGCTGTTGTATGATTCCAGGCATAAAGATTTCAAGGGGAAGCTGAGAACCAGATGGCTGGGACCATATGCAGTGGAGAAATGTCATGAAAATTGATCTATTCTTATTCGGACCATTGATGAGGAGGCCATCCCCATGCTTGTCAATGGGCATCGACTGAAAATCTACAGGAAACCTCTCTCAAGACAAGAATTCATTAAAACTGTGGAGAAATCAGTGCTGGTCATAGAGAAGGGTTCTGCCTCTGTTTTGGGCATACCCTGAAGATCTTAAAAAAAATAAAAAAAAATAAAAAATAAATAAATAAATAAATAAATAAAGATCCTTGGGTGAAAACCTCTCTGAGGCTCCCAAGGCAGATGGTAGGGGTGAAAACCTCATTGAGGCGCCCCTGCTGTCTTTCAAAAAAAAAAAAAAAGAAGAGTTTGAAAAAGACCCTTGAGTGAAAACCTTTCTGAGGCGCTTAAGGCAGATGGCAAGGGTGAAAACCTCATTAAGGCGCCCCTGCTGTCTTTCAAAAAAAAAAAAAAGAGAAAGAAAAGAAAAAAAACAAACACAAAAAAAACAGGGACAGCAAGTTCACAAGTGGCAATGCATGCAGGTTGCAGGTATTTTATGAAGGAAGAAGAGGTCCCTCAACTCAAAGACAAAGGTCCTTATCATGCTGCCAGAGGACCTCACCAGCACCTCCTCCGAAAACACTCATCTTCTCCAAGGTATGGGCACGATTTCATCACAGCTTAGTCTTCTACAGGAAGCTACAGACTTTCTACAAGAAGTTCTGTATTTCTACAGGATACTTCTTGTAGAAGTTTTGGGCGGCCCAGAGCTAATTGTGTAGGGAGATCTAACGACCAAGGTTTGGTATGGAGGCATGCAAGCTGCTATTTTCTCCCTCACACACTGCTGTCACCTCCTTCTACCACCCCAGCCGACATGCAATGAAAGTACCTGCACAATCAAAACAGATCAGTGAATTATCAAGAGGGAGCGATTCTTAAATGAAAAAAGATGCTGAGATGCCATGCAATACCCATCACAGCTATCCAAGAGCCCTGCGAGCGTGATCGTGATGCCACTGTCTTCATCGTTCAGCATGCACCCGAGGAGGACAAACTGCTACAGGATATCCTACAGGAATCTCGTAGCAGTTCAGCCAACTAGAGTGTACACCATTCAATCGCCTGCAACATGCAATAATAAAGCGGGTGCATGCAGCCGAGTCATCAGCTTCACCATCAGCAGCATGCGAAGAGGAACCTCCGGACCTGTGCAAATAGTAGCAGCAAGCAAATCCAGTCATCGTCGTCCTGAAGCCTGGAAAATCATGTCACGGCTGCACAGGTAAGTGCCTCGCCCTTTCTTTCGTCGAATTACATGAATACTACTTTGAAATGTTTGTAAGTATGAAGTGAACGGGTTGAGCAGTCGTATGGCCATTCAACTGGCCACGTCGACCAGTCAGATGGACTAGTCGGATGTGTAGAATGGTGGTCGTGGAAAAAGAATGGGTAGTGGACACGTGAGAAACATCCTGTCGGGGAGAAGCGCGTTTTAACAGAAATGGTGGCGGCGGATCTGCGGAGGATGATGCAGCAGTCAGGGAATTTGCAGTGGAATGAGTAGATGACGTCGTCCAACGGTCCGACAGGGATAGCTCACCCCCGCGCCACGAATTCCGTCGGATTCAAATCTATCGGCTAGATCGCCACCCCACGCATTTATCATCAGCCGTTTAGAAGTCGAGTGAGCATCCGCATTCCTCTGAAGCTCGACACTCCAAGTCTTCGGCCGTTCGAACGTCTGATAGCAGCACAGAAGGCGCAGAACCACTGCAGAGTCCTCCAGAATCTGTGCGCTGCTTCTACAGGAAAGCTCCGCTACAGGAAATTGGGCTCTTCACGTTAAAGGTGGCGGATTAAAAAGGTAAGCCTGACCCTGTGCCTCCCATGCAATTGGTTTCGAGGGTGGCAGAGTCGACGTTCTACAGTCTGGTCATAAAATAATTTGCAAGTGTTGTCTGTCGTTTGCATGAATTGTCGTCCTACAGGATGTGAATTGTAATTACGCCCTGTTAAGGCTTATCTGGAGATAGTCTTCGTGAATTATATGCGTGGCAGAGGCGTAATTCTACGCTCTGTCCCAAAAGGCTAATTTTCTTCTGCACCCGCCACCTCCAGCTAACGTAGCAGATTTTCACCATGCCGAGTGGGTTCATCAGAAAGGAACCAACCGACTCAAAGAAGCTAAGAGAGAATCCTGAGGTGGTAGAGCTGTTCACGAGGGCGCAATGGATGTCGTTCTGCGACAAATTGCAAGGATATGATGATGAGGTGGCAGAGGAGTTCTTGCGCGCTCTGAAGCCGAAATAAAAAACATTGGCCATCGTCAATTTCAGGGGTTTGAGTCTCAGACTCACCCCACAGTTCATCAGCCGAGTTACTGAACTCCCAATGGGGTTACCATGGGATAAAGAAGAGAGGAAATTGGGCCAGAAGGCTAAGAAGGAATTCTTCCCCCCAGAGGAGCAATTCTCAGAAGATAAAAACGGGGTTCGCAGAACCAGCTTACTGTTGGCATTATGGTTCAAGTGTTGTCCTTGATGGCACCTCACTCAGTGGATGGTACAGGTGCTCAAAGGTTAGTACAGGTGATGGCAAGTCAATCAGAAGACAGATCTCAGTACAGCATGGCAAGAAAGCTCATACACGCTCTTTCGTTAAGCCCAAGTCGCGTGTACACGCAAGTTAGATTCAGAAAAAGCGCGTGTATGTGGAAAGGTTCCTTTGGTTCATGGTGGTTAGACCTTGGAAGTTGTGCCTATGATTTCGGACCATTATGTCTCGACGGGCGTGTCGATCCCTAGTTTTAAAGTTGATGGTATTGTGTTACTATGGTTTTGGCTCTTGGTATTGAGAAAGGCCTAAGGCTATATAAGGAGAAGAAGATCATTAGGCAAAGATCATCTTTCGACAAGGCATGAATATCTAAGAGAGAAAGAGATCTGATATGCAGGTTCTGAGTTGGTTGATCTGAGCTAAGGAGAGATCTCATCGGTTGATGGAGAACTAGATCTAAGGAGAGATCGGGATCAAATGGTTTGAAATGCACTATCATGTTATGGTTGATTATGCGTATTTCTAGATCTGCATATTGTCGCAATGTTACGTTCTGAGTCTAACTAATATCTGGTACAGCTGCAAGTTGAGAAAGTTTATTTTTAGATCTGTACGCAGGTTGGCTTCGGTAAAAGCGCGTGTATACGCGGTTTCTGCTCATTAAAGTAGCGTATATCTTTTGAAGCTTGATTTGGGTTTACAGTGGGATCTGACTGTTATTACAGAGTTCTGTAGTCTGCTCTGTGTTCTGGTAACTGGTGATTGACAGGGTTCAGTGGTTCAGTGATTCAAAGTTGGTTGTTTTATGCTTCAATGATCTGTTGTGAAAATTGAATGAATTGTGGTCTTCAGATTGTAATGTTGTGCTTCAGGAATATCCAAGTCTGAAAATGTATGAAAAGTGATACCTGGAAGAAGGAAGATTGTAGGTCAGCACCTACGTACTAGTATCTTGGCTAGTACAAAAGCAAAAGGGGGTTGGAGCTCCCTTCCAAGGAAGTTTGGAGAACGAGAGAAGGTTGAAGCCTTCTGCAGGTTGTAGCCTGCGTACTGGTATAAGGCTGCACCAGTACAAAAGATTGTAAACTGAAGTTTCATATTAAGAAAGATAGAGACAACTTGCAGCAGGTGGTTTTCACCCACATTGGGTTTCCACCTTATATCTTGGTGTTCATGTGTGTGGCTTTTTATCTGTTCTGTTATACTGCACATGTTTACTGTTAATATGATGAATAATGTCCTGATGCACTTAATTGAAGAATAAGCCAACTAAATTGTGAGTTTTCTGCTTATACGCTGTTTTACTTCGTCACAGTAGCGTGTACACGCTGGTTCACTTAACTGAAGTAGCGTATATGTTTTGGGCATTTGAAAAGTTTGATTAATCTGATAATACTGATTCACCCCCCCTCTCAGTATTATTTCCAACAATTGGTATCAGAGCAGGTCCTTCAGAGAAGCTTGATCGCTTGAAGGAAGATCATTCATCATGAGCAACTACGAGAAAGAAGCATCAATCAGGCCACCGGTTTTTGATGGAACAAATTTCAATTATTGGAAGGTAAGAGTTACTGCATATCTTCAATCTCTTGGTACAGAAGTTTGGGACATTGTAGAAAAAGGCTATGCTTTTCCTTCAGCTACTCCTACAGATCCAGATGAAAAAAAGGCATATGAAACAAATGCAAAAGCAGTCGCTACCCTATTAGGAAGTATATCTCAAACAGAATTCATGAAGGTCATGCACTTCAAATCAGCAAAAGAAATATGGGACAAAATGATCACTAGCTATGAAGGAGATGAACAGGTAAAGGAAGCTAAACTTCAAACACTCAGGATTCAATATGAGACTCTCAGGATGTATAATGATGAAAGTGTGGCTAATTATTTTCTCCGGGTAGATGAGATTGTTAATTGTATGAAAAACTTGGGTGAAGAAATAAGAGAAACTATAGTAGTTCAAAAGGTTCTAAGATCTTTATCCCCCAAGTTTGAATCTAAAGTATCTGCAATAGAAGAAAAAGAAAATCTCCGTGTTCTCACTATGTCTCAGCTACATGGAATTCTAACCGCTTATGAAATGAGAAAGGGAGGTCCATCTGACAGAAGGGAAGCTGCTTTTAAGGCATCAGGAAAAGAAGATTACTATGAAGCAAGCCATGTTCCAGAAGAAGAGGAAGAAGAATCAAATTTTGTCAGAAATCTTCAAAGGGGTTCTGGAAGGTTCAGAGGTAAGCTACCTTTCAAATGTTTTGCTTGTGGGAAAGTAGGTCATTATGCTGCAAAATGTCCTTATAAGGATAAAGGAAAAGAACCTGCTAGATGGAACAAGAAACAAAGTGCAAATAGGAAAAGCTACTACACCCATGAAGATAGTGATGGCTTATCAAACAGTGATGAAGATGAACAAGGTAATAAATATAAGCTGTTAATGGCATTTGAAGATGATGATTATGAGGATGCTATAGATGTGGATAATCTCTATAATGAAATCACTAGACTCAAGAGAAGCATAGAAGAAAGGAATGTGATTATTGATACTTTGCAATTTCAAATTGATGAAAAGGAAAAACATCTTGAAAAACTAGAAGGTGAAATTGTTGGTCTCAGAAAAGAAATTGAGAAAACAAAAACTATTGATCTTAAATTTGTCAAAGGATCTGAAACCTTGGATGAGATTATTAGTGTGCAGCGGTCTCCTCTAAACAAAACAGGTTTGGGCTATAATGGAGAAACCTCTCAAGCATCCACCTCAAAAAGTTATCTTGATGCAGCAAGAGGAAATGAGCGGAAGAACAATGAAGATAATCAGGTAAAGCAGGGACGAGTTACAAACAGAAACTATCAGGGACAATCCTCCTTAAGGATGAACAAAAGCTACAACCAACCACAGGTAAAATCTTCTCAGTTTGGCTCAAGAATAGATGAAAATAGAAATTACAATCAGTTGGCTGGTAGATTCAATAACCGCAGAAGCTTCTTCAATGGACAATGCTTTTCTTGCCACAACTTTGGTCACAGAGCAGCTCAATGTGTTGCATATAAAACAATCATGACTAGGGAAGCTCAAAAACAAAGAAGTATGACAGGGATTACAAAAAGGACCTATAACAACTTTTCGGTGCTTGAAAATGAAGTTGAATGTTCTATTTGCAATAATTTTGGTCATAAAGACTCTGAATGCAGGAGCAGGTTTCAGGAGAAAAAGGAACAAGCCACAAGCACCAAAACATGGAGAATAAAGGAACCTCAAACAGAAAGATGTGGGATAGCATTTTATGCAGAAGGACAAGAAAATCTATGGTACATTGACAGTGGATGTTCGAAACATATGACAGGTGATAAAGAAAAACTTGAATCTTATTCTACTTTAGAAAAGGGAAAGAAAGTCTCTTTTGGAAATGATACTCCTGCTACTATAAAAGGAAAAGGTATTGCTCCTTTAAAAGAAAAGGTCAAGGCTGGAAATGTTTTGTATGTTGATGGATTGAAACATAATCTTCTAAGTGTCAGCCAGATGTGTGATAAAAAAACAGAGGTTATTTTCAGATCGAATGGATGTCTTGTTCGTGATCTTGATACAGGTAAAACAGTTCTCAAAGGCAAAAGAACTCCAAATAATCTGTACATATTTGAAGAAGAACAACAACAATGCTATCTTAGCAAGGATGAAGAGCACTGGTTATGGCATCGAAGGTTGGGACATCTAAGCTTCTCACAAATAAGGAAAGCATGCAAATATCAGGCAGTTCGCGATCTTCCAGATATCAAAATTCCAGACAACACCATATGCAAATCTTGTCAGTTTGGAAAGCAGACCAGAACTAACTTTCCAGAGAAGGAAGGGTCAGCTAGCTTGCCTCTTGAGCTAGTCCATACAGATGTATGTGGTCCATTTAGGAAAAGGTCACCTCGAGGAGAAGAATATCTGATATTATTCATTGATGATTTCTCAAGGTTTGTTTGGTTAGGGCTTATGAAGCACAAAGATGAAGCATTCGAAAAATTCAAATCCTTCAAAGCATTGGCCGAAAATGAATCAGGACACAAAATCAAGTGCCTCAGATCTGACAGAGGTGGGGAGTTCACATCAAATGAATTTTTTGATTTCTGCGATGAACATGGGATAAGAAGAGAATTCTCTACAGCTAGAACTCCTCAGCAAAATGGGGTTGTGGAAAGAATGAACAGAACTATCCAACAAATGGCTCGTGCTATGCTCGATGAATCAGGTACTCCTGCAACCTTCTGGGGAGAAGCCGCACATGCTGCTGTTATCATTCTTAACAAAACAAATGTCCGAGTAAACAGCACTCAAACACCTCATGAGCTTTGGAGTGGTAAAACTCCTTCCGTGAAGCATTTCAAAATCTTTGGGAGCAAATGTTATATTAAGAACACTGATGAGCAACTTGGCAAACTTGAACCTAGAGCAGATGAGGGCATTCTTCTTGGTTATTCTCCACATAGCAAAGCATACAAGTGCTACAATAAAAGACTTGGCAGAATTGTTGACAGTATTGATATAGTGGTTGATGAGAAGGGATATATTCCTAGGCAAGTTCATCATGAAGAAGATGAAGGTTACTCTCAAAGGCGAAATGATGAAGAAGAAGAACCTCAAGAAGAAGAAGAATCTCAAGAAGAACCAGAGGAGCAGACAAGAATAGAAGAGAAGACTCCATCCAGATATGTCCAAAAGAATCATCCAGAAACTCAGATTGTGGGGCAGAAAGAAGCAGGAGTACAAACAAGAAGGACACTTGCAGAAGCTTCAAGCTACTTGGCTCTACTCTCCTCCATTGAACCACAAAATGTGAAAGAAGCATGCAAAGATGAATGTTGGGTCAAAGCAATGGATGAAGAACTTGAGCAAATCGAAAGGAACAACACTTGGGAATTGGTTCCTAGACCAAAAGATAAGAATGTAATAGGAACAAAATGGGTCTTCAAGAATAAGTTAAATGAAAATGGAGAAGTAATTAGAAACAAGGCCAGACTTGTTTGTAAAGGGTATGCACAGCAAGAAGGAATAGATTTTGAAGAGACCTTTGCTCCTGTGGCAAGACTAGAGGCCATCCGAATGTTCCTTGCTCTCTCAAGCTTTCAAAACTTCAAGGTATTTCAAATGGACGTGAAATCAGCCTTCCTGAATGGAGACTTAGAAGAAGAAGTATATATTGAGCAGCCAGATGGGTTCATTCTTGGGAATGATCCAAACCTTGTATGCAGATTGAAAAAGGCTCTCTATGGGCTCAAACAAGCTCCAAGGGCTTGGTACTATCGGTTGGACAAATATCTTCACCAACAAGGCTTTTCAAAAGGATCAGCAGATAGCAATCTCTATATAAAAGTTGAAAATAACAAATTGCTAATTCTTGTTGTTTATGTAGATGATATTATTTTTGGCAGCAATGAAGAGACTATGAGTCAAAACTTTGCCTTGGTTATGCAGAAAGAATTCGAAATGTCACTTCTTGGAGAATTGACATATTTTCTTGGATTGCAAATCCAACAAAATGAAGGAGGTATCTTCTTGTCTCAAACCAAATACCTCAAGCAGATCTTGAAGAAGTATGGCATGGAAGAGTCAAAACCAGTATGTACACCCATGGTTACAGGATGCAGCCTCAGTGCAAATGATGAATCAGCAGCAGTCCACCAACCCACTTATAGATCCATGATTGGGAGTTTGCTTTATTTGACAGGTACTCGACCAGATATTACACATGCAGTAGGAATGGTTGGAAGATTTCAAGCCAACCCAAAGGAAACTCATCTTCAGGCAGTCAAAAGAATCTTCAAATATCTTCAAGGGACCCAAAACTATGGCTTATGGTATCCTAGAAATACTGATCTCACTCTTCATGCTTACACAGATGCAGATTGGGCTGGAAGTGTGGATGATAGGAAAAGCACAAGTGGAGGTGCTTTCTTCATGGGTTCCAGATTAGTATCTTGGTTCAGCAAGAAGCAAAGTTCGATTGCCTTATCTACAGCTGAAGCAGAATATGTAGCTGCAGCATCTTGTTGTACACAACTTCTTTGGATGATGCAGACCTTGCAGGACTTTCAAATCACTTGCACTCCACCTGTCTCTATCTTATGTGATAATACAAGTGCAATCAGCATTTCAAAGAATCCAGTCATGCACTCAAAGACCAAGCACATACCAATCAAGTACCATTTTCTTCGGGAACAAGTGCTTGAACAGAAGGTCAAGTTGGAGTATGTTCCTTCTAAGGAGCAAGTTGCTGATATTCTCACAAAACCACTGCCCAGGGAAACTTTTGAATATCTCAGACAAAAGCTGGGAGTAGTTAATGCTTCATCCTGTTGTTGAAATTTGTTTGTTCTACAGAAAAGTTGGTATACGCAGGTTACGGAAGTAATATTAGCGTATACACGCGGATTCATGGTGGGAAAGTCGCGTGTATGCTGGACGCTTGTTGCAGAAAGAATATCCGCGTACATACGCTGTTTTATACAGGAGAAAACGCGTATATGAAGTTCTGAACAGCAAGGGAAAACTCTGAAGTTCTGAACAGCAATAGGAATGTCAGAATTATTCAGGCACAGTTTCAGGGAGTGCAACAGGCACAGGTTCAGGGGGAGCAGCTCAAAAGTCTCATAAAGCATTGTTGGCATTCAGATGTTTTTGGTTGTTGGTTTCAGGAGAAGGAGCTCAGAAAGAAATTCTAGTTGCTGATCTAACAAGATGTTTATCAGATGCTGCTGATGTCTTTCCTAAGTCTTGGTCTAGATCTGTTGTCTCTATGTCATATATCTCTCTTGTCTCTTTTATGGTGTCAAGGTCATGTAACGGCCTTTGTTGGTTTCCCCACTATGCCTGGGATGAATGATGAAATGTTCATGTATTATCATGGTTAGGTGGATGAGTCAATATTGATGTATCCCCACTTGGTTGGGTGGATGAGTCATTTTTTTGTATATCCTCACTTAGTTGAGAAATGGATGTATGTATGAGTCTTTGGTGATAGGAAGGTCTTTTATGATGTATAGAGTCATGTTCTTCTTGAAGAACATCTTTTGCAGATCTTGCCTACAGTCAAGGGGAGCATGAACAGCACTTGGTGAGCAGGATGGATAGATTGTTACTCTTTGGCATTCACAAAGGGGGAGCACACTTGGAGATTTCAGCATGTACTCAGGGGGAGTATGGACAGCAGTATGGACAGCAGAAGGATTACCAAGGAAGAGAATATCTTGGTCCTCCCTTTGCCCTTGATGTCAAAGGGGGAGAGTGACTTGGTGTGGTGGTTGCCATCAAGTCCAAAGGGGGAGATTGTTGGCATTATGGTTCAAGTGTTGTCCTTGATGGCAACTCACTCAGTGGATGGTACAGGTGCTCAAAGGTTAGTACAGGTGATGGCAACTCAATCAGAAGACAGATCTCAGTACAGCATGGCAAGAAAGCTCATACACGCTCTTTCGTTAAGCCCAAGTCGCGTGTACACGCAAGTTAGATTCAGAAAAAGCGCGTGTATGTGGAAAGGTTCCTTTGGTTCATGGTGGTTAGACCTTGGAAGTTGTGCCTATGATTTCGGACCATTATGTCTCGACGGGCGTGTCGATCCCTAGTTTTAAAGTTGATGGTATTGTGTTACTATGGTTTTGGCTCTTGGTATTGAGAAAGGCCTAAGGCTATATAAGGAGAAGAAGATCATTAGGCAAAGATCATCTTTCGACAAGGCATGAATATCTAAGAGAGAAAGAGATCTGATATGCAGGTTCTGAGTTGGTTGATCTGAGCTAAGGAGAGATCTCATCGGTTGATGGAGAACTAGATCTAAGGAGAGATCGGGATCAAATGGTTTGAAATGCACTATCATGTTATGGTTGATTATGCGTATTTCTAGATCTGCATATTGTCGCAATGTTACGTTCTGAGTCTAACTAATATCTGGTACAGCTGCAAGTTGAGAAAGTTTATTTTTAGATCTGTACGCAGGTTGGCTTCGGTAAAAGCGCGTGTATACGCGGTTTCTGCTCATTAAAGTAGCGTATATCTTTTGAAGCTTGATTTGGGTTTACAGTGGGATCTGACTGTTATTACAGAGTTCTGTAGTCTGCTCTGTGTTCTGGTAACTGGTGATTGACAGGGTTCAGTGGTTCAGTGATTCAAAGTTGGTTGTTTTATGCTTCAATGATCTGTTGTGAAAATTGAATGAATTGTGGTCTTCAGATTGTAATGTTGTGCTTCAGGAATATCCAAGTCTGAAAATGTATGAAAAGTGATACCTGGAAGAAGGAAGATTGTAGGTCAGCACCTACGTACTAGTATCTTGGCTAGTACAAAAGCAAAAGGGGGTTGGAGCTCCCTTCCAAGGAAGTTTGGAGAACGAGAGAAGGTTGAAGCCTTCTGCAGGTTGTAGCCTGCGTACTGGTATAAGGCTGCACCAGTACAAAAGATTGTAAACTGAAGTTTCATATTAAGAAAGATAGAGACAACTTGCAGCAGGTGGTTTTCACCCACATTGGGTTTCCACCTTATATCTTGGTGTTCATGTGTGTGGCTTTTTATCTGTTCTGTTATACTGCACATGTTTACTGTTAATATGATGAATAATGTCCTGATGCACTTAATTGAAGAATAAGCCAACTAAATTGTGAGTTTTCTGCTTATACGCTGTTTTACTTCGTCACAGTAGCGTGTACACGCTGGTTCACTTAACTGAAGTAGCGTATATGTTTTGGGCATTTGAAAAGTTTGATTAATCTGATAATACTGATTCACCCCCCCTCTCAGTATTATTTCCAACACTTACTGCCACTTTGGAGTGAAGTCAGCCTCCAAATTATGAAGTACATCACCTGCGAAGGTCGGTTTAGCATTGTATATGGGTACCATTTTCGGCTACTCACAGAATTAAGGCATCAGATGGACCTACCTGTAGAGAAAAAACTCAGTATCCCCTACTTTCTACTGCAGTCTATGATTGAATGTGCCACCAAGTTGAAAGAAGGCACACCAGACCAGGTAGCCCACCATGGACTCATTAAGCTCCTCGTGGAGGATGCACTCCACACATACAAAATCCCTCTCTCGTGGGAAGCCTTCCGAAATTTGACCAAGGATGGCGATATAAAGATGTTGACCGAAGAGCTTGGTTCCTCCAGCAGCGAAGAGAAGGAGTCAGTACCCGCAAGAAAGAAAGAAAAAGGCCAGAGACCCACGACCACAGCACAGAAGAAAGAGCAAAAGAAGAAACAAGAGAAAAAGGGTGCCAAAGACAAAGATGACACACCCACGTTGACGGCCAGAGAGAAAAGATTACAAAGCAGGGTGGACAAGACTGAGCAGGTCCACGTCAGCAAAGGCACCTCGACAGCAGCCTCGACCAAGTCAAAAAGTAAAACCCATTCAGCAAAACAAACTAAAACGGTGCCACCTGTTTCTACAGGAACACCAAAACCGGCTTCTACAGGAAGCCAGAAATCAGCTGAAAAAGGGTCTTCTACAGGAATCCCTGAGAAAGGGAAACCCAAGGAAAAGAAAGCTGACATTCTTGCAAGGGAGGCAGCAGTCGTGCTGGCCGCCCTCAGTACACCTCCTAAGCCAAAGGAGAAGAGAAAGAGGGAGGCCCCTCTATATTTTAAAGCTAGGAGAAGTGTGAGAATAAAAACGGGCAAGCCACAACCTCCATCTAGCAGCCCAATCACTATAGAGGATGCCCCTACTTCGCCCAGGGAGAGGTCCCCCTCAAAGATATCAGTCACCTATGAGAGGGGGAGCCCGAAGAAAACTACTTGGAAAGAGAGGTTGGACCAGTTGGCCTCAAAAGCCCGGCTACAGGATGCTGAGGATGCTCTACAAGAAACCTTAGCCCGACTTAAGGAGACAGAGAGGATGGAAGGAGAAGCACCCTCATCACCACCGAGGGAGGATGAAGTAGAGCCACCAAAAGAGGTAGAGAAAGAGCATATTCCAAAGCCTAGCCCTCGACCAAGTCTGAGCTCATATTATAACTTCTTAGAAGCTGGCAAAATTATACCACAGAAATTCACTGTGCCACTGTTCTTTGCATTGGAGGAAGAGAGAGTACGAACCCACACGTGGATGAAAATAGCCAAATCAAAAGGTGTGGCAAACATAGGCCCCTTGGAGGAGCAACTCAAGGAGGCAAGAAAGGAATTAGCTATGGCTAAACACGTGGCAAATTGCCAGCGGGTGTTCCTACAGGAAGAAAACGAAAAACTTAGACTGCAGCTACAAGAGCTGAGGAGAGGAACAGGCACATCCTCAGGGGACATCACAGCAGAACAACAAGGCAAAAAGGAACTGCAAATCGGTCTTGGGGAGCCAACCTTGCATCTACAGGAAACAGAACTGCAAGCACAAATTGAGGTGCAAGCTCTCAGACAACAGCTGCAGCAGAAAGAGGCACAATTGGCCTGCATGGCCAGTTGGGCCATGGATGCTGTACAATACAGATAGCCGGCCAAATCCTATGGCCTGTACCTGAAAGACCAATGGCTGAAATTTCAAATCAATACCTTGGCGCAAAGGGGTATCTCTCAGTGCCAAGACCCACAGCAGTTCACTGAATTATGCAGCACCAGTTCATCAGAGGATAAGGCCAAACTATCGGAGTTCTACCTCCATAATTTGGCCCTTCCTAATGTAATTTCATGGGATCCCAACACGGTCTTAGGGGATATGCAGTTAATGGCATTTGCCTCATGGTTGAACCATGAAGACAAAAGAGCAGCAGAAGCCAAAGCGGTCATGAACCGAGAACTGAATGAGCCATTGCTAATCAGAGCAGAACCAGGGGATCCAACTGCACTAATATCGGCACACCAACATTTTTCCACCGACCCTCAAGCTTCATTGAGATATATGGATTAGCAGGCCCAGGCCATAGCGCATTTCGAGGATATGGAGAGACTGTTAGGAGATAACTCTGTCCAAGCTTGCACCTGCCGATGGAATACATTGGCCCACAGTCTGAAAATCAGAGAATATCATACTCCAACTCGGATGAGGGAAGCTCTAGTACGGGTGCCCCTCTATAAGAAATCTATGCAAAACCTCCAGGCCAGCTGGATTGGCCTCAAACTAAGCCCACCACTGCTGTTAGGATTGATGGAAGGCAGCACAGAGAAAGATGAGCATGAACAGTGGGAAGAGGTGGATAGAAAGGCTGGGTACCATATCAGCAAGGAGGACACTACTACAGAGGCTTGGGATGTGAGGGTGGCAGTAAAGGCAATGAAGGACGAGGAGCTAGATTAGTTGCTCAAGGATGAGCAATCATTTTAGCTGGGGGGTGATGATGAGCCCCAAATTTGGTAACATTTTGGGCTCATTTGGCCTAACTACCCTTGCTCAACCCTTCATTTTTCATGACTTATGCATCATTTTTTAGTATATTTATGTTATTTGTACGAATGAAGGGCAGTCACTATTCCTAGGTGGCTAACACATGTTTATTTCAGGTTTTTTGACATTTAATGGAGCAAAACCACGCAGATGAAGGCTAGGAGACAGCCAAGGTGGAATTGAGATTTTGTAGGAAGGTTGTCCACAGCATTGAATGGCCTTCCTCGTGATCTCCACCCACAACTCCGAGCTCCAACAGCCACCACCACCGAGCTAGAAGGCAGCCAAACGGATTTTGAGGGAACAACAGATTACTTTTAGTTTGGTCAGCCAAACCCCACTAATTTAGGAGGCCAGCTTGGCCCTCGTAATGTATAAATGATGAGGCTGTAGCCTTCGATGGGGACTTTTGAAACCTTGTTGCATATTCTGAATTACGAGCTGATAGCTCTGTTTTTCTCTTTGTAAGCCATTTTTGGCATGTTATCAGATTTATGACTATTATCTTTTAATGAAAAAGTAGGCAGATTTGAATCAGTTCTGGGTTCTTAAAGGAGCTTAAGCTCTCGGGGTTGGGCGCAACCTGAGAGCCTAAGGCTTCCTTCCTTTGTATTGTTACCTTTCTTTCAGCATTGTATTTCTTTTCCTCTACATGCATTTGGAAGCACAGTTTGCTGAGTTGAATCTCTTGGTGTGGTTACGTAGGTTAGTGTTATGAAAAAAGTTGCTTCAGTAGTTTAGATTAGAGTAAGGAGACTGAAGTTAATCTGAGCTCCAAAAAGGGTTGAATGCACACTCACTTTCACCTCTGTTTAGGGACTGGAAGTGCAGACCGTGCCACCTACCAAAAACATAGTTTTACATGTTCATGCAAGCTTTAACGTAATATTTCCGTTTGTAGAAGTGTCCTTGCGTTTAGATCTTGTGGAATAACTCTTTGCTTCAGCACCATACACGATTTCCCTTAGAAACGACATTGCTGTTCTTTGGTTTGCATTAAAACAGTTAGAATAGGTTGATGAAATTTCGGTTATGTGCAAAACAGGGATGATTTGTTTCATTTACACTGCGTATCACCACTTCTTCACTTCCTTATCCTTCTAAGCCATACCTAGGCCGTCTTCTCATCTCCCAGTTAGATCACTTGCCTCCCAACTCTTCTATTATCCACGTTGTTCTACCTTTTCGGCTCTCCATTGCCTCTACCCTCCTCTAGACCAACCAGCTTTGCACACCTCCTCTCCATCTCATCTCTCTGTCCATAAGCCATCACAAGCTCCCCTCCTACCTCCCTATCCATCTATACAACTCATTCACTCACCCATCACCCAAAACTCCGATTGCAGAACATCCTGTAGGAATTACTGAACTTCCTGTAGAAATCCTGAACATCCTGTAGAACCCCTGCAGACTTCCTGTAGAAGCTTGTAAACACGGTTGCCAGGAATCTAAACTTTGTGAACTTCTCTGGAATGATGGTAGGGATTCCTTAGACCCTCTCAGAGTCCTCCTGACCTTTTCCAAGCCTTCCTCCCCTTGATCTACCCCTGCACAGTCAAGACCCAGTAAGAAGCACAATCATAATAATTCCAACAACTTGAGAAAAAATACAAAAACATGTTCTCTTCAGATGAAAGTAGTCTAGACATATGCATCTCATCATAATAGAAGTAATGGCATCACTTTCAGTAGTTGCATTCCCATCGTTGCATCAGAAGGACCAAGCTAGGTAGAATTAGGGTTTGCCAGGGTTTTCATGTCTTGTTGGCTTTCAGTTCATTTTTGCAAAGGAGGTTAACTCCCTCTGAGATAGCTTTCGTTCATCAGATTAAAAAGCTTCTTCTGAGAACTCATAAAAGTTGGCTTGAGCCCTAGTGGACTTGTGCCAGCTGACCAAGTGACAGCTGCGACAAGAGCTAGTACTTGTGCATACAGCACCGTCGCTTCCAAGTTTGTTACAAACTACCGGGTTGATAAAATTAGAGAAGGAAGCCCCAAGAGTTGTAGCATTATTGCTACAATACTGGAGCCCACCACCTGCCGATAGTCATTTTGCGATTTCGATTGGTCCCCTGAACCTCCGATTGAGATTTTCCCTCCATACTTAGTGATTTTTGGTTTGCTGGGCTTTTCCAAGGTAGACATTCAAAATGCTTTATCTTTTTCTCCAGGAGTCCATTTTTGGACTTCCATATACCATTGGAAATCTCTTTTCGAGAACTACACAATAGAGAGGGTCTCATTTAGCTCTGAGATCTCATGTGGCCTAAGAGAGGGGCTCCAAATTTCAATGCTCTTGGGAAACTTTGACCATTTGAAACTCACAATGCAGTGAGTGACAACACTTAGTATGAGATCTATCATGATATTCTTGGATGAGAGTTCCATAGTTTTAAGCACAACAAAGGTTGAGTACGATGTTGTTGACATGGCTAGTTGTGAGGCATATTGAAGAATATCCTTGGAGAGTTTTTTGAGTATGTTTTGGATATGACAAAAATACATTACAATGATATTCAGTGGGATCTAATTAGCAGAGAATCATGTATATAGATGAGACTGAGATATATTCATATATTGAGATAGTTTTGTTGTAGGAAACAAACATAGGGTCGTGGTTGTCACCTATGTGATAGGGAGAATGAATAAGTTATCCTTTTTGTGATATATATTTGTTCTAATATAATATTTGATTTGACGTCCTGCATGAAAAAGAGATTGTTGCTTTTGAGGCATTACGAATGAACTCTTCAGTGAGTTGTTTAAACTAGTACCATATATGAGCACAATGATATGTTTCTCATCTATAGAGAGTAGGACTGATCAAGGACACTAAGCTAGATCTTCCCCCCATCTGAGCTCCCATCGTGAGCATTGGAGATGGAGGGCTCCTCAGGTTAAAGGATCTGTAAATGATAGGGTTGTAGATTTTTCTCCCCTATATGTAACCCATAAGGTAAGAGATGTTAGCTCCCCTATCTTGGTCTATGCAGAGTATACCCTAGTTGGAATCATACCCACAAATAGGGCTTGTTGGGAATACCACTCCCCATCGGACCAACGAGTTGAGGGAGTGCTTAGAGGTGTACAACCCAAGATGATTACGATGCAGGTGTTCTACCACATGAATCTTGAGGGTAATTGTTGGGAACATCAGTGGGAAATAGGATGAGTTTAGATGTGCTCCCCTATGCAATGAATCTTATTTCTCGACATAGGGTGGAAGATTTTTGCTCCCCTATGGGATGAATTGGAGTGAGAGTGTCCAATAGGACCTTCCCCACATTTATAGACATGAGGCGAGAGTGTCCTGTAGGACCTTCTTCATTGTTATTTTGGGTCGACATTGAGCTCCCTGATGTGGTTCCAAGTTGAGAAGGGGTCCCTCATGATAAGCTATCTGATGTTTCCAAGGTCGTAGTATTAGGATCCCCACTAGCAATGATTCTAGGTGGTAGTAGTAGCTCCCCGATGGATAGAGGGTGGTATCTTAGGCTCCCCTTTGATGTCAAATTATTCTTCTTTTAGGTTCAAAAATGTTCAACATATGATCAAGAACAATCAAGAGAAAATAAGAAATAAGCAGAGATTAACTAAGATAAACAATGACGACATTTGATGATGAGATACTTGAGATATGATATAATTTCATAACTAGATAATTTCATGATTATATGATGTAGTTGGAATTTCTCCCTAGTTGAGAGGGAGTGTTAATTTGACAGCTCAATGACAAATTCCAACCATGGGATGAGATTCCAATTTTTGAGAGCAGCAATTTTGACTATTGAAGCACTCAATTTGGACAGGGGAAAGTGTATTTTTGAATTAAATCCCACATGTGCACAAAAATATAGGTCGACCCAAAAGATAAATTGGACACCCATGTGTGGCCATAAATACAATTCAAGTGACTCTCATTTGGACATCATCATTACGATCATTCTTCTTCTTCTTTCTTTAGTTTGGTTCACATATGTTTGAGATGATTCATGGAAGTTTTCTCACACAAGTTCCAGATTGTAGGGTTTGAAGTTCGCATGTGTGCTAGGGTTTTGGTCTCTAACCAAAGGCTTGTCACAGGCAATCTTTGGCTGCAACCACATGCAGGTCAACTCATCCATACTACTGAAGCGTTTCAACCACATGCACATCACATCATTCGTGTGATTGGGACCTAGGGTTTGGTTTTATCAGTTGATTGCAGATTTCAATAGTTGACTGCAGAGTTTGACAGTTGACTGCAAAGTTTGACAATTGACCACGGATAGTGACAATTGACTGCAAGCTTTCAGATCAAGGTTTTGATTACTAGCATTGTTGGGTTCATCTCATGAACATTGTTTAGCTGGTTTTTTTTTCTACATAGGATTATGGTTGAAGATATGAATCATTGTATTCTCTCTCTTGCTTAATCATTCAATGACAATCTTAAAAGAAGAAAAAATTGAAATGATTTTCCCTGTAGTGGGTTTTTCCCTGGTCTCCAACCAATCCTCGTGTCTTTATATGTGAATTCTTGTCTTCTATTGCTCCCTTGTGTTCCCTGCAATGATGATAATTATGCTCTTTCTATATAATTGCATATGTTGTTGAATAATTTTGTAAATATGGATATTGCTATGATGACGTGGGGTGAATTTTATATGTAATTTAAGAAATGAAATTATCTAAAGAAGAGAACAATATATCCCTAAGAAAAATTAACTGGGGCGGGGGTTTGTGTAGCGTAAATAAGTCTTAAAGGCCTTGTTAATTGATAATTATGTGATAAAAATTTTATTGCAAAAATAAATAAATTATTTTTTATTAGTCTTACTTTTTCTTCACCTTTAAAGGGATATGCAATGACCAAACCAAAGGTATAACTATGGACTCTTTGTTATCTCTTGTTGCTAACATTTTTATGGAACATATTGATATTTTAGCCTTAAAAAACTTTCATTAACCCTAAATGTTGGTTTCTATTTATCAATGATACCTTAATATTTTGGCCTCACGGCCATCCCTCTTTGATCTTTGTTTTTAACCATCTTAGTGAATCTCTCTCAATACTTAATCTATTATAGAAATTCAAAAGAAAATCTCTCTTCCCCTTTTAAATGTCCTCAACTCCAATCTTCCCGATAACACCTCCACCTGCCAAGTTTATAAGAAAAATGTCCATATGAAGTGATACCTTCATGCTTATTCTCACTACCATCATATCCAAAGAAACTACTATTCTAAAAACTCCAGTTACTCAACCTATTTGAATCTTAGCTTCTCATTTCCTTGCGAAATAAAAAAAAGCATACCTTAAAAAGACCCTTATGGCCAGTGGGTACCTAATCTCTTAAATTAATAAAGCCTTCCACTTAGGTTTCCATTTTAAAGCTAAAACATTTTTTCCACTTATGTGGCATTATGTCTGACCAAAAAATTTATCAAATTCCTTACTCCTATGAAAAATCATACATAGGCCAAATTAATAACTAATTCAAAACTTATCTCAAAAAACATATAACTAACAAAATCTAGCCATTGTATTTTCATTGAAAAAACCAAAAATTTTAAGTCAACAAGTAAACTCTCCTAACATATAATTTTATAAATTTTAAAAATAAAAAAACCTTAACAATTAACTAAGAAACAAAACACCTAATTAATAGTAAAAATGACTACAAATTTATCCAATCATAAAATTTCATCATATCAAACATTGCCTTTTTTACTTTTCGTGTTTAATCATTGCTAGTCTTCCAAACACTATTTTTCTCCCTTGAATCATCATTCTCTTTTGTTCTACCTTTAATTATTTGAATTATTGATTTATCCTTTACTTTATTCTTTATACTTTTAAATATAATTTTTATTTCTCATAATCAATAAAATATTTATATTTCACATTACCATTAAATCATTTTCATTAATTTTAAAGAATTACTAAATTATTTTATTTATTTTTAATTTACAATATAAAAAATTTAACCATCGTTATTTTTTATATTTGTTTTAACCTTTTTTTTTAATATAAGTGATATTTACTGGAAAGTTTAGACTTTTCTAAATATTTACAATTTCCTTTCAAAAATTTAAATAACCTGGAAAAAAACATTAATAAAATTTAAATTCATTCCATATATTACATAATAAATAGTTTATGAATTAAAAACAAATAAATTACGAATTAAAAATCCAAAAAATAATAAAACTTAAATTCATTCCATATATTACCTAATAAATAGTTTATGAATTAAAACAAATCTTAATATTTGAAACTCATTTCATAAAAACATATTTATAACTTTCAAGGAGTCGGTTCCCTCTATTCCTCGTTTTTAAGCACAATCTCACAGTTCGGGAGCTTTCTAAGCTGATCGGGGATTTTTATCGAATTACAACCGTGAAGATTTAGATACTTCAGATTTTGAAGTTCTCCTAGTCTAGAAGGCAACGATTTTAGATTTTTACAGAAGTTAAGATACAAAAATTGAAGATGCGAAAGATTACCTATTTTGTCAGGTATATCTTCAATCTCACTGAAACCCAAAAACAAAAATTCGAGGTGTGTCAATTGCCACAATGATGTTGGCAGTGATCGTACGGCCGTGCCATGAAAGTCTAATACCCTCAAAGAGGTGAGGTTCAGTATAAATGCTTCTGCAATTTCTTTCAATCCCTCATTTTCTCCCACGTATAAAGAAACTAGTTTGGGACGTCTCAACTCCTTTGCTGGCAAAGACTTAATATCATTGCCCAAAACTGATATTCGCCTGCAATTTTCTGAACCTGGGATGTCGGGGAAATGTTAGAAGAATTTGACGTGCCCTCAATACACAATTCTCCTCATTTTCTGCAATATAAATAGCCATGTCATGGAGGACATCATGGACATTGATAACACCGTCTTCCACCTGGAACAAGCTGCGATTTACAAGTAACTTTACATAGCTCTCCGCCGTCTTTAAGACATAGTCATAGTTGGCATCTTCTTTGGTTTTAACGAGGCCTTCTGCGATCCATAGTTGCGCCATCGCTTCCACTGGTGTAGCAGCATCTTCAGTAAACATGGCAAAGAGAAGAAAACAGTTTTTCAAGTTAGCATCGGGCAGACTGTCGTAACTCCATCTCAATCGCTGATACAATTCTCCACTAATTCGAGGATGGGTGATTGGAAAATTTAAATCCACTTTTTGCATTTGATTTGAGGCAAGATTCCACTCATCTACAGCTGCGTTGCCCATCATTGTTGAGGCTATTAAATTTATTGCCAACGGTAACCCTTTACACTCCTCGGCTACCTGGCGCGCAATATTCTCTACATTCTTTGGAACATGGCCGTCTTCGAAAGTTACTTTTAAAAACAACTCCCAGGCCTCCTCTCTTCGTAAGGGTTGCATTTCCGTGCTCTGTTTTGCATTCATTTCTTGAATCAGATCTCTATTTCGAGTTGTGAATACAAGTTTGCTCCCTTTGTTATTGCCAAACTGCACGCCCAATTGTTTCAGAGAGAGTGCCCTCCACATGTCGTCTAAAACCAAAAAGAATTTCTTGGTCTTCAAATATGCACACAACTTCATCTTCCTCATATCACCGGAACAGTTGGTCAGATCTAAATTAATTGCAGAAGCAATATCATTTTGTATTTGCAGAATTGAAAATTGAGCAACTGTAGCCCAAATGACATGATTGCCGCTTGCAAAAGAGGCAATCATTGCACTGCTGCAACCACGGGCGTTGTGAGCGATGCATCGACTCTCTAGCATTTCCAACTTTACTTTGCATTCTTAGCAAACAATTCTTGAGAGAATCCGGTGCCTCCCTCTGCTGATGTTGGAACTGAGAGCTAATACCAAGCAAGAGGCTCTTCATACGATATAACTGCTCTTCCAGAAGCTCACGGTTGTCATCCAAATTAAATATATTGTCTCTGTTGAATAAGTTGTTGGGTGATTGGAACAATAATAGCGCTGGTAATGGTATTGCCTGCGGCTCCTGTTACAGTATCCATTGTTTGGAACTTTGGACCAACAGCAAGTGAGATTAAAGCAGCATATCAGACGAAATTAGAGTATACTAGAAGAGAGCATGAATTATTAAAAAAATACAGGAGGGCAGCTTACGAGTATAACAAGAAGGAGCAAACAATGACAGAAGGGGATGTCCATCGGAATGATATTGAAGGAAATGTATGAAGGCTCTCCTCAGAAGCAAAGCCACCGTTCATTCACCGTGTGATGCTAAACGCTAAAATTCATTTAATAGCGAGGATGCAAATATGGCCATTGTGAGTTAGGTTCACTGGAGGGTCCACCACTAAAGTTAATGATGGACATTGACGTTGTCTTCTACATGAATCACAAATTGACATTGATGTTGTCTTCCACATGAATGACAAAGTTAAAAGAGGACCATTTCACTATCAAACCACCCAACCCAGAATAGGTAGAAAAGGTTATCCTTATTTCGATAAGCGTAAATAAGTGTAAAGTGATTTTCAATTAAGTTGTTCACTATCAAACAATTCAGTAGAGGTAGAGATATATCTCTACCGAACAATTCAGTATAGGTAGATATTTAGAATGATTTTTTTTTTAATTGAAATTGTTAATTTTGTTTGATAGAACGGTGGTTAGGCATAGCCTAAACGACCATTACAATTTCCAATAATGACTAATGCACTCTTTCCATTTAAGGAATGATTGCATTGATCGGAGATTCTGCCTTTATGCTGATCATTCCTTCTTGTAGAGAGCATCCAATATTTGCCAATCTGTCTGCCTCTTTGTTTAGTCCTCTGAGAATGTGGCATATTTGAACTGAATGGAACTCTTTTAGAATTCTATTTACTCTTGCTAGCTGTTTATTCAGTGCCTGATCCTTCAGTCTTTTCTTTTTTACCATTGTTTTTATTAGCAATTCTGAATCGCCTATGATTAGAATTTCGTTTGGGTTTTCTTTTCTGGCAATTTGGCAGGCTTTCCAGAGACTTAGAATTTCAGCTTGATTGTTGGTTTTCAGTCCAAGGCCCCAGCTGAATTCGTCTTTTCTCCCATTCCGAAAGAAGATCACACCTCCTTTGCCTTTCGAGGCTCCATCAAAGAAAATAGTACACTTGTCTTGGGATTTCCACCACTTGTGGAAATTGTCCTCAGTTTCACAGATCTGCCATCTTTCCTTGTGGATTGGGTGCTTGTTTGCTGAATGCCTGGTCTTTCTTGTATAATCTTCCAACCACATTCTTTCTTTGCTTCTTAGGAAGTTGTCTTCCTTTACTGTTGAGTGATTAAGAGTTTCTAAGAGGAGCTTCTTTGCCTGTTCCGCCACTTTTGCTGCGGGCTGCTCAGTGTTATTGAAAATAATCTCGTTCCGGGCTAACCAGATTTTCGAGCAAACATATTTTGGAGTAGCTATCCACACTTTGTGCCAAATTGATTTGCTGGCAGTACGGTAGGGATAGCTAGCATTCCAGGATGTAAACATGGAGGCTATCATGCTTTGTGTTGGGGGGGCTCACATTCAACCTAGAGAAGAAGATGGACCATACCTCCTTTGCAAAATCGCACACTATGAACATATGATTTTCAGTTTCCGGATCTCTTTTGTAGAGGGCGCATCTGTGTGGCCCTGCTATACTCCTTTTGCACAAATTTTCTCCTGTGAGAATTTTGTTCTGAAATAATGTCCAAAAAAAGAAGTTGATTTTAGGGATGCTGAAGCTATCCCAAATTTGCTCCCACACGGTTTCCTCGTATTGCGAATCTTGTTTGCTTTGCATTTGATAGTATCCTTGGCTTGCAGTGTACACTCCATTTTTGCCCTAGCCCCAAATGTCTTCGTCGTTAATGTGAACTGGAGCAAAGTTAGAGATTGCTTCGTTGAGGGCGCCCAACTGAGTGTTTAATTGTTCTGGAATTCTGGGAAATTCCATCTCTGCCAATTTCCATTACTATCCCATTCTGAGATATCCTTGATTTTCCTGATGCCTTTTGCTCGGAGCCAATCTCTAATCTCAGCGATCTCCATGTTTTCGTTAAGGGGGCAATGTCCCATTATACAGTCTTTCCATAGCTTGGTTTTTTTCCCATTCCCAGGAATGCGATATAAATGGCTTCTGAAAAACTCTATTCCTTTGATGCACAATTTCCAGGCCTGCGTGCCTTTTGGATGTTTCTCCGGCTTGTAAGTCATGATAGTCTGATTCTTGAGGTATTTCTTCTTGAAGATCTGGCTTACTGGATGGTTAGGCTCAGCGCAGAGCTGCCATAACAATTTGCAACCCAGAGCCAAGTTTGCGTGTATGGGGTCGTGAATTTGAAGACCTCCTTCCGCCATTGGTCGTTTCACAGTTTCCCAACAAATTAGGTGGAACCTAGTGGTGTTCCCGTGCCCACCATTCAACAGAAAGTTGCGCATGAGTCTGGAAATTTGTTCTATAATGTATTTAGGAGCCATCGTAAGAGAAGCTTGAAATATGGGCAAAGCCGAGAGGACAAATTTAATAAGCGTGAGTTTGCCGCCTGTAGATAACCAGAAGCCTCCCCACGCTGCTATCTTCTTTTTGAATTTTGAGATTACTTCCTCCCACAAGTGATTTCTATTGGAGCCCAGCGTTATAGGGAGACCCAAGTATTTGATTTTTTCCCATTCTGCGTGCCCTGTATATCCCAAATCTTCTGCAATTTTCCCAATTGAATGTTGGTCTGTATTCCAACCGTAGACCGCGCTTTTCTTCTCACTTACCAGTGCCCCCGAGATGCTGCAGAATTTATGTAGAATGGTTCTGAAGGTATTTGCTATTCTTGAAGAGGCCCCCCCCCCAGCAAGAGAGAGTCATCAGCGAAAAGTGCATGATTCACTGGTTCTATGCCTTTCTCGATTCTGATCCCTGGTATACTGCCCTTTTGTTTTTCCAAAGTCAACTTTCTACTTAAAGAATCTGCCATCAGGATGTAAAGGGTGAAAGGGGGCAACCCTGCCTCAAGCCCCTGGTGGCTAAGAAGAAATTTGCAGGTCTACCATTTATCATTGGTGCTATCCATATCTTCTCCAGGCAAGCTTTGATTAAGTTGATGAAGTCCTGGCTGAAACCAAAAGATAATAGAACCTTGTACAAAAAATAATGGTTAACTCTATTAAAGGCATTACACATGTCCAGTTTGATAAGCATACCTTGTTCTTTTCGCAATTGACTGGAGTGCAGAGCTTCCTGTACTTGGATGACGTTATCCAGAATGTGTCGCCCTTTCACAAAACCACCTTGAGCAGGAGAAATTAATTTTTGTAGTAGTGGTTTGATTCTATTTTCCAACAACTTGGCCACAATCTTATAGGATGAGTTACATAATGAGATAGGTCTGTATCTATTAAATGAACCTAGGTTTGCTTCCTTTGGAATTAAGGTGAGGAAAGTGGAATTTATGCTGCCTCCGACCTTTTCCTTCCTCATGAAACCTTGAACCATTCTCAGAAGATCAGATTTGATTAACTCCCAGCATACTCTATAAAAGTGAATTGAAAATCCATCTGGCCCGAGAGCTTTATTTGGCTCCATGGACTAGACTATGTTTGATATTTCTTCTTCCGGGACTGGGCTTAGAAGGGTATCATTGTCATCTGAACTAACTAGCTGAGGAATTTTTGTGAGGAATTCTTTTATTTCCTCCTCACTCCCATCTTTTCCAGCACTAAGAAGGTTTTGGAAATGCTTTACGGCGGCTTCCTTAATTTGTTCAAATCCTCCGCATACTTCTCCACTAGATGTAGCGATTTCTGCAATGTGATTTCGTGAAAGTCGAGCCCTATATTGTCTATGGAAATATGTAGTATTTCTCTCCCCTGCTTTGAGCCACAAAATGCAGGACTTTAATCGCCAGAATTCTTCTTCGTTTCTGAAGGAGCTGTATGCTTTCCTTTGGGCGCATTTTTCTTTGTCTAGATCCGTGGTTGAAATGTCTTTCTCTTCCAACCCAAGTTGAAGTTCTTCCAACTGATTTGTTGCTTCTTTCCTCTGGCTGGTGGGGGTGTTAGTGGCTTTCTTTATCCATTCTTTTAGTTCCTTCTTGGTGTTCTTCATTTTTTGCTCCCATACAAAGCTTGAGGAGCCTAAAACATCTGTTTTCCATGTTGTTTGTACAGTTTCAAGGAACCCCTCCCTTTCGACCCAGAGAGGGCTGAATCTAAATGGAAGGGGACCGAGATCTTCTTCCTCCTTTATGTGCAGAAGGATTGGCTTGTGATCCGAAGTTAGTTTAGGAAGGATCTTGGAGAAAACAATTATGTTGTCCATCATGATAGAGCTGCTGGCGAGGAATCTGTCTAGCCTTGCTGAGATATGATGTTCCCCTGTTCTATTATTTGTCCAAGTGTATGCTCCTTTCACTGGCTTAAAGTCTACTAAGTCCCATAACTGAATGAGATTTTCCACAGTGGAGAGGAAGGGATCTCTTGTAGAGGATCCGCCTCGCTTTTCTTTAGGGTCTAGGATTATATTCAGATCTCCTCCTATGACAATATTCGTAGGGTTAAGATGCTCTAAGTAATATGAGAGTGTCTTCCAGCACTCTTTTTTTTCTTCATAATGCACCGGGACATACATGTTAAACAAGTTTAGTTTTGTATTACTTGCTATGTGCCGAAGTTCTGTATGTAATTAATGTTGGGACTCATAAAATCTGCCTAGAGTGAAGAAATTTCTAGACCAGAATGTGCCTATTCCTCCAGCCGAGCCTCTAGCACTGACTACCTTTCCCGAATCAAATTTCCATTTGGTATTACTGGTGTTAAGAAGGATCTCTCCTTCTATTTTTTTCTCTTGGAGCATGAGTATGTCTATGGGTTCCATTTTCATTAGATCTTTGATGGCCTCTGCCTTAGTGGGATTTCCCAAACCCTTGCAGTTCCAAGAGACCAGATTCATCATTTATAGCTTGTTGGGGTGGGACCTCCTCCCTTGGGAGCCCTTGGTCTGGTATTCCTTCCAAGTGTCATTTCAATAATAGCTTGACTTCCGAGGGTTTTTTGCCTTTCTGATTCTTCTTCCCTAGCTTCCTTGTTTGATCTCCTTCCGGCTCACTTTGATGGCCTTTCAAAGGTCTCATCATCCGACGAGCCCACATTTTCTATCTTCTTCTTCTTCTGTTTTATAATATCAACATATGAAGGGGGAGAGTTATTACTTGGATTCGGATTTGATGTGTTACCTGGAGCTTGAAAGTCGATGTTGTTTAGCTAGGGAGGATCTTCTTATTCTGTCTCCGGAGGCTCTGAGGGGGGTGTGAGAGATTCGAAGGGGTTTTTTTCCTCCACTGTGCTAATTGCTTCCTTGTTCCTGGCTTTTTGATGGCTTTGGGTTTCTCGCCCTGATTTATTACCTGTCTCCTTGCCTTTGTTTTTGTTATTCTGCCTGTTATTTGTTGTTTTCTTTGCTTGCTTCCATTGCTCTCCTTTTTCTCTCTGTAGTTTCCTCGTTTTTTTTCTTACAGTATCTTGCGAAGTGTCCGTATTCGTGGCAGTATCGACATTTGAAGGGAAGATGCTCATAGTCGAGCTCTTGGATGTGAGTCTAGTCCGCCACCGAGAGCTTAATGGCTTCAGGAAGCCCGATTTCCAGGTCGACCTCTACACAAATTCGAGCATAGGAGTATTCATCCTTCCTTGGCACCTAGTCTATATATCTGCCAAGAGCATTTCCGATGGATTGCAGCGAGTTCTGACTCCAACAATGAAGGGGAAGGTGAGGAAGGCGTACCCAAACTGGCACCGCCATGGGCACATCTTGAGCTGGGTCAAATCCGGGGGACCATTTATTCAAATAGAGTCCTTGAGGGCCCATAAAATATGACCCATTTCTGAAGATCAGGCTTCTATCTTCCGCATTTTCGAACACGAATGGTGGGCTCCAGTATTGTAGCAATAATGCTACAACTCCTGGAGCTTCCTATCTCTAATTTTATCAACCCGGTAGTTCGTACAAACTTGGAAGCGACGGTGCTGTATGCACAAGTACTAGCTCTTGTCGCAACTGTCACTTAGTCAGCTGGCACAAGTCCGCTAGGGCTCAAGCCAACTTCTATAGGCTCACAGAAGAAGCTTTATGAATGATGGACGAAAGCTAACTGAAAGAAGACTAATCTAGTTGTAGAAAGAAACTGAAAGCCAATAAAGCATGAAAACCCTAGTAAACCCTAATTTGACTAGCTAGACCCTTACAATGCAAAACTGTGAATGAAACTACTAACACTAATGCCATTACTTGCAGTGAACTGAAATACATGCATCTAAGCTACTTGCATCTGAAAAGTCATGTTTTTGTACTTTTTCATTAAGTGGTTGGATTTATTGTGATGATGCTTTTGATTAGCGTTTGGTTGTGCAGGAGAGGTTGGAATGGAAGGAAAGCATGGGCAAGGTCAGGATGGCTAAGGGAGGTCCCAGAGGGTCTCCAGCATCAGTCCACAGAAGCCTACCACGTTCGGATGCTCAGCAACCGAGTTTGCAGGTTTCTACAGGAAGTCTGCAGGGGATCCTACAGGAAACTCAGGGGTTTCTACAGGAAGTCTGTGCAATTCTACAGGATGTTTGGCCGTGGAAGTTTTGGGAGATGGTGAGGTGTTGGAGTGGTGTGGGAGGATAGGTGAGATGGAGTTGGAGCTGGTGAGGGCTCAGGAGCAGAGAAATCAGATGGAGGAAGAGTGCATGTAGTGGTTTGATGGTTGGAAGGATGGGATCAACGAAAGGTTAAGTAAATGAAGCTAAGTGAATAATGGATGAGTTGGAGGGTAAATGAGTTGGACAGAGGCTGAGTAGGTGGATTGAGGAGAGATCAAGAAGAAGAAGAAGAAAGTGGAATGTTAAGGAGCAGCGTAAATGAAACAAATGACTTATGCACCCAAAAACGAGAAATTCATTAACCTATGATAACTGTGCTATGAAACCTATGAACAACAATGGAAAACCAAGAAATGAAACTCGTGCATGGATGGATCTTTCAACGAAAATGTCTATGTTGCAGCTTGCATGGAAGTGAGAAGAACTGCGTTTCTTTTTGGTGGTTGGTTATGGACTGCACCCCAATCCCTAACAGAGATGGCAGTGAGCCTTAACAACCTTTTGCTGGAGCTCCAATAATTTATAACTATCCTCCTATCGAATCTAAGCAACTGAAACAAATTCACCATAAACCAATCCTATCTAAGCTCATGAAAAAGACTAAATTAACAAACTGTAAATTCGAATTGCATGTGAAAGTAAAACTCAAAGTGCTGGAACGAAATGCAAACACATTACAACACCGAGGAGATCTATTGCTCTCAGGTTGGGCCCTAACCTGAGAGCTATAGCTCCCTTAGAAACTCAGAATGAGATCAAAATCTGCCTGCCTTTATTCATAAACGAAAGTCTGATGACATGCCAAAATGGCTTACAAAAGGAACAAAAACCGAGCTAGAGCTCGTACTTCCAAATTACAAGAGTAATACCAAAGTTCAAAAAGCTTCTATCCAATGCTACGGCCTCAGTATTTATGCCAAATGATCATCCAACAGGTGTCCTTGATTTTAGGAGCTTGGCTGTCCAACTGAAGTTTAAACTGCTGATCCTATAGGACAATCATAACTGTTGTTCCTGTAGAACAGTTATAACTGCTGTTCCTGTAGAACAGTTGGATGCTTCTAAGCTCGGTGGGGAGATGGATTGGAGCTCGGAGCTATGGTGGGAATCACGAGGAAGGTCCCCAAGACCGTGGACATCCTCTCCTAAAAACCAGTAGTGCCACCTCATTGTCTCCTTGTCTCCTTTCTCGTGGTCTTTTCTCCCTTTTAATGCCAAAAACCTGAAAGCATCATGCATTAGTCACGTAGATAGAATGCCTACCCTTCTTCCTACAAACAACACGAATAAACCAAGAAATGAATGCATAAGCAATAAAAAATGAATGGTTTGAGCCGAGCAAGTAGGCCAAATGAGCCCAAATTGTACCAAAAATTGGGGCTCATCATCACCCCCCAGCTAAACTATTTGCTCATCCTTGAGCAACTTTGCCCTGGCTCCTCGTCTTTGGCCGAGAACTAGAGCCCGAAGCATGCTTTTCCTTTCCTGTTTTTGGTGGCCTTGCCTTTTCTGCCCCTGGTGGTGATGAAGGTGGTGCTTCTTCCCCCTTTCCTATTTCCTTGAGCCAGGCTTCGGAAGGCGACTGGCCTATTTTTCGTGTCCAGGAAGTTATTTTTGGGCTCCCCTTTTCGGGGGTGGCTGATGTTTTAGAGGGGGTTCTTGCACTGGGTGAAGTAGGGACATCCTCTGAAATGGTTTGGCTGCTGGGTGGAGGCTGTGGCTTGCCTGTGGTCATCCTCTTGCTTCTCTTGGCTTCAGATGGTAGAGGGGTCTCCTTCTCTCTTTTCTCCTTTGGCTTTGGAGGTGTACTGAGGGCAACCAGCGCCGCTGCTGCCTCCTTTTCGAGAATGCCAGCCTTCTCTTTCTTGCGTTTTTCTCTCTCAGAGCTCCTTGTAGAGGGCCCCTCCTTTTCAGATTTCGGGCTTCCTGTAGAAGACCCTGCTTTGCCCACTTCCGGGCCTCCTGTAGAAGATTCTTTCTTCCCCGCTTTTGGGCTTCCTGTAGAAGACCCGGCTTTAGCCACTCCCGGGCTTCCTGTAGAAGGCCCTCTCTCTGTCTTCAGACCTCCTGTAGGAGGTTGTGTCTCAATGACTTTCGGGCTTCTTGCAGAAGCCCCTTTTTCCAATTTCGGGCTTCCTGTAGAAGCCCTTGTCTCTGTCTTCGGGCTTCCTGTAGAAGCCTGTTTTTGCAATTTCGAGCTTCCTGTAGAAGCCTTTGTCTCCGTTTTTAGGCTTCCTGTAGAAGCCTGTTCTCCAACGATTTTCGGGCTTCCTGTAGAAGCCTTGGTCTTTGCTTTTGGGCTTCCTGTAGAAGCCTGCTTCTCACTGATCTTCGGGCTTCCTGTAGAAGCCTTTGTTTTTGTTTTTGGGCTTCCTGTAGAAGCTTGTTTTTCAATGATTTTCGGGCTTCCTGTAGAAGCCTTTTTTTTTGTTTTTGGGCTTCCTGTAGAAGCCTGTTTTTGCTTTCCTGTAGACACAGGTGTCTCCACCTCTGCTTGCTTGCCTGCCTGAGTTTTGCTTTTTACTTTGGTTGCAGGTGCTGTTGAGGTACTTGGGCTGACGTGGACCACCTCAGCTTTGTCCATTCTGCTCTTCATCCTCTTTTCTCTTGCTGATAGGATAGGTGTGCCACCTTTTTCTTGGTCCTCCTTTTCCTCATGCTTCTTCCCTTGTTCCTTCTTCTGTACTGTTGTCGGGGTCTCTTGGCCTTCTTCCTCCTGTTCCTCGGCCATTGCTTCTTGTTCCTCACTGCTGGAGGAACCCGTTTCTTCGATCAACATCTTAATGTCCCCATCTTCTGTCAAATTCCGGAAGGATTCCCATGAGAGGGAGACCTTATATGAGTGCAATGCATCTTCTACAAGAAGCTTGATCAACCCATGGTGGGCTATCTGATCTGGTATACCCTCTTTCAGCTTTGTAGCACACTCCATTAGAGACTGCAGGAGGTAATAAGGGATGCTCATTTTTTGTTCTACAGGAAGGTCAATTCGGTGCCTCAACTCAGTGAGAAACCGAAAGTGATATGCATACACGATGTTGAAATGGCCTTCACAAGTAATATATTTCATGATTTGCAAACTGACTTCGTTCCAAGGTGGCAACAGGCTCATTCTTCGCACCCCGTTTTTGTCCTCCAAGAATTCTTCCTCAGGTGGAAAGAATTCTTTATTTGCCTGCTGACTCAGCTTTCTCTCCTCTTTATCCCACGGCAGACCCATAGGAAGTTCTGTGATCCGACTGATATGTTCTGGGGTGAGCTTGAGGCTTAGACCTCTCAAGTTCACTGTGGCCGGTGTCTGAGATTTAGGCTTCAGAGCCTGCAAGAATTCTTCGGCCACTTCATCATCGTAACCCTGCAGCTTATCACAAAAAGGCATCCATTGTGATCTGGTGAAGAGCTCTACCACTGCCGGGTTTCTCCTTAGTTTAGTTGAATCAGTGGGTTCCCGTCTTATAAACCCACCCGACATGATGCACACGGTCATTTTAATTAAAGGTGGCAAATGCAAAAGAAATTTGGTCTATTAAGGCAGAGCATGCACATAATCCACAAAATTCAACACAGTCTACCTAAACTGACATCCTGTAGAACGACAACATAGGCACAGCAAACACCAATTCCACCAATATCTTTATAACCCGACTGTGGACGATGGTCTTGCCACTCTTACTAACCAGTTGCATGAAGAGTTCAGGGTTACCTCTCTAATTGGCCACCTTTTTCGTGAGGCACTCGCTTCCCTGTAGAAGACTGTGTTCCTGTAGACTGCGTTCCTGTAGACTGCGTTCCTGTAGAACTGCGTTCCTGTAGAAGCAGTGCGCAATTCTCGGGGAGGACTGTAGTCAGCCCGCGTTCAAGGCGTGCTTCACCGGCGTTCTGGTAGCCAACAGCTCGGCGTATCAAAGTGCAGAGGAGATCAGAATAGCCACCCGAGTTTGAAGTGTTGGATGATAAATGCATGCGCATGATCTAGCCGGTTAGATTTTGAATCGGCGCAATCCGTGGCGCGGGGGATGAGCTGTCCCCACTGGACCGTTGGGCGACGTCATCTGTCATCCGCCTGCGTATTCACTTGCTGCCGCATCCATTCCCACAGATTTACCGTCGCCTTTTCCTGTTAAACTCATGCTCTGACGAGAGTGTTCTCACGTGCGTGCCGTTCATTCTCCTTGTCGTGGCCGCCACCCAAACATCCAATTACACTTTAACTAGCCGACGTGGCCAGTCGACTGGCCATACGGCCACTCAACCATTCAATTTTACGCTATGAAAACAATTTCGAAGTAAGATTCATGCGATTTGATGGAAGGAAGGGTTGAGACACTCACCTGCGTGGCTGCACACGATTTTTCCAGTTCTTGGGCGATGGTGAGTGGATCTACCTGCTGCATGCGACTTACACAGACCCGGAGGCTCGTGGTTACAGGCTGCCAACGATGGAGTGGATGTGTTGCTTGCATGCGCCCGCGTTGCATTTCAGATGGCGGTGCTGTGAATGGTATCCCCTCGAGCAGGTTGAACTGTTACAGGATTCCCGCGAGGTGTCTCGTAACAGTCCTTTCTCCTTGGGTGCATGCTGCACGATGGAGGTTCTGGCCTTTCGATCACGTTCCCGGAGCTCTTGATGCCTGCGGTATGAGATCTCAGCATTTGTTTAACTTTGAAAATGGCTTTTCCCGCGAGAACTCATCAATCTTCTTTGTTTGTGCAGGGAACTTGGTCGCATGTCGACAAGGATGGTGGAGCAAGGTGACAGCAATGTGCAAGGGTGCCAACAGAGGCTTGCATGCATCCAAACCAATCCATAGTCGCTAAATCTCCTTTTAAGATGAATTCTGGCCATCCAAAACTCCTACAGGAAGTTTCCTGTAGAACACAGAGCTTCCTGTAGAAAGTTCGGCCTTCCTGTAGAAAGTCTGTACTTTCCTGTAGAAAATCCGCGCCTTCCTGTAGAAAGACTGCATCTTCCTGTAGGAAGACAACATCTTCTTGTAGAAGATTCAAACCATGATAAAATTGCACATACCTTGAAAAAACATGGGTACTCTTGGAGGAGGTGTTGGTGAGGTTCCTTGACAGCATGGTAAGGACCCTTGGCTTTGAGTTGAAGGCTTCCTCTCCTCCATAGAGCATCTGCAACCTGCATGCAATTTTACCATATTTTGCTTATTGTTTTTTTTTTTGAAAGATAACAGGGGCGCCTCAGAGAGGTTTTCACCCTTGCCATCTGCCCTGAGCGCCTCAGAGAGGTTTTCACTCAAGGATCTTTTTCAACCTTTTCTCTTTTTTTTTTGAAAGACAATAGGGGCGCCTCAATGAGGTTTTCACCCCTACTACCTGCCTTGGGCGCCTCAGAGAGGTTTTCACCCAAGGATCTTTATTTATTTATTTATTATTATTAATTTTTTTTTTTCATTTTTTCATTTTTTTTTTGCTTCAGGGTATGCCAAAAGCAGAGGCAGAACCTTTCTCTATGACCAATACAGATTTCTCCATAGTTTTGATGAACTCTTGTCTTGAGAGAGGTCTCCTGTAGATCTTCAAACGATTCCCATTGACAAGCATGGGAATGGCTTCCTCATCAATGGTTCGAATGAGGACAGATCCATTGTCATGGCATTTCTCCAATGCATATGGTCCTAGCCATCTGGTTCTCAGCTTCCCCTTGAAATCTTTGTATCTTGAGTCATACAACAAAGCCCAATCTCCCGGCTGAAATTGCTAGTCATGGAGATGTTGGTCATGCCACACCTTTCTCTGAGGTTGAACCACTTCTGAGTGAAGGAGGGCCTGCATTCGGTGCTCATCCAGGCCATTCAGCTGCAGTAGCCTTTCTTGTTGTGCATGGCTGAGATCTAGGTCCAGCTGAGCTGCCATCCTCAAAGTGTTGTATTCAAACTCAATGGACAGCAAAGCTCTCTTCCCATAGACCAGCTCATACGGTGTGAAGCCGGTGGTGGTCTTCTAAGTGGTGTTGTAAGCCCATGTGGCTTCAACCAGGTGATCTGCCCAGTCCTTTCTGCTGCTGCTCACCACTTTAGTCAAGATCCCTTCTAATGCTCTATTGGTGACTTCCACCTGCCCATTTGCTTGAGGGTGATAAGGGGTGGAAGTCCTATGCTTGATCTTGTGATGAGCCAAGAGATCTTCAACCAGGTTGGAGGTGAACTGGCTCCCTTGATCGGTGACCAGCTCTCTTGGATAGCCAAACTTATAGAAGATGTTCTCTCTTAGGAACTCGGCCACCTTTTCTTCTGTTGCTGCTTTGATTGCTTCGGTCTCGGCCCACTTCGTCAAATAGTCAGTACACACAATGATGTAAGTCCTTTGCCTCGAAGAGGGGTTGATTGGGCCCACAAAGTCCATGCCCCACTTCTCAAATGGCTCAAGAGTCACTTGAGGTTGGAGAGGCATCTCATCCCTTTGGGTCGGTTTCCCCATTCTTTGGCATTGGTCACACTGACTGACATATCTTCTGACACCTTGATGAAGTGTGGGCCAATAGTAGCCTACCTGCAGGATTTTGAAGGCAGTTCTCTTTGCTGCAAAATGTCCTCCACAAGGCCCATCATGACAAGTGAGGAGGATATCAAAGAATTCCTCCTCCCTTACGCAACGCCTTAAGATCTGATCGGGGCCAAGATTGAACAGATTGCCCCCGATCCAAGTGAATGAGGCACTTTTTCTGATGATTCTGCTCTTCTCTCTGGAAGATAGGTGTGGAGGGAACTGTGTTGAAACAAGATAGTTTGCTATATCAGCAAACCATGGAGAGAGTACTGAAATAGCAAACAGATGTTCATCAGGCATCTGGTTGTCCAGTGTTCCATCCTCATCTGCAGACAAATCCAATCTAGATAAAAAGTCAGCAACAACATTTTCTCTACCTGGTTTGTCAACAATGGTCAAATCAAACTGCTGCAATAAAAGTAACCATCTAATAATACGAGCATTCACATCTGGTTTATTCATTAAATATCTAATAGCAGCATGGTCAGTATGTACAAAGGTCTGGTAACCAGTAATATAATGTCGGAATTTGTTCAATGCATGGACCACAGCCAAGAATTATTTCTCGGTTAGAGTGTAATTCAGCTCAACCTTGGACAAGTTTTTGCTAACAAAGTAAATGGCATATGGAAGTTTCTGCTCAACTTGTCCTAAAGCTGCACCTATGGCTTTGTTCGAGGCATCAGTGTGGATGTGGAAAGGTAGGGCCCAGTTTGGACCTCTCAGGATTGGGGCTGACACCAGCTT
Source organism: Pinus tabuliformis (assembly GCA_031772625.1). Lineage (NCBI taxonomy): Eukaryota > Viridiplantae > Streptophyta > Pinopsida > Pinales > Pinaceae > Pinus > Pinus tabuliformis. The sequence goes on from CM062819.1 coordinate 675,068,316, forward strand.
GTAAAGCCCTCTGACAATCGTCAGTCCAATTAAACTCCACATCTTTTTCCAATAGGCCAAACAATGGCGAGGCTAGCTTGCTGAAATCTTTAATGAATCTCCGGTAGTATCCTGCTAATCCCAAGAAACTCCGGACATCCCTGACCTTTTGAGGAGGTGGAACCCTCTTGATGAGAGCAATTTTGCTAGGATCCACCTGCAATCCTTGGCAAGAAATGGTATGGCCTAGCACGGTCCCTTCAGTCATTAGGAATTCACATTTTTCAGGACTAAGGGACAAGTTCATCTCGGTGCATTTGGTTAGGACTTTTCCCAAGTTGGACAATGCTTCCTGGAAGTTGGCCCCATAAGGAGTAAAGTCATCCATATAGATTTCTACTGCATCATGGACCAGCTCCGAGAAGATGCTCAGAACAGCTCTCTGAAAGGTAGCAGGAGCATTGCATAGCCCAAAGGGAAGGACTCGATAGGAAAAGGTACCCCAAGGACAAGTGAAGGTGGTCTTATCTTGGTCTTCCGGGCTGATTTGGATTTGGTTGTACTCGCTAAACCCATCCAGGAAAGAGAAGAACTTCTTTCCTGCCAGTCCATCCAACACTTGATCTATGAAAGGTAGAGGGAAATGGTCCTTCTTGGTAGCTTTGTTCAGTTCACGGTAGTCCACACAGATTCTCCATTTCCCATTTTTCTTGGGAACCAACACTAGAGGGGACACCCATTCACTATCTGAGATGGGGTAAATGAATCCGGCATCCAACAATTTTTGCAATTCTTCCTTGACAATGTCCTTAAGGGTTGGATTCATTCTCCTCTGAGGTTGCCTAACCGGTTTACAATCCTCTTTGATGTATATATGATGGGTACAGACCGAAGGATGGACTCCTTTCATTTCCTTATAGCTCCAAGCGAAAGCATCAAGGTGGTTGGCCAACAGACTACACAGCTCCTTTTCCTGGGAAGGAGATAGGGAGGAGCTGATCTTCAATGCTTTCTCAGGGCCGAACTCCACATTCTTGACTCTGGGAGTAACAGGGTTGGTTGTACAAAGATCCACTAGGGTGCTAGCTTGGGCATCCTCCACCAATTTCTCTAAGGGTAGTGCACTGGAAGGTGGATTCTGGATCAAGGTCTCGATCAAGTCATCCTCGGTTGGGGGGTCTCTTCTAGTGGTATCTAAGGTGCACAGAGGTGCTGAGTACACCTCGTCTTCCTCTCCTTCTTCCAACCAGAGTGGTAAGTCATGCTCTAAGGAGGGTTGGGCAGGAGGGTATAGGACTAGCTGCTTGGACATGGGACCATTCTTGATGGTCATGTTTCCTGCACGACAACTTATGTAAGCATCTGCAGTAGCTAACCAAGGCCTTCCCAAAATGAGAGGATATCCAGTAAGCTTGGCCTTTGGTTGCAGAACCAGGAAGTCTGCAGGGTATTCCCAAGAGTCAATAGAGACCAAGACATCCTCCACAATCCCTTCGGGAGTCACAGTGGAGTGATCTGCTAATTGCAGCACTGTCGAGGTCTTCCTCAAGGAACCCTGAAGATTAAGATTAAGCATGGTATCCCTGGTCATCACATTAATGGCAGCCCCCAGATCAATCAAGGTGTGAGGTATAATGGTGCCATTGATGTGAACATCTACTACAGGACTTCCAGGATCTAGGTACTTTGGGCAGATGACTTGTCCTAACATAAGGTCAGACAGTTGTCCTATGACATTGATAGTTGAGGCATCTTTCTTCCGTCTGCCTGGGTGTTTGAAACACTTCTCCTTAACCAGCTTGTTGTATATTGGCACATCCTTGATGGCTTGGAGAAGTGGTATTTTTACACACAACTGCTTGAGCTCACCCAAAAGCTCATCCTCCTCTGGGTTGGGTTGTGTGGTGGCTGTTAGTCTCTCAGGAAAGGGTGGAATAGCCTTTGGTTCACTTCCCTGTTTATCTTCCTCATCCTCTGGGGGAGGAGGTTGGTGATCTAGTAGAGTCTTTCCAGATCGAAGATTGATCTCTTGGATCTCCACAGCATAGGTAGGGCATGAGGTTTCCCCAGTGTATACCTGCTGGGCCTGTCTATTGTTGGGGTTCGGGTTCGGTTGAGTAGGCATTTGAGGTTGCCTTGGAGGAGCAGGAGGTAATGGTTGAGGTTGAACTGGTGGTGGAGGCAAGATGGCAGGAGGAGTGTTGTATTGGGGCCTCCACCTCGACTGAGGTGCATTCCATTGAGGCTGTGGCTGGGCATGTGAGTGATATGAATGAGAAGTAGGTTAAGTGGGGTACTGAGGTGGATAAGACCATGGAGGAGGCATGGACCATGAAGGATGAGCAGGGGGACCCCAGGAAGGCATAGGAGTCGATTGGTTGGGGCTGTAATAAGCTTGAGATGCCCCTTGCATCCCTTGCTGATAAGGTATAGATCCCTGTGGCCTCCTTTGGTTGAGGTAATAGAGAGGCTCTGTGGGAGCTTCTGTCCCTTGGTACATGGCTTTAAACCCAGGTAAGGTTGGACACTAATTTGTGGGATGGTCCTCCTCACAAACGAAACACACTTCAACCGAATGAAATGGACATTTGTTCTTAGGGTGCCTGCTTGTGCACCTAGGGCAGAAGACAGCCAAGGCTCTCTCAGCCTCTTCTTTCTTTTGTTGAATCCTGAATGTGTCAAGCTGCATGGCAATGGTTTGTCTCACCTCACTCTTAAGATCTTCTAATTGATTTGCAAGCTCATGTTTGGAGAAAGGGACACTAGTTGAGAGGTGGTTTCCCCTACCTCGTTTCCGAGCTGCCCTGGAGTGGTTTCTAAACACAGCCTTGATGTCCTCATAAGGCAGTTGGTAAATGTCCCCCCCAGCTAACATGTGAAGGGTATCTAAGAGGTCTTCAGGGACTCCTCGGAGCAAGACCAGCTTGAGGGATTCAGGGTCAAGTGTGCACCTGGCCCGCTTATAGCTTAGTTGGAACCTCTCCTCATAATCCTCTAAGGACTCATCATTTCCCATGGACATCCGAAAGATTTCCCCCTTTGTTTCCTTGGACCTACAGTAATCCCGGTACTTGGTGTTGAAAGCTTGCTGCATCTGAGCCCAAGTGGTGATACTATTCCCAGGTAAGCCCATGAACCAGCGTAGTGCTGCATCCTTGAGAGTGGAAGGGAAAAGTTTCAACTTTTGCTCATCTTCAGTATAGTCATAGGTTCTACAAAGGACAACAAACTCAAACAGGAAGGTGTCTGGATCTTCAGTGGTCAGCCCATGGAAGTGAGGTAAGGCGGAGGGGCTAATGTTCTTCATCTTCATCTCTCCATTGGTCTCTCGGATGGGAAATGCACCTTCTATTCTCTCATCTTCTCTTCTATTGTCAGCCATAGCTTCAGATGGAGTGGTCTCTAACTCTTCTTCTACTATAGGGTCTTTGGATATCTCAGGGTGTTCACCTATATGTTCTTCTGGGTCACTGTCACCAAAGAAGAGAGAAGGGTGACTCAGTGATGTGGTGGGGGTGTTTGGTAGGAATTTGCCTGATCTATCTCGGTTCCTACGAGGCATGAAATGGAAAAGACTTTCTTTTTCTTTTTGATTTCTTTTGCTTTGCTTTTCTTTTGGTACCTGCAAAACTGAGACAGATTGATCTACAACTAACTATGAAAGATGCGAAATTAAACTGAAAGCAGGAAAGAACTAATCTACGTTGCTCAAAGGAAATTGCAAGAATGGAAATGCTAGTCTACGCTTGCAGAAAGGAAATGCTAATCTATGAAAGCAGGAAATGCTATGCTACTTTTGCAGAATGGAAATGAAGTAAACTACTTAGCAGAAGGCAAGAGTAAGGAAGTAGAAGAAAAGCAACAATTACTAATACTCTGACGCTTCCCCGGCAACGACGCCAAAAAGATGGTGGGCTCCAGTATTGTAGCAATAATGCTACAACTCCTGGAGCTTCCTATCTCTAATTTTATCAACCCGGTAGTTCGTACAAACTTGGAAGCGACGGTGCTGTATGCACAAGTACTAGCTCTTGTCGCAGCTGTCACTTGGTCAGCTGGCACAAGTCCGCTAGGGCTCAAGCCAACTTCTATAGGCTCACAGAAGAAGCTTTATGAATGATGGACGAAAGCTAACTGAAAGAAGACTAATCTAGTTGCAGAAAGAAACTGAAAGCCAATAAAGCATGAAAACCCTAGTAAACCCTAATTTGACTAGCTAGACCCTTACAATGCAAAACTGTGAATGAAACTACTAACACTAATGCCATTACTTGCAGTGAACTGAAATACATGCATCTAAGCTACTTGAATCTGAAAAGTCATGTTTTTGTACTTTTTCATTAAGTGGTTGGATTTATTGTGATGATGCTTTTGATTAGGGTTTGGTTGTGCAGGAGCGGTTGGAATGGAAGGAAAGCATGGGCAAGGTCAGGATGGCTAAGGGAGGTCCCAGAGGGTCTCCAGCATCAGTCCACAGAAGCCTACCACGTTCGGATGCTCAGCAACCGAGTTTGCAGGTTTCTACAGGAAGTCTGCAGGGGATCCTACAGGAAACTCAGGAGTTTCTACAGGAAGTCTGTGCAATTCTACAGGATGTTTGGCCGTGGAAGTTTTGGGAGATGGTGAGGTGTTGGAGTGGTGTGGGAGGATAGGTGAGATGGAGTTGGAGCTGGTGAGGGCTCAGGAGCAGAGAAATCAGATGGAGGAAGAGTGCATGTAGTGGTTTGATGGTTGGAAGGATGGGATCAACGAAAGGTTAAGTAAATGAAGCTAAGTGAATAATGGATGAGTTGGGGGGTAAATGAGTTAGACAGAGGCTGAGTAGGTGGATTGAGGAGAGATCAAGAAGAAGAAGAAGAAAGTGGAATGTTAAGGAGCAGCGTAAATGAAACAAATGACTTATGCACCCAAAAACGAGAAATTCATTAACCTATGATAACTGTGCTATGAAACCTATGAACAGCAATGGAAAACCAAGAAATGAAACTCGTGCATGGATGGATCTTTCAACGAAAATGTCTATGTTGCAGCTTGCATGGAAGTGAGAAGAACTGCGTTTCTTTTTGGTGGTTGGTTATGGACTGCACCCCAATCCCTAACAGAGATGGCAGTGAGCCTTAACAACCTTTTGCTGGAGCTCCAATAATTTATAACTATCCTCCTATCGAATCTAAGCAACTGAAACAAATTCACCATAAACCAATCCTATCTAAGCTCATGAAAAAGACTAAATTAACAAACTGTAAATTCGAATTGCATGTGAAAGTAAAACTCAAAGTGCTGGAACGAAATGAAAACACATTACAACACCGAGGAGATCTATTGCTCTCAGGTTGGGCCCTAACCTGAGAGATATAGCTCCCTTAGAAACTCAGAATGAGATCAAAATCTGCCTGCCTTTATTCATAAACGAAAGTCTGATGACATGCCAAATTGGCTTAAAAAAGGAACAAAAACCGAGCTAGAGCTCGTACTTCCAAATTACAAGAGTAATACCAAAGTTCAAAAAGCTTCTATCCAATGCTACGGCCTCAGTATTTATGCCAAATGATCATCCAACAGGTGTCCTTGATTTTAGGAGCTCGGCTGTCCAACTGAAGTTTAAACTGCTGATCCTGTAGGACAGTCATAACTGCTGTTCCTGTAGAACAGTTATAACTGCTGTTCCTGTAGAACAGTTGGCTGCTTCTAAGCTTGGTGGGGAGATGGATTGGAGCTCGGAGCTATGGTGGGAATCACGAGGAAGGTCCCCAAGACCGTGGACATCCTCTCCTAAAAACCAGCAGTGCCACCTCATTGTCTCCTTGTCTCCTTTCTCGTGGTCTTTTCTCCCTTTTAATGCCAAAAACCTGAAAGCATCATGCATTAGTCACGTAGATAGAATGCCTACCCTTCTTCCTACAAACAACACGAATAAACCAAGAAATGAATGCATAAGCAATAAAAAATGAATGGTTTGAGCAGAGAAAGTAGGCCAAATGAGCCCAAATTGTACCAAAAATTGGGGCTCATAAACGAACACAAAAAAACCCTTGCCCACGAAATAACTTTTTATTCCTTCTTTGACCAGGGGAGTCCAGTTACGCTTTACCCAATCTTCGACAGCTTTCGGGGAGGGCCATAACCCTCTAAACTGACCAATAATGCCTCTTTCGACGAGATTCAGTGCTAATCTACAAGTGTCTTCCACCGGAAAAGACACCGTTGGAATGCTTCCTAGTTTTTTTACAAACCTGAGCTGAGGTCCAGAGGGCTGTCGTTTCCCAGTAGCTGCAACGAGAGACCTGAACGCTTCTAGCTCAGGAGGTGCTGAGTGAAAGTCTTCAGAACCACTGCCATGATCCATGACGAAGAAGGTCGCCCTCGAAAAGGAAACCAACCATTGCTAGACCATAAACGGAGCCCCGATGCGAGGACAATGCAGCCTCCAACAGAACCGACGTGCCGCGGCCAGCCAGCACCACGCAAGAGAGGGCAAACCTAAGCGCCGCGAGCGCCTGATCCGAACCCTAGAGGAGTTGCAGAGCCGATCCAAAAAATAAAAGAAAAAATAATGATATTTAGAATTTCGATGTATGAAATATTTTAGATTAAAAAAATCATAATATTAAAATATATAACATATTAATATTAGCGCAATCAAATTTATTAATCACTATATAAATCATATATACAACCACATTTTCCAATATGGTTGATATAGATTGATAAACTTTTTTTTTCCCGTAGAAAAAAGTCGTAATTTCTATTAAGTCAAAAGAAATTACATTCTGTAGATGTCTGAGCATATGCATATTGAGGCTGGCTGCCTCTCGGACAGTAGCAAAAAATAAGATAGTTTGTTTCAACCATGTACAAAATAGCACAAAAGATCCCCTGTTTTTGCCTCCACGCAGGGAGTTTACTGGCTGAACTCCGCGCAGGGAGACATGTATAAAACTGAAAAAAAAAACTAAGGAAGCTCCAGGCCTATAGCAGTCTGATATAAGAAGCATCTATAATGTAAGCTGTCATCTGTTTCTAGCAGCTGTAGCACCGCTGCCCTGTAGAAGAAGTACCCCCGTGGGTCGAACTAGAAGCAAAAATAAAAAACAACAAAAAAACAGAGTGTGGATATGATGGAACCGCCTTCAGAGCTGTATCTCCCTTTATGCCTGTAGATCAACAAAAGGCCTGTGATAGTGTTGATAGAAGGTTCCATCCACTTCTTCCTGTATTAACCAGTCCTCTTCTTGCCTTTGCGCTGCTTGCTTGGATAGGTGGTCCGCCCATGAGTTGCGCTTCCTCCAGAAGTCGAGAACGTGGAGCGCCAGATGGAGCTTTCCGCCAGCGGGGAATCCGAGTAATCCACCTCGTCTATGTCCATAACGCCAGCTGCTTGAAACTGCCTCGAAACCAGGTAACCGCCTTAGACCGGCACCGACAGTAAGGAAAACCGTTAGGGTTTTGCAAGCAGGAGATAGTAGATCAGCAGAAGCACAGCCAGGTCTCGCAGGCGGAAGGAAAGCGACTGTTGCAGCCGTTAGCTGTCGGCGGATCTGAAGAGCCCTAGCGCCGTTCAGAAAGGGGAAAAGAGCCAGAAACGGGGTGAAAATAACAATAGGGTAAAAAACGAGGATGAGGGGGTAAAAGGGAAAGATCCGCCGGGCAGGGAGACGGGGGGGACAAGACCCGGCACGAAGTCCAAGAGAGAGTACAGGAGCGGGGAGGCTACAGGGCCGTAACCGGCCTGCAACCCCGTTCATGCAGGTTCCGTTAGCCCATTTCGCAGAGCCGGGCCATCCAAACCCTCATCCAGCTCCTTCTCCTCCACTGTGGCTTGTTGAGTAAACTGTTCTTCTAATTGCTTTTTCTATCCCTTAAATCTCAGAATATTAAGAGTTGTGACTCGTGGATTAATATTGTAATCAGAATGTATATCTCGATCGTAAATTGAGAATGTCTGATTAATGCCATTTCCAGTCACGAAGATGTTCAATGGTAGTCGAATAGGAGCATTGGATGGAATTGTAAGTGTTATTTTCTATATAGTTTGATAAACTTATATCAACCATATTAATAATTATTATGTATATTTTTTTTTAAACAAATTATTTAAGATTATTAATAACTACATAAATAATAATAATGATATTTTTATATATTTATAGTTATTATTTAATAATAATAATAATAATAATAATAATAAATATAATATAATAATTATTATAATAATATTAATTAACAATAATAATTATTTAATAATAACAATAATTATTTTAGTAAATGTGGTTGATATACCCATAGGGCTTTATTTTTATATATGACAGAAACCATTAATAAATATATAATTAAAAATACAATAACAATAATAATAATAATAATTTATTACTCATTTTTTTAATTATAAGTGTTAAATAAATAATTACTTATTTGATTAAAAATAAATAAATTTTACTATTGTTTTTAGAAAAATATAAATATTTTTATTTTATAAGTTATAATAAAAATAATAATAATAATAATAATAACAACAACCACAACAACAATAATAATAAAAATGAAAAATTAATAGTAAAATGGTTAATTATTGTTAAATAACAATGATATTTATTTATCAAATTCAAGCTTTTGTGATCTATATTTTGATTTGAAAACAATTTCTGTAGAAATCACATGGTAGATTTAGGCCAACACGTTTTGAACCAAGCAGTGTGGTTCATCATCAGGACAAGTTATCTTGGCCTGATGATGAACCACACTGGTTGGTAACGGGTCAGCCTACATCTACCATGTGATTTCTTTTGAAATTGTTTTCAAATCAAAATATTTATTTATTTTTATATTCAAGCTTGTCTGATCCATAATGAATTAAGCGAAGTCTTTCAATAGAAATCACATAAGAGAAATTTTTAGCTGATGCATTTCAAACCAACAAGAGTGGTTCATCATCAGGACCAGTTGAAGAGGCAGACCACGGCTAAGGCTTAAATAGAGACCTATGTAAAGACATAATTTCATGTAACGGCTATATTTGAACTATAATATTTTAATTATGATATTAGTTTATTAATATATTAAAAACAAATATTATTAAGTAACTGCTAGTTTTTGAAAAATAATTTTTTAATAATGATATTAGTTTATTAATTTATTAAAAAAAATTAATAAGTAATAGATAGTTTTAGAAAAGTAATATTTAGAATTATGATATTAGTTTATTAAAAACAAATATTAATAAGTAACCTTTATATTAAACAATGAGCTTTTGATAAACAATATTTAAATTAATTAAAATAATAATAATAATCAACGTCAAACTCTAAAGGAGGGGAGTAAAAAAATATAAAAATGAGTCAAGACCCTAATCGAGACCAGATCATTTCATAAATAAAATAATTAATGGAAATAAAATAAACTAAATTAAAAATAATTAATGGAAAAAATAAATAAAATAAAACAAAAATATAAACAAGTCAAAAGAAATAGATATGTGTGTGTGTGTGTGTGTGTATATATATATATATATATATAGCCAAAGAAAAGTAATCAATAAATAAAACAGGGTCAACAATAAAATATGGGGTCGAGGCCCATTAAACAAATAACAAAAATACTAAAAGGAGTTAAGAACGAATATGAGCATGCTTAGATTTATCAGCATGCTCTGCTAAAGCAGAGGAGCGGGTCCTGCCATGCTTAATGTCAGTAGCATGATCATGAATCCTTTGATTAATCGAGCGACCAATCTCACCAATGTAAGGAGTCCCACAAGAGCATGGGATAACATAAACACCCTTCATATTCTTGGGGTACACTAGGTCTTTTACAGATCTATGAGAGCTCCAGATGGTATTTAAAGGTCTAAAGGTTGAAGTAACCTTATGCTTCCTTAGGACCCTTGCAATCTTGTCAGTGGTCCCTTGGATAAAAGGAAGATGAATAGCAGAAAATTGATCCTTGGTATCTTTCTTAGCACTAGGACCTATTTCATTTCTCAGGAAAGCCTTAGTACATTGGTGTCTACTATACCCATTATTAAAGAAAACACTTAGGAGATGTGCTTTCTCTTCATTGAGATGGTTCCCATCAGAAACTCTTAAATCTCTAGTCACTAAGGTGTTGAGAACACCAAGATTTTGAGTTTGGAAATGATGAGAAATAGCATGAAGATATTGTTCTGTATGAGATTTCTTACAAAATACCTGAGGAGAGAAAGAGACATTATCATTCATTGAGAGGAGGACGTTAAGGAAGGGAAGACTACCATTACATTCAAATTCCATGGTGAACTTTATAGAACTATATTGATTGTTAAGATGGAGGAAAAATAGTTCCAACTTTTCTTTACCATGGGACCAGATGACACAAGTGCCCTCCACAAACCTCTTCCACATCTTAGACAAAAGATGAGAAGAACATAAGGCCTTTGATTCAAAATCCTCCATGAATAGAATAGTTTTTGCAAGGGAGAGGGGGGAACCCATGGTGACACTGCAAGTTTGCTCATAGAATTCCCCATCGAATGAAAAGAAAGAATAAGTAAGAAAAATACCAACTAAATAAGTTGTATCGGGATCTGTGATGTGTTTGATGACTTCGATGGCCTCAGTAATAGGGATATTAGTGTATAGGGAGACCACATCGAAGATCACAAGCTTGTCATCTAGATCAAGCTTGAAACTCTTTAATTAATTAACAAACGATGCAAAGTCCTTGACGAAGGAATCTATATGGCCAACAAGGGGCTTAAGCTTCTGGGCTAAATATTTAGCAAGAAGATAAGTTGGCCCTCCTATCATGTTGATAATGGGTCTTAGAGGAGCCCCTTCCTTATGAATCTTTGGAAGACCATAGATTCTAGGGGTAAGAGGGAAACTTTCAATAAGCTTATGACTGAACGAGTTCACCAACCTACTAGCCTTTAAAACAAGAGCCACACTTTTGGAAATATTCTTCAGGGGATCCTTGTTGAGTTTCTTGTAGCTCTTGCTATTATGGAGGTGGTCTAGCATCTTCCGACGGTAATCATCTTTATCAAGAATAACCACAACACCACCTCTATCTGCTTTGAGAACAAAATTATTCTTATTATTGTTTAATGATTTGAGAGCATCAAACTCAGGTTTGTTGATGTTGTTCTTGGGGGGCTTTTCCTTTCCAAGGAAAACCACATAGTATTGACAAATGATATCTTTAGTGACATCTAGTAAGTCTCTAGTACCATATTCAATGTCACAGATGATATCATTGACCAAAACATTTCTAGGAGCAAGAGAAAAATTTAAAGCTTTCTCCAAACGACTAAAGACATGGAGCTTGACAAGCCTATTACTAGAAGAGGAAAGAAAATTAGAACAAATAATATTATCCAAACCTAGAGTCTTATTACCTATCCTATTATTATTACAATTATCAGAATTGAAAATAGAGTCACTAACCTCATTAATATGATTATTATTATCAAGCCCAATGATATTATTATTATACAAATTATTATTATTATTATTATTATTATTATCATCATCCAAGCATAAATTATTATTGTTATTCTTAATATTATTATTCCTATCTGAGGTGAAAAATGTAGTCACTATTATTATTATTACAATTAAACCAATTAGTATTAGTATTATTATTATTATTTGATTGAATATTATTATTAATAGAACCACTTCCATTATTTTCGAAACCAACAGAAATCAAAGAAGAATTAATAGACAACGAACCTGAGGGAATTCGACCCGAAGAATACGAGATTGTTCCAGCTTCATCTTCGATAGCAGAAGGGTGAGAAACACCGTCAACCCAAGATCAGAGAGTAGAGATTTGATTAGAATTAATACTGCTTCTGGAAGGACCACGAAAGAAACTAGACTCATTAGGCTTCGAGATCAATTTCTCCAAGAGCTTACTGAACTTCTTGGACTGCTTTATTCATTTAATATAATCGTTACTTAATAATATTTGTCTTTAATATATTAATAAATTAATATCATAATTTAAATATTATAGTTCAAATATAGTCGTTATTTGAAATTATGTCTCTACATTGCTCTCTATTTAAGCCTTTGCCATGGTCTATGTCTTCATCTGGTCCTGATGATTTACCACACTTGTTCGTTCGAAACATGTCAGCCAAAAATTTCTCTTATGTGATTTCTACCGAAAGACTTTGCTTAATATTTATTTACTTAAATATTGGTAAATAATAATAATAATAATATTAATTAATTAAATAATAATAATAATTAATTCATTTTTACATAATAATAATTAATTCTTTGCCACAATGTGACGTTGGATCATGGTTGATTGTGGTTGACCATGATTGAATTTCATATGGAGACAATCTTTGTCACAAAGTGACATTTGAGCATTCTTGACGATGATTGACTATGATTCACCATGTTTGACCCAAAGGAATAAGAAACCATTTGGATTAATACTAAAAACGCAAAATTGACAATGATTGTCCACGATTTACCATGGTTGACCATGTTTGATTCTATAAAACATGGTTTACCATGATAAATAAACCCTAGGGATTTATATTATAAACCCAAGGGAATAATAAACCTAAGGGATAACACTTATCAACCTAATGGATATAAAACCCTAACATCAATATTGTAAAGCCTAAAATAAACATGGTTGACCATGGTTAATTTCCATATAGAGACAATCATTTTCACAATCCAATGTTGGACCATGATTAACCATGGTTGACCATGATTGATTTTCATATTGAGACAATATTTGTTAGAATGCAACGTTAGACCATGGTTGACCATGGTTGATTTCCATATCTAGCCTTGTTTGGGCATGGTTGAACATGGTTTGTTATGATTGACCATGGTTGAAAATGATTAATATTATGAACTCAATGCATTGATATTATAACCCTAAGGGATTAATACTAAAACCCCAAGGGATTATGAGCCCAAGTGAATAATATTAAACCCAAGGGACTAATATTATAAACCCAGCGTATATAAACGCTAAGATAAATATTATAAACACTAAAATAAACATGATTGACCATCATTGATTTTCATATCGAGATAATCCTTATCATAATTCGATGTTGGACCATGGTTGACCATGGTTGACATCATAATAAACCATGGTTGAGCGCAAAATAATAAACCCAAGCAATTGATATTATAAACCGAAATGAAAAATAAAGCCCAAGGGATTAATACTAAAATCCGAAGGGTTGATTTCCATATAGAGATAATCCTTGTCATAATTTGGACCATGGTTAACCATGGTTGACCATGATTGATTTTCATATCGAGACAATATTTGTTAGAACACAGCAGTGGACCATGGTTGAGCATGGTTGATTTCCATATCCATATCGTTTGACCATGGTTGAACATGGTTGGCTATGATGAACCATGATTTACCATGATTAATATTTATAAACCCAATCGATTGATATTATAAACCCAAGGGATTAATACTAAAATCCCAAGGGATTATGAACCCAAGGGAATAAGATTAAACCCAAGGGACTAATATTATAAACCCAACATATATAAACCCTACGATAAATATTATAAACTATAAAATAAACATGATTGACCATAGTTGATTTTCATATTGAGACAATCCTTATCACAATACCATGTTGGACCATGGTTAACCATGGTTAATTTTCATATCCAGACAGTCTTTGTCACAATGCGACGTTAGACCATGATTGATCATGTTTGATTTTCATATGGAGACAATCCTTATCACAATTCCATGTTGGAGCATGGTTAATTTTCATATCCAAACAATCTTTGTCATAATTCGACATTGGACCATGGTTGATCATGGTTGATTTTCATAACGAGACAATTTTTGTCAGAACGCAATGTTCAAACATGTTTGACCACGGTTGACCATGTTTGTTATATAAAACATGTTTTACCATCATCAACCATGGCTGACCATGGTTGACCATGGTTGTTAATGATTGTCCTTGACAATTTTTTTCATAATGTGAAAAACCTTTTGATTATTCTTATGGAAAGTGCATTACCATTTCCAAGTCTCAACACCATGCCTATGTTCAAGTAGGATCCCATGTTTCCAACGAGGATAAATATCACTATAATTGCTAAATTTTTCTTGATGACTAGAACTGAAAGTACTGTGAAAGGACATGGATGCATAAAAATAAAAAATGAATGCTTCCTACTCATAATAATGAGTCTTGAAACACTCGTCTATCATCCCTTTAGAAATGACTCCAAATGAAACCACTCTAAACAAAATGACACAAGTCAAATGAAAATAGGTTTTATGGGTGATACATAGGTTAAGAGGGGGGCATGCCCTCAACGCTATCTTTCCGTGGTTAAAAAATGCCTCCCATTCTCAAGTTTTAGCGTTTGTGGGTAGATCCATTTATGAATCCATAAATGGTTCCAAAAAAATTTAAAAGCTCCAAAAATGTATCGAATTCAAAATCTTTTGTCTCTGAAAATTTCAAACAGCTACGAAACGTTTCCATGATGTTTCAAAGGTGACTCGTTTCCATTCTATTTCCGAAATATTGAACGATATTTCTGGAGGTTGAGAGAGGCATTTCTAACAACTTAGATATTGAAAGGATCAATTGAAGAGAAAAAGCTCTTATGATTAAAATAGTGTCCACACATAATTATTAGAATTGAGTCTTTGATGTCTTTTGCTAATTCTAATCCTTGAAGCAAAGCATATGCCTCTATTATATTATTAATATTTTTCTTCAAATTCCATATACATAAATACATTCTTGTCTACCTAAAATTATTAATATTAATAATGAAAAAATATAAAAACAAAACTGTAACATGATATACATTATAAATTTTTAATTTCATCCTACTTTTTCTAAATTCAATTCACTACAAAAACATACAACAATATACAACCCACTGTAAAAAAAAAAAAAAATATTTAATTGTTATTAAAATGTATAATCACCAACTTATGCTATTAAAAAAATAATATTTAATTGTTATTAAAATGTATAACTACCCACTTATGCTATTAAAAAAAAAATTAATACTTTACAGTGATTTCCTCAAACTAGCTAAATCATATTAGCATAAGTGGTAAGATTATATAAATGATTTTAGTATAAGTGGTAAGAATAACATTGTAATCGTATCAACAATAATATGACTTCTCTTTCCCTATAAGAATAAATGATGATGGCCTTGCAGTTATTTTATATATATATATAGGAAAGCGTCATTGTATAACTTTCCTTATAAAGTATAAAGTAAAGGAATTAATGAAAATTATTATTTGAGTCATGTAAGCAAGTCAGCAAAGAATCAATTTTGACATTATTTTATATATGGATGGGTTATGAATAATTCATTATGTATAATTAATTAATTAAATTATTTTAACTAATTGTTAAAATAATTTGATGAAAATTTTTAAAACTATAATTTGTACTTCAGCTTTATTCTTATTCTTTTTCTGAGCTGTTATGCTTTAAGAAATTATCGGACATGGTGTGAATGAGCAGCTGGATGTTTTTCTTCTTTATGGAATAGCAGCGGAAGAATTGATTCGTATTCTTTTTCTTGTCCATATACTAAAAGTGGGAATGAATAATGACTTCAATTCCTCACCTTTATATTAGAAAATTATTAAACATGGGAATGAATGATGACTTCTTTGTATGGAGTAAAGGCATGATTAGGAATGGAAAAATGTTGAGGAATTAAGTAAAGTTGTTTCTTTGGAATATATTCTGATTCCAACCTTACAGCTCCCCGTAAATCATCACAAATACGAGCACTGCTAATCCCTTGTATATTTAGACAACCTTGTATATTTAGACAACCCATCAACCTTGCTTTGCATGCACATATTGCTTTGCTCTCTGCTCACGCATATTCATATTTTTGCTCTGTTGGCCGCGTTTTATATTCATCCTCCCTTCTACTATTTATATCCTTTTTTTTCTCTGCAACTATGGTTCATGGTTACATAAAGCCAATTGACCTAGTGACCTTTCAATAGATTTAGTTATTTCCAAATAAGTCAGATATTTAGTAATAAAAACTCCATCAATTGAGTTATCTCTCAAGGCTCTCTTCAACTTTTTTTGTTCTCACCTTCATATTCTTCCCTACTCTGCTCCCACCAATCATTGGCAATGGATATTCTGTTCTGAGCGGCATCCAACTCCATAAACGTTGTTGTTGCTGCAGTCATTCGAGAGATTGACGATGCTAGGCAGTTGGATCATAACCGTCGGCTTCTCGAAGCTCAGTTAAATCGC
Source organism: Pinus tabuliformis (assembly GCA_031772625.1). Taxonomy (NCBI): domain Eukaryota; kingdom Viridiplantae; phylum Streptophyta; class Pinopsida; order Pinales; family Pinaceae; genus Pinus; species Pinus tabuliformis. The sequence goes on from CM062819.1 coordinate 675,084,556, forward strand.
ATGAAGGTCATCTTAATCGATATTACCGATCAATTCGAGCGGCAGCGCAAGACTGCCCCTCAGTCTCTGAGAAACTCTTTGCAAAGAATGCAAGATGCAGTTGTAAAGGCCAAAGACTTGATTGATCGCTCACAACGGCCGCACCATTGTCTTGAAGTTTTTTTTTGGTACGCCCAGACTCTCCAGAGAAATCAAAGAGTGGAAGGCAGCTTTAAATGTGCTCTTTAATGAACTTCACACCGATATTTCAGTGTTTTGCAGTGCTCAACAGGTTGCCTCCGCCGCACCACAAGAAGCAGAGATCGAGCTAAATAGCTGGGTTACGGAATCTCCCCAAACTCGGATAATAGGAGTATACGGCAGCGGTGGCGTGGGAAAAACAACAATGCTCAGAAAAATGTACAACTCCTATAAGGTTAGTGACATTTTTGATGATGCCATTTGGGTTCCAGTCGATCAATTTCCAAATGTAGAGTTGCAGAGTCGTATTGCTTCTGAAGTTAACTTAGACCTCACCAACTGTCATAATGATGTTGACCTGCGGAGGATGATGCTGTCCGCATATCTCAAGAGGAGGAATTTTTTTCTGGTTTTAGATAACATGTTGAGAAAACTTGATCTCAATGAATTAGGCGTGGAATTTAGCAATGACAAACACAGCAAGCTTGTATTCTCTACGGAGAATATAAATCTGATTGAAGAAATGAAGGCCGACGGGTGCATGAAAATACAACGCATGCCCATGGAGGACACATGGGGGTTGTTTAGCAGTATAGCTTTCAAAGATGTGCATATTCCGGGGGAGATAGAACATATTGCCAAAGAAGTTGCCAGCGAATGTGAAGGTCTGCCCCTGGCGATAAAGTTAGTAGCCTCTGCAATGATTGGCAACAGAGCTTTAAATGATTGGCAGCTTGCTTCAAGGCAAATGCAGAGAACGGATTTCAGTTTTCCAATTACTCGTCCTTCCATTGATCCAGTTTTGTTTCAGCGATTGAGGTGGAGTTGCGAGACTCTGCCTCGTGCCAATTTGAAAAATTGTTTTCAATACTGTGCCGCTTTTGCCGAAGGTGAACAAATTCCGGTGAAAGCATTGGTGCATATATGGATGGCAGAAGGCCTACTTAAGGCCAGAGATGCAGACTCTTTATTGAAGATGGGGTACAATTATGTTGAGTTACTAGAAAATCGATGCTTATTTCAGGTGAAAGGAGATGTCATTACAGTTCACTCTGTTGTCCGTAACATGGCGATTTGTCTCGCAGAGAATGAGGAGAACTGTGTATTTAGGGCAAGTCAAAGGCTTCAACATTTCCCTGATATCCAGAACCAGGCTGTTTGCAAAAGACTCTCAGTCTATGACAATAATATCACGTCTTTGCCGACAAAGGACTTGAGATGCCCCAAATTGGTTTCTCTATTCCTGGGAAAAAATGAAGATTTGAAAGAAATTCCAGCAGGATTTTTTCTCAACTTCACCTCGTTGAGGGTATTGGATCTGAGTATCCCGGTAAAAGCATTGCCCGCATCGTTGTGGCAATTAATACACCTTGAGTTTCTCAATCTGAGCTGGACTGAAATTGAAGATATATCTGAAAATATTGGTAATCTTTCTTCCCTTCAGTTTCTGTATCTGGGGTATTGCAGAAATCTAAAATCGTTGCCATCTCAACTAGGAGAACTAGAAAATATGAAGTATCTCTATCTTAAGGGTTGTTATAACTTCAGAGATTTCCCAGATGAGATCAACTGTAAGATTGAACTATAAGAGAATGGAATTCTAACAAATACTTTGTTACCATTGAAGTCTTTGTGTCAATTCTGTTCCACACTCATATTATTTGATCGGAAGATGTTTTTAATGGAATGTAACAAATGTGTGTTAATTTACCATTGAGCAAGTTAACATGATTATATAGATACACCTTCAAATTTCATAGGTTTAAATTCAATAAAAATGGAATCTCAAAGCATAAATAATTTTTTTGTATCTTCAAATTTAGTATCTTTGATATTGCAAAAACTAAAATCATTTCTCTCTCAAATAGAAGAGCTTGGAAACATGTAGTAATCATTGATGATATATCATTCCTCTTCTTGTATAATTGTTACAACACGTGGAATTGGTTACTAAAAAAATGGCATAGGCAATTGGTTTGGCATGAACAAAGCCAATATACTGTGTCTCATATATGCATTAAGCCATTATATGGCTGGTTAACCTAAACAACCCAATGTGTTTCTCCATAATATGTCGATGTCTCTTCTTTGACAGCAAATCCAAGGTGAAATTTGAATCAGCTTACCACTACTCTTAAAAGAGATTGGAGCATGGGGATGTTATTTCATAAAATACGGAGGAATCAATACAACTCCTAAATCTCATTAGAGACTTAAGAGCCATATGGTTTGTAATTATTGATCATATAAAGTGTGTTTTGTTATGATTTCTCTATTTTATTATTATTATAATAAGTTGTTAAATCATTATTAATAAAATTTTCAACATTTTATAACTATTACAAAAGTATTCGAACATCACGTGCATTGAATTATTAAGGGCAAACTTTTTATTTATCCATTGATTTTTAATAGGATTTTTTAGAAATAAAAATTAGCAATAAATAATAATTAATTAAAAAAATAAATGAAATAAAGTTTAATTAGAAAAAATAAAGTATATTATTAAAGAAGTAAAAGACATATGATAACAATTTAAACTAATTAACTAACAACATTTTACTTCACTCAAAGTGGGACCTTCCCCTTAAGTAAAGTGTTGAAAGAAACTATATTATTGAAGACTTGGATTCACAACTCAATTATTTATATTCACGGGATCATTTCATACACAATAAAATGAAAAATCAAGGCAAAACAACTTATTAAACTAACAAGATATATTCTTCATAATATATGTCTTTTATTTAAATGTGAAGGCTACATTTTACTAGCATTAAGTGTTTAACTATTTAATAGGTTTTATGGAAAAGTTCTTGAGAATAAAAAATTCTCAAGTTGCTTTAAATATATTACAAGATTTGAATAAATTGTACTAATAGATTTTACTCCAATAGGAGGCAGGATAAGTATACAAACTACACATCTAAATTAATGTTTTTGTCATTATTTCAATATTACATAACAATGAGCACATGTGATACCTTCTCCTTGATGTGTTCTTTAGGATTTGTAGTCATGAACCTTTATTTTTTTCATATCAATTGACCTTTCTTCAACTCATAATCGATAACAATAAATTCTCTCAATCCATAAAAAGCAAATTCTGAGATCCATAGAAATATGGATTCCTAGCAAAGGAGTTCAATATCTTGTAGTACTCCATCTATAACAAGGGCCCATATAATTCTTTAATTTGCAAGTTAGGTGAAAATACAATAAATTCTTGTATCAATCTACAAAATTCAAATAAATGCAAAGATATTTGACAAAGGGTACCTTTGAAGAAATCTATGAATTTGGATGAGGAAAAGATCAAATTCAGGGTATATCACAAGAAAAAGGGATGGAAAGAAAAGGAAACAATGGTAAGAAATGGCTATAATAGGTAAAATAGTGACTCATCAACCCCCCCAACTAGAGATATTGCACACTCTCATGCAACCTATAAGCTTAATCTTTAGAGTACAAATGTTTCCTATGGAGGGTACTGGAACTATATGATTGGCCTTTGTCCCATGGTGCATAATATCCTACATTCCTCTCCATATATTGCGAATGAACATCCTCCTCTCATGGATCCTATATTTATATTTATTTATATTTTGATGTGGAGAAAAAAATAAGGGGAAAATGAAACCTTATATTTATCCATGTTGTCCCATGTGTTTTTAGATTATGGATATATTTATTTGCTCTATTAAGGTCGCACTAAATTTGGGATAATTTAGTGGTTCTCTTTCTCTCATTTCATTGCTCTAGCAGTCCCATATTCATTGACAAGTGAGCAAAGCTTCCAATCATTTATAAATGACATTGTACTCATAATCAAATATTGTCACTTGTTGGGTTCAACAAATAAAAGGTATCCAATGAGTTTTATTTAATTGTATTTGATGTTAAAAAATCACTCTATTTAGAAAAATGTTTCCCTCTAATCCATAGATAGCCATTTTGTTTAGTGTAATCTATAAAATAAAGGGCATTACTCCACTATAAATAGTCACTAATAAGGTGAAAGATTTCACCTGAACATAACCTAGAAAAAGATTATAGTTTCGTTTCTACTATGATTTAGAATAATGTCATGAAATTATAACTCACAAATCATTTTTTTAATCTTATTTACTACATTGACCATAAGCTTCCAAAACTTACTTTGAAGATATGAATTTGCTTAGTAACTAAATATCTAGTTTGGAATGATGTAACCATTGCTCCTGTAAGAATACTACATAAACTCGTGATGGAAATCTAAGGGTAAGGTTAAATGACTCATTTTCCAAAGTTTTTTTGTTTTCATATTTCACCTTGTGTACATCAATTATCAATTTAGGTAATTTTCTCAATTATTTTCTAAAGGATCTCCATTTTTCTTGATGTATAACATAAAATTCAACCCATTTTTATTTCAAATCAAATATGACTCATCAATGGTTCTACAATGAAATAATACCCTTTCTAAATGATTTAGTTGCTATTTTTTATTTCATTACTTTTTCTCTTAGTCAAATCACTTCTAATAAACTGAAGCTTCTCCTTCATTTGTTTACCTCTTAGCTAATATTGAAGTAGGTTTGTCTAGTTTTCATGTTTATACTTCAATTATTAAACATAAAATAAACTACAATAAGTTTTGTTGGAGGTTCTATAGATAAGGCATATTGTGGTTGTGTAGCAACAAGTTCAGTTTGTGATTTTGTAGCAACATCTTGTGGTTCTATATCAATCACTTCAATAGTTGAAGCCTCATATTTTAAATAATCATTCTAGTCACCTTCATGTGGAGGTGAAGGTCACCACCCACATTCTTCAAAATCCTAGGCCATTGTATCCAAACTTTCCTTGGGTTTGTAAATCTTTAACTTATTTTGATCCATGATCAACTCATGGAACCACCTCTTATTTTCCATCATTAACTTTTGGTTATATTTAAATGATGTACCAAAAGAGTGTTTCAAATGATACTTATTAGGATTGAAACTAACAATAACCTTCCTTTTAGCTACGGGTTTAGCTATTTCAAGAGATGCTTAGTAATATCAACCTATTCCATTAAATCCACTCTAGTAGCAATTTTTTCGATAACAAATTATTTTGTGAAAATGTTGTCTTGAAATGTAATATTACCTTCATCTACTTAATAACATATTTAGCACATCCCTCTTGATTGAGATGGGGGAGTTCTTCACATGAGGGGCCTTTTGACACTTTTATAGTTAATTTTGGATGATTTTCTCCTCTATTTTTTGGGATGTTCTTCCCATACCATCTCAAAACCCTCGAATGGGTTGTCCTCCTTCAACAAATGCCTCTTCTTCATGTGATTTCCTGCTTTTTTTTGCATGTGTTGCTTCTTCTTATTGGGCTTCTACCTATGGTGCTTTTTCCTATTGTTCTTCTACCTACCATGCATCTTCGTCTTGTTCCCCTACCTCTTTTGCTTCTTCTTATTGTGCTTCTTCATGTTTTGCTTGTGCATGCTCTACTCATGGTACTCTTGCTAGAGATCCCTCCCAGATATAATTGGTCAATGAAAGGGCATCATAAGTAATAGCTTGATCAATCCATGATTAGTTAAACTTTGTGGAATAATTTTTTCTATTCTTTTTCTCTAAGATGTAAGATGAAGTGATATTAGAAAGAAATAAGGCCTACTAATAAGTCTCTAGTGCTTCAAATGGTTTACGAATTTGAAATGATATCAATATAGAATATTATGGTGGCCTTCACATATAGTGCATTTCAATTGATCCAAGTGGCTCCAGAGACACACACAGGACAAAGAGGGCTTATGCAAGCTCGAAAACCAAAAGTGATCAGAATGATTTTGAACTAGGGCCACAATGTAGATCTCGTCGTCTTGATTGTGGTGTTGTGAACGGTTCGTCAAAGCAAGTCTGTATGTGAAAGTTAGGATTAGTCAAATTTCAGGTTGACTTGGGTGACTGGGCAGGTTTAAGGAGGCAGCGATTTGGACAAAATCCAGCCAGCGGATTCCGGCCAACCTGGGCCAAATTTCGGGCAAATTTGTGGCCTGATTAATTTGTCCCCTTCAGTCATTTTTCAAATTTTTAAAAATGACTATTTATTTTGTAATATATATCTATCTATATATATATATATATATATATATATATATATATATATATATATATATATATATATATATATATATATATATATATATATATATATATATATATATAGATATTAAAAAAAAAGGGTGGCGGGCCATGACCCCCGCCACTTCCACCGGACCCAAACCAAAATTATATTTAATTTTGGGTCGACGGGCCATGATCCCCGATGACCCTCCAACCAACACCACACTATTTAAATATTGGGTTGGCAGCCATGACCCCGCCAAACCCTCCTTCGACTATGCGCTAAACCATATTGTTATGGGGTGGGTGGGCCACCTCCGATGGACCCGACCCACACCCCCAAACCCCTAACCGTATGCATGTGTTTAATGCGGGGCCGACGGGGATTGAACCCGCTCGGCCACATGGGTCGGGCCCCACCAAGCGGCCCCATGAAATGTACCATTCAAAAACAACGGCCCAACAAACTTTAATATGGCCCCATGCGCCATTCAAAGCAACACACCCCCATATACGGTGCTCCAATGCGTTCAAACGACGGAGGTTAAGGGGCAGGCCGCCTAAGGTGGACCCAACCCCCACCAATGATTAAATGCGCCAGTTTTAAAACAAAAGAACAATAATGTATTGCAAAAAAGGAGGGGCGAGGTTTGACCACCCGATCCCACCTCAACAAATTGCTAATGTTACCATTGCACCAAAACCACTTTCTTGTTTAATTCACCATAAAAATTAAGATAAACCCATCATTTGCCCAATGCGCCCAAGGCATGGAGGAGCAGGAGTGCGAATGTAAATCGCGACAAGATATTTTTGATTAATTTATTGCAGGTGGAACCATGACTGAGCGAAAATTCCCAAGAGGATGAAATTTTTGCAGTGTCCAAATTGGACAAATTTTATGTAGATCTTACACTTCTCAATGACACGAACTCGATGGCACAGTCAGTTTCCTGATCTAAGCAGCCGATTTTTAGAGGACCCGGAGGAGGGAATCTTTGAGGAATCTAAGGGGAATCTAAAAGATTCCTTAAGCCCCAGATTTCCATTTTCTTAGAATTCAGAAATTTGACAATCGATTTTGCACTATTTGATGCCACAAATCTAATGGTGTGTTCAGATTTTCCATTTACTCATTTAATTTTTCTACCACTTTTCTAAGTGGAGCACAGGTATCAACATTCACGTGCGAGCAACTATTTCCATGAGATTTGACGCCGTGAGATCAATGGCACAAAAAGCTTCAACAGTTTGACATCCTTTTCTTCAGATGGCCCTAGATGGGAGGTATATGCAATGTATTCATGTACCTCTTTTGCTGTGCATTGTGTTGTACAGATTCTAGTTTGATGTTTGATGTGGGATCTTGTCTCTTAATTTGCTTCATGATTCCTGCTTGATCTGACGTGGAATCATTTGTGGTATGTACTTGTTGTCATGATTTGTCATGTTTTATTTGAGATCCCTTTGTCGTTATGTTGATGGGATACTCATGTTGTCTCCATGTATGTTTGCATTGAGATCCCTTTTATGCCATGTTGGTGGGATGCTCATTATCATCATGCATGAGTTTGTGTCATACTGATAGGAGTCATTTTTTGACTGATAGTTCCTACAATGGAACATCTCTTGGAGCCACTCCTACGTGAGGGCATTTTCCTTGTATGATAGAGACATCACCTCTTATGTACATCATCAATATTGACAACACTTAATGTAGCAGCCTACACCATCTTGACATCGGGGCTCGGAGACGTAGTCCCTTTTGGACGAACTCTGTTATCAACGGCTTATGTTTTCATGTGGTGATGATTGTCATGTTCCTCTTCTTTACAACATGTAGATATATTCATTTATGCTCTTTTAAAAATTCAATTTAACACATCACGAAAGTAAAAGGTCTTGGAAGGGTCCTTTGTCACACCCACACCTGGATCAAGTGGTATCAGAGCGTCATTGCGTGGATGTGAATTGCAAGCGTGAACAATGGAACATGCAGCGACAAATGATGAAAAAGCAATGTATGAGACCATGCTCAACATTTCCAAAAGAGTGGAAATAATGTATGAAACTCTACAAAAAGAGACAGAGGAAAAGGAGCAATTGCAGCTTTAGTTGCAAGCCACGGAAGAGGCCCTGGAAGAACTGAAGCACAACAAACATAATCTTCAAACAAAGAACGCTGAATTGAAGATGTGTCTACATGAAGAGAAAGAGGAAAAACATAGTTTTCTATGATAGCTGCAAGCAAAGGATGAGGCCTCGGAAAAGTTGAAGCATGACCCATGTGAGGTAAAAAGTAATTCTCTGAATTCATGTATCAGTCTTGATGATGATTTCGTTGTTTTTGAAAATCATACTACAGGAATTGGCTCCAAACTGTTGAAGAAAATGCGGTATGAAGGAAAAGGCTTGGGCGTTAATGGCCAAGGCATTGTCAACCCCATCAAAGTAGAAGAATTACCCCGTCAGACAGGACTTGGGTATGTCAGAAAGCAAGTTGGGGAATGCGCTGAGACAGCTAGCGAACCACCAACAACAGACAATGAGAAGCCCTCATTGGTTCTTTCCAAAACGACATAGGAGGTAAAATATGTTGATTTCCTTTTGGTTTCGTCATCACATCGTATGATTTCTGTTGGAGATGTGGAGATCCTAATTACAGGGACAAACATGAGGCTCCTTACCAGGACAAGGGACGAGGAGGAAAAAGAACTTGGTGTTAATAACCAAGGCATAACTCAACCATTGGAGGATGTGCAGAGACCTCAATTTGCAAGGTTGGGATACACCGAAGGAGAATGCTCGAAGGTGTCAGATTCTCCCGAGACATCATTGAAACCGTCGAGGAAAGAGAATGATGGGAACACATCCCCATCATCCCATGGAAGTATACATTGCAGGGAAAGAGTTGAGGCAAGTTCTCATCACCATACTTACACGAAAGACGACAAGGAAAGGTATAACTAGTTTCGATTTTCGAATGTCCATTTCGATTATAATCATATTGTTAATGATGAGCGTAAAACATGGCATCGAAAAACATGTACCTTTTGTGGATTACATAACCATACATTTTTTAAGTGTTGGAAAAGAATAGCAGCACAAACTAAGAAGAGGCGTGAAAGACCCTCTCAACAACAGGTAAAGAAACATGTTAAGAAGATATGGAGGAAGAAGATGTATTGTAGTCATTGTGATAGAAGTGGCCATCAAAGAGCCACTTGTTGGAGGATCCATCCAGAGCAGTGCCTTAAAGAAAAAGTGTCAGTGCAGGAACCAGGGGAAGCAGTTGTTCGACAAGCAAAACCACCACAAGGAGGCGACCCATTCACATTGATAAGTGAAAAATGGTTTCTAGATATGTTAGCTTGTCACGGTCGTGCTTTTGTAAATCATTTGTTGCATTTTAAAATGTAAAAGTGATGATGTGTTTTCCATCACTTGTTCAGCAACAATGATGTCTGGTCTTATTTTGAGTTGCATGATAAACTGTGAAAATGATGTCATGTTTCCATCACTTGTCAAAGCAAAAATAGTGGTTGGCCTTATCTTTGTAAATCATGTGTGGTAGTGATGATGTGTTTTCCATCACTTTTTGGAGCAACAATGATATGTTGGCCTTGTTTTCGTAGCTGGGGTATTGCTTCCATTTCAATTTAAACTTGACCAGCGAGTATGTGTTATAAACTCGTGGCAAGTGTGGGATGCTTGGGTCATTAGCTGGTCATGAAAGTCAAGCATGTAATTTGCAAAACAATGTACTATAGGTTGTAGGTGTCGGCTCATCGCTTAAGGCTCCAAAGAACAAAGGTGAAGGAGATGGAAGTGAGACCTTTCAGGACGCTTGTGATGCAGACAAGGTACAGAGAAGTTGCAGATTATTTTTCATGCTTTTGGAGGACCAAAATCTCCTCAGTGGGGAGGATTGATCCAGGTGGCTCTAGAGACACACACAGGACAAAGAGGGCTTATGAAAGCTCAAAAATCAAAGTGATCAGAATGATTTCGAACTAGGACCAGAGCATAGATCTTGTCGTCCTGATTGCGGTGGTGTGAACGGTTCGTCAAACTGAGTCCGTATGTGAAAGTTAGGAGCAATCAAAGTTCAGGTTGACTTGGGTGACTAGGCAGGCTTAAGGAGGCAGCAATTTGGACAAAATCTAGCCATCGAATTCCGGACAACTTGGGCTAGATTTTAGGCGAATTTGTGGCCTGATTAATTTGTCCCCTTCGGTGATTTTTCAAATTTTGAAAAATGACTATTTATTTTGTAAAATAAAAAAAAATATTAAAAAAAAAAGGGTGGCGGGCCATGACCCCCGCCACTTCCACCGGACCCAAACCAAAATTATATTTAATTTTGGGTCGACGGGCCATGATCCCCGTCGACCCTCCAACCAACATTACACTATTTAAAAATTGGGTTGGCGGCCATGACCCTGCGAAAGCCTCCTCCCACTATGTGCTAAACCATATTGTTATGGGGTGGGCGGGCCACCTCTAGTGGACCTGACCCACACCCCCAAACCCGTAACCGTATGCATGTGTTTAATATGGGGCCAGCAGGGATTGAACCCACCCGGCCCACAGGGGCCAGCCCCCAGAGGGCGGCCCCATGAAACGTACCATTCAAAAACAAGGGCCCAACAAACTTTAATACGACCCCATGTGCCATTCAAAGCGATGCACCCCCATATACGGTGCTCCAATGAGTTCAAACAATAGAGGTTAAGGGGCGGGCCACCCAAGGTGGACCCGACCCCCACCAATGATTAAATGCGCCAGTTGTAAAACAAAAGAATGATAATTTATTAAAAAAAGGGAGGGGTAGGGTTTGACCACACGATCCCTCCTCAACAAACTGTTAATGTTACCATTGCACCAAAACCACCTTCTTGTTTAATTCACCACAGAAATTAATATAAACACAACATTTTCCCAGTGCGCCCAAGGCATAAAGGAGCAAGAGTGTGCATGGAAATCGAGGCATGATTTTTTAATTAATTTATTGCAGGTGGAACCATGACTGAGTGAAAATTCCTAGGAGGGTGAAATTTTTGGAGTGTCCAAATTGGAAATTTTTTATGTCGATCTTACACCTCTCAGCGACACGAACTCAATGGTGCAGTCAGTTTCCTGATCTAAGTAGCTGATTTGCAGAGGACCCAGAGGATGGAATCTTTAAGGAATCTAGGGGGAATCTAAAAGATTCCTTAAGCCCCAAATTTCCATTTTCTCAGAATTCAGAAATTTGATAGTCGATTTTGCACTATTCGACACCAAAAATTTGATGGTGTGTTAAGATTTTCCATTTACTCATTTCATTTTTCAGCCACGTTTCTAAGTGGAGTACAAGTGTCAACATTCATGTGCGAGCAACCATTTCCATGAGATTCGACACCATGAGATCGATGGCATGAACAACTTCAGCTGTTTGACATCCTTTTCGCACTCAGTTGTTCCTCCAGATGATACTGTCTTGTGTTCTTCCATTCCGGACTCTCCACTTGTTGTGAACAAGGAACAAGTCATTAACGGAGTTGGTGTTGCACAACCAACATGCACTATCATTCAGGAAGAGTATGAGTGGGAGCTTGAGCATCAACACTCGGCGAAGGATGACTCCCTTCCATTCGAGCCTCCTCTGTTCTTTCCTAACATCTTTGGTGAACCTTCCATCCATGATTTCACATGTGTATCTTCATCCATGGATGCACCCATTGTTGATCACTCACAGGACACACCAGATGTTGATCCATCATTCTACAATGGAGAGGTTAAGTTATTCATTGAAAATCCACTTGATCTTTCATTTGCCTTTTCCGGAGACACAGAGGATGAATTTGTTCGCTTTTCATCTACCCCTATGTTTGATTCATCAGATCATGAGGATGTTGATGAAATCATTGCTTTTTCTGATCGTGGCGGTCGTGATCCATTTACTCCCATGCACGATCACGATCATGATCCTATCATAGTTGATTTTTTGAAGCCACCAGCTTATGATAATCTATCTGATGATGAAGTTGAAACACCAAAGACTATCGAGGCACTTTAGGTCGAGCTAATAGTTATGCCAGACCTTCGCTCTCTTGGGGTTAGTCTCACTTCTGATCAGGAAACCATTCAATCACCGAAGACTCCTCATCACTCATATGTATGCATTGAAGATCATTCTCACACACATATCATGCTTCCTCCACTCGAACTGCATGATCTTATTGCTCATGCATTGGAGGAATCTTACATTGCAAGCACACGTGCACGACGCAAGTTGTCTTTGTTTCTTTCGTTTTCTTGCATGTCACAGTCAAGAGTGTGCATATGCTTTAAAGCTACATGCAGTGTCGCACAACACCATGATAAGTCCACAGACTGCTTGTCATGCACTTGCACTCACTTATGTCCTGTGGGAACTTTGAAACATGAAGTGTGGTTGTCTTCATTGTTATATATTTCTTGCTTGCTGGTTTGCACAACTGGGTTGCTCACGGACCAAGCCTTCACCAACATGGGTCAACCAATGCGCTGGTGGCTGCATTGGAAATATCACTTCACGTGATTAGGCCCATGCATCGTTAGTTTAGGAGTAGGAGTAGTGTTTTCTTTCAGTCACTTTGCTTGCATGCTTATTTGCTTAATTGCTTTGTTTGTTTATTCGTTTTCCTGCTTTCTTGTTTACTCGCTTTGCTTTTGCTTTTTCTTCTGCTCTCACTTTTCTTCCTTGTTTGTTAGTTTGCTTGTTTTGTTCATAGGTTAGTTTCCCATGAAACCATGTATGACTCTTAAAACAATATTGGTAAAGTACAAGAGGCCTTGTGCTGCTATCACTACTTGGTTATTTGTCATCCTACCTCTGTATGAAGAACTTGTTACTTTTATTTCATGATACGTCGAAGGAAAATATGTACTGTTCGAAGCGAACCTTGGTGAAAACACAACACTTGCATTCTAACTAGTATCACCTACTCTAGTCGGTTGTTTTTGGGTTAACCCTTGTCATCTTAGTCAAGTAGAGTAAGGTGAGAGGGAAAACCTTAACAAGCACGTCAGAGATATAATAAAATACTTCTCTGCTGGAACAACCTCTTCTGATATCAATAATTCGGGATCCCTCTTCTGCCTATGAAATGAATAAGTGTTATGCATAGTTGAAAAAATGAAAAAAAAAATGAAAAGTAAAAAAAATTCAAAATGAAAAATGAATAAGGCGAAAGAAGAGAATGGATTCCTGTGCAGAGAGGTGATGCAAGTAACTCTACCGGGGTACTGACCAAGCTCGCTGGCAACGAAGCCATGCCTATGTTCCTATGTGACTCCACCGGGGTACTGTTCAGGCTTGCTAGCAGTGGAGCAACACTAGAGATGAAACTAAGACTTTGACGACTATACTGCTTATGCACCAATATACCCCTCAACCCCAATCGAAACAACTATGTTGCCTTGGTTTGGAATGTGTGTCAATCAACCAAGAGCTTGGCAGATACTACATCTTACAATCAAGCTAGTGTGAAGCCAAGACAAACTGAGAACTGAAAAATACTTCCGAAGGTGCTAGACTTGCTTTCCACGAACAAGGTCCATTCATAGAGTTGAGTTCTACCAGTGTGTCACCAAGTGTTGTAGCGACTACAACCACCCTACAAAATTTTGCCTTAGCTTCGCTTTGGAGCCTCCCTACCAACTTTTCACAGCACCTTGTCTTAATTCGTTAAGTACAATATATTAAGTGTTTTTCTTGCAGAAAGACAACCTGTCGATCAAAGCTTGATGCATTCCCCTCACAGGCTATTCATCTGGACTAAGTCCAGCTGAAGGTTGAGAATCTTCCCCAAGAAATTGCACAATTCTGGAGGGAAACCAGCCTTCTCTCCAAAAATTTTGCAATTCTGTCTGGAAACCTGTTAGGCTCCAGTATTGCACAATCCTTCCAGTCAGGCTTCACCCAGAAAATTGTGCAATCCTTCCCAGCAAGGCTGTTTAGCCCAGGAATTGTGCAATCCTAGGTAGCAGTCAACTGCTCTACCTAGAAATTGCACAAATCTCATGGGAGGCCAGCCCAGCTCCCATCTAGAAATGCGCATTTCCTCCCAGTAGTTGAGCAGCCTCATGCATGAGTAGTTGGGTTGACCAGTTCCACCCAGGACCAAGGAAACTTGACTTGCATGCATGGCTTGATTTTTCTCGAAATAGCAAAAGGAAACATGAAAAAAGCATCCCATGATTCAGGGAGCTATTTTTAGTAGCTGGAGGTTACATGCAAAGTTCGTTTAGAAACTTTCCTCCAAGTGTCGCTTTTTCCAAGATTTGTGGCATGCGCGCCATGAGCTCAAACTTATTTATTCGATGCATTAGAGCTCATTATTTCACATCGATATTGGAGTTATGACATCCCACAACACATCCAAGACTCTTCGACACATCTAGCTTAGCTATTCACGGGTAAGTGGCCTCAACTTGTCTTTTTCAACATTTCTGTTGTTTATTGTGTTTTCACTTGTGTGAGTGTTGTTTTCTTGATTTATTTGAACACTTGATGTTGTTTACATGTATACTAGCTTGTAAGCACCATTTCAGTTTTCGTTGCTATCTCACTGTTGTCGCATGCATCAAACTATTTTGCATGAACGGTTGTCGATTCGGTGACTCGCTTCACCCACATGCATGTTGATTTGTTTATTGAATCTTTCATTCAATGTTTGCATGCATGAGCAATCACTTATGCTTTCACTTAGTGTCGCCATGCATTCACTTTCACATTTTCTTTCTGTTGCCCGTCGGCGAGTCTGACCAACCTTGGCCCGGACTCTGCCTTTACCAAGAGAGCATTGCGCAATCCGGGGAAGGAAGGCTCTGTCTTCCTCTCTAGAAATGCGCATTTCTACCCAAGCACTATCCTCCAGGACTATTTTGTGCATTTATGAGGGATAGTGACTACTGGCCTAGAATGAGGGATAGTGACTGCAGTCATTCCCAGCTGGAATTGCGCATTGCAGAATCCCAACAGTCAACAACCAGCCTAGATTGCGCATTGCACAAATACAACACCTAGTCAGCCTTCCCAGATAGCCCATAATGCTTTTTGTGCAAGTCTGGCAGCCAGTCCCCCAACCTCCCATAATAAATTGTGCAATCTTGCCTATCAATTCCTAGGTATGTGCTATGTCATTCTTCGAATTTTCTTTGGTTTTCACTGACAGATTTCTTGCCATGCATGTTTCTTTGTCTCCATATCTTTCAAGTGTTCATCCACCTCTTAGTAGTACATGATCAATGGCCTTCAAGAAAGCAGGATCAAAGGACACTGATGGAAGTGAAACTGGAGCAACAATGGAACGGGTGTCCACATGTCTACCGATCTATGAAGACACCAAATTGTTTCTAGAAAAGGAAATCAAGTTGAAGTGGCAAGAGGTCAATGAAACATTTTCAGGAACTTTTGGGGAAGACCTTGAAGATCATCAGGTGTATGTGAACATTCACAAATTTGGCTTGTACAAGATTTCATGCAGATACCCCGCGTTCGTGGACATGATACACTGGACCGTCTCGCACACTGACCCCGAGACAATGACTTTGAGCAGTGTCAGTGGGAAGAAGCTTGAAACCTTATGGGCACAAGACTATGATGATATGTATCAGATGTCGGAGCCTGTGACTATCATGGAGACTCCCTTCAGCTTACCTAGAAGTAGTTCCAACTCCAGAGACATATTGAAGAACTGGGTAAAGGAGCCGCATCGATTCAGGCTGACGCCCAACCAGATCTACAAGACAAAGATACTGCAGAAGGCATATCAATACTTGGTCATATTCACATGTCGACTATATGGCCAAGAAAGCATGGAAACCATCCCACAGAGTTGGGTGATCACACTAGACCAACTGGCCAGAGAAGGAAAACCATGTAACTAGTCTAGCATGTTGGCTCATCAGCTGAAGGAACAGGTAACGAAGGCTCGACAATCACCTGGAGGTATGCAAGCAGAGATCTACATGTCCGCCTACATCTTAGATGCAATCTGTGCCCGACAGGAGTTCCCAGGCTTGGAGTGGGCATGGTCACCGGCGGAGACTGCTATGAACACATATTGTAAGTTGTTGTCTGAATGAAGCTTCAGAGGAGTAATCACATGACTATTCGATCATTTTTTCACCCCAGTTTACAAGATGATATTCGAACAGGATCCACCCTGCATGTTAAAGGAAGAAATGGAGGCACTGATAGACATTGCTGATTGGTATGCCTCACCGTCCGACACCTTCATACGAATGTTCAGCGTGGAGAAGCCTCCGCATGTTCTACCGAAGTTTTCCTTGGACATACTTGTCATGAAGGAAGTAGCATATCACATCTTGGCAGGATTGACAACTAAACTATGCCGGAAGAAGAAGGCACCTTGGCCTGTTCTTTCGTTGTGGATTGGGTTATATGAGATTAGAGTTTCAAGCAAGCAGATGTTGAAGAAAAGCAAATGAAAAAGTATCCATTCAACCTCCGAAGTTACAATCCGTATGACCCTCATTGCATTGTGAAAGATCATTGCACGAGAGTACAGTTCAACTAGATCCACGGGGAATTTCATTGGGCCAAGGAAGACCCATGGAGACATTGCTACAGTTTCTCTAGACCCAATGAATAGGTCGGCTTCGTTATGGATTGGTTGGTGAAGCAACATGAAGCAGCATCCTGGAGAGTACCAGCATCAGTAGCAGTAGAGGCAAGCATACCACTGTGCGACAAGGGCAAGAGGAAGATTGTCGATCGCATGGAGGAAGAGAAAAGCTACAAGTTCCAAGAATATCGATTAGTAGAGAAAGCAGCTATGGCTATAGAGGCGAAGAGGTAACAATGCGATAAGTGAATCACGCAAAGTCAAAGGAATAAAAGAATAATGAAGGAAACAAAGAAGGAGTTACATGAGCTGAAGGAGAAACTCCGAAAGGAACAAGAGAAAGTGAAAACAGGAGAGGGAAGTGCAACAACAATAGGTACAACAGGGGCACAACATGTACAAGCAGATGAAACAATGCTCGTACAGGTAGTGGATTCATCAGAATAGTTGTCATCAGGCATACATGGTGAACCATCGCGGGGGTAGGACTTTGCTCATGAGATAGAGCAAGCACTTCAAAAGTTGGATACAGACATGGAGCAACAGGAGTTGGAACAGGACACCGACCTCATGCCTCACCACCAAGAGGTCAACTTACCCACTTCACCACATCCAGATGATGAGCAAGTCTCAAGTGACCAAGGAGGCACTGAGATCCTTGGAGATCAGCTGGAAGGAGAGATGCACAACATCTCATTCGACGAGTCTCAACATAGAGTTGTGCAGTCTCGCAGAGTGTCAACTCCGGAGGATCATACATCTCCTGTACAAGTTGAGGAACGAGTGATTGTGTCTGACGTACGAAAACATCCATCAGCCTTGGTCGTTGCAACCAGAGTGTATGTCAAAGCCACTAGCTCAAGTGTTCACTTTCTGATAGCTGAGAGAATGACTAAGGAACTACAGATGGCCAAGCAAGGAGGAGAGTTGGTGACAACGTCTGCCTGAGCTGAACTGAAGAAGGAAATACTAGATGAAGTATTGTCCCTTGACATAGTTATGCGAGCATTGTACTCCAAGTTTGGTACCATGCATAAGGTAGTCATCCATCTCAACAAATGGCAGCAGTGATGTGTTAGAAGATCAAGTATCTTGGCGAACTTACATGCTATTGTTGATTACATGAAAAAATGGATGATGAGATACAAGGGATCCATGCTTCACTTGCCTAAGATGATGACAGCCAATGTGGTCGAGCTGAAGGCACGTATCTGAAGTCAGATCAGGAACTATGAAGAACTCCCGTAGCTCATCACTGGTATACAAGCCTCCCATGCACATGTATTCAAGAGCATGGATGTTTTGGTGCACACACATGCGATCCCATCTATTGGGACTCTCACCCAGGTGAAGACAAAGGCATAGGTCTGACTAGAGATTTACTCGTACTTCGACGAGTTGAGCACATTACCACTAGCCTAGACTTTCCCATTAGTGCAGACATCATGGAAAAGTATGTTTCTGGTCCGATCACATTGAAGACAATGATGCACATGCTTTCAAACGAGTTGGATAGAGGAGCTCGAGTAGTGTACCCGGATGCTATGGAGGCAAGATTTAGGTTCCAGAAAGATGTCACCTTGGAGCACACGGACACCATCAAGGACTATCGATCTTGGCATCAGTATGTTACTGTTGATCAGTGCGAGGATGTTGAGGAGTTGGACTTCCATGGTTGTCTAAGTCATAGTGATGTCTAGCATGGCTTGCTCAAGCCATTTTGTCTCACATGGGTACATGTGCATTGTAATGTAATGTCTTGTCAAGTGTAAGTCAAGTGTCGATAGTTGGATGTAATAGTCATAGATTAGATGAAGAGTCATGAGAATAGTTGAACTGTTAGAAAGGGGAATGTCAAGGGTCACCTCACCCTTTTCTATAAATAGTCCCTCATAACTCATTGTATAGGATTTTGGTCAGCCAAGCTTCCGATAAGAGTATCTTAGAGAGAGCTTGGATAGTATTGTAATGAGCCTTGGCTTCTCCACTGCACAAAGCTAGTACATCTCTTTAGAGGAGCAGGCAGTTGTGGCTGTAACGTCCGGCTAGCGGGACTAGTGCTTGGACATGGATGTATTGTATGACTGGAACTTACACTTCTTAATATAAAAAGAGACAACACATTTCATGCAGATGTTATATTGTATTCCATGTTATCTGGTTTACTCTAAATGATATATGTATTTGTTTTCTTACACATGCATGTGTAGACTATTTTGTATAAGTATGTATGAATCTTTCTGAAATGTGATGTTGGTTTAACCATCACTTTGGATTGCTCTCTAACTTGCCTTCTATGTTGTGATGCATCTTTGATCGTGTGTTCCCTTCTTAACTGCATGCTATCACAGGTTTCCAAGGGGTGCACTCATCTCAACCCTTGTGTGTTAGAACCTTTCATGCACCTTCCTTAGCTCACTACAGTTGTCACACCCTTGCTACCAACAAAGTTATCTTACTTGCCTATGTGTGAAATCACAGTCAAGGCATTACCATACGACCCACTGTTGAGACTCCTATACCAAACGGTCCGAGGTCTAATTGGGGCTTCTTACCGGGGAGATCCCCTGACATGTTGGCGGGTCCATCACCGTCAACAAGTGTGATAACATAGATTATTTATTATTGAATCCAATTTTATTCTCTTCTTCCACACTATTTGGGACTCCATATTTTATTCACACTAATCATAAAAATATTTAGCTCTCTTGAAGGTTTCATCAAGTGTTTTTTGCTCATAAAACTCATTGATATCTTGAAAAGAATATGGTATTTCCCTGAGAAAGTGATGTATCTTCACTTTCTCATCCTTGATATGAGGCACATACATTAGCAATTCTATGAATCTATTTTCATATGAATCCATTGTTGGCTATCCCAATTTGGGGTTATTGAACTCTCTAATATTTCCATCATAATATATTTCATAATTGTGTTTCTCTATGAATTATATTTCAAAATTTTCCAAGTTGAGCTTCATTTTGTTGATGCCTTAGTCCTCCCATAAAATGTAAACTTCTCCTTCTCATTTGAATATGGTTGCATTGGATTTCATATTCTCACAGTAAGTGTGTACCCTAAAGTATTTATTCAGTCCTAGAAACCATGTTTCATCCTTCTTATTATTCTAAACCTCACCATCAAAAGTAGTTGGCTTCACCTTCTTGAATTCCTTGAGTGAGAAACTCCTTTTACACCACTCCTTCCTTTTCTTATGTAATCCTAACCTATATACATTTCTTAACAACTTGTTTGAGATACCTATCTCCTCACTAGAGGTGTCTATAAAGGTTTAATTGTTGGATATGTCTTTCCTAACAGTCCTATGCCTCGTATGTTATGAAACCAACTCACAAAATAGAATAAAATATAGATCAACGACTTCAAAATCAGCCTCTTCGAGGGGGAAACCTCCTTTACATTACACAAATGAACAATTCTTGGATGATACAAATGACAAGACCTCCTTTCTATATATAGGAGTCTAAGGTGTCATAATATAATCAGAGCCTACATAACAATAATATTGTGAGGGCACAACAATAACAATAATGGGCGTCTATGGGGCACAATAAGAACAATATGGGCACAACAATACAATAAGGGGGTTACGCTAATAACAATAAGGGGATACATTAGTAGTATAGGGACCTAACATGCCCCTCTCCTTCAAAAAAAGTGTTTTCCTCAATGCTTGAGTAGTTCTGGATGCTTTTGTGTAAAATTCTCGTTCTCTCACATGGAATCTTCAGCGGGTAAGTTCTTCCACTTCATGAGATACTCTGAAATTGATCAATTTCGTAGCTGTCAAGTTCTTATTTCTATGGCTGTTTCAAGTTCCAATATGATTTTTCCTTCCTCGTCAAGTTTCGACAATATTGTTTGAATTGGGAGCTTGTTAGCTATAACCTTATTTAAGCATGAAACATGGAAAAATGGGTGCACTCGGGAAGATGCAGTAAGCTCCAATTTGTATGCCATAGTACGAATATTTTGCAATACCTTGTAAGGACCATAGTACTTTGGTGATAATTTATTATCCTTCTTATCTTACTTGAGGGACATTTTTTTGTATGGTTGTAGCTGTAAAAATACCCAGTCACCTACATCAAAACTTCTTTCACTGCGATGTTGATCTACCTATTGTTTCATTTGATTCTACGCCAAAGTGAGGTTATCCTTTAAGAGTTGGAGAACTTGTTGTTGATGCTTGATGTGATCCGCCACTACTTGAACCTTAGAATTTTCTCTTAAAGGTGACGTGATGGATGGTATATGCTATCCATAAAATGCCATAAATGGAGTCATTTTTCCTGAAGTGTTATACCACCATTAAACCAGAGGTAACCACTTGACCCATTGTTTGTTTTTACCAGATACAGAGCAACGAAGATATCCTTCCAAACATTTGTTCACTATCTATGTTTGTCCATCTATCTTGAGAGTTTGATGAGTGGTAATTCCAACCAATGCACTACAAGATATGGCCAGATTCATTACTTCTTTATCTGGGGTTGGTTCCTGGTGTATATCATCTTCTTTTGACATTTGTTGATCCTTTTCTTCCTCCTCTTCACAATCTATGTAAAATAATTTCTTCTCAACACACTTATGACCTTTAGTGTATTTTCTATCACAACTGTAACAAAGCCCGTTCTCTCTTTTTTCTTCCAATTGTTGTGGTGCCAACCTTGTAGGTTATGGAAGGCTAGGAGAAATACAACTTCCATATTTGTAGTTGTGAGTGGTAGGATTTATTGTTGCCATAAATTTGTTTTCAATTTTTCTTGCCAACCTAAATGCCTTCTCCAATTAATCAAGTTCCCAAAGACGAATCTCATGTTGAATGTTATCATTTAAAGTCCTTATGAAGACATCAATCCTCTACTTCTCTAGAATATCATTTACCCTTATATTCAATTTTTGGAAGTCCTCAATGTGCTCTACCATTGAACCCTTTTGTTTGAGATTTATCAATTGGCTAAAGAAGGTGTTTCTCTTTGTATCCTCATAATGTGCTATCATTTCCTCCATGAAAATTGACTAGGTGACAAGTGGTTTACGAGAACAAAGCCCTCTATACCATACAAACTGATTCAGTTCTAAATATAAAGATGCAATACATACCTTTTGTAATAGTTTCACATAATGTATATCAAAATATTTCTCCATCTGTAGTATCCAAGTTATCGGATCCTTGCCATCAAACTTCCTCATATCTCTTTTTCTTATTTTTAGGAGCTCGATCTTGAAATGGTTTTAACTCTGTAATTTATAATATCCAAGTTATGAAATTTCATCTAGTGGTAGCCCTTTGAGTCCTCTTTTCAACCCCATAGGTCTAATCAAGATTGAGTTCTTCAAGAAAGATTTATGCCCAATCTTCCACAATTACCTAATTATAATCTAGTTCAGTAGAGAGAACTTGTACAAAGTTCCATGTGTCACTATTTCGATCTTAGGCCCTGAAAATGATACCCAACAAAATAAAGTCTATCATATTTCTGTCACTTTTTATGAAATTTTAATCCTATGCTCAGAGAGAAAGTTATGATGATTTTCCCAAGGTCACCTGTTTGCGATGGAATTCGTGAGCCTACACAAACCCTAACTTCCTCAGATCATATATCCAAAAATATAGCAATCCAAGATTGGACATTTGGACACGAGGTTCATCAAGATTTTAGATCAAATGGGTTTTAATTTCCGCTTCTGAAACTTCGTAGAAAAAAAGTTATAGCGAAAATTCCACGATGACCTGTTTAGAGCAGCAAAGCCCTAGAATCTAAAGCTCTGATACCAAATGTTATGCAACCAACTCAGAAAATAGAAGAAAAGATAGATCAACAACTTCAAAATCATCCTCTTCGAGGGGGAAACCTCCTTTACATTACACAAATGAAAAATTCTTGGATGATACAAACGAAAATGTCTCCTTTCTATATATAGGAGTCTAAGGGGTCACAATATAATCAAAGCCTACATAACAATAATATTTTAAAGGCACAACAATAACAATAGTGGGCTTCTATGGGGCACAATAATAACCATATGGGCACAAAAATACAATAAGAGGGTTGCACTAATAACAATAAGGGGCTACACTAGTAGTATAGGGACCTAACATCGTATTTGTGATATTTCTTCCTGCATTTCTAGTACTTGGCTCATGTTTTATAATTTTTAATCATGATTATTACCTTAAAGCGGATATTTATATTTGAGACATTCCTTTCTTGGGGATAGTGCCAAGACACCCTCTACGATATTTAAAGAAAACCTCCTTGCTTTAGGCCTCAAGCTAGCTCTTAAGCCAAAGAGGGTAACCCTCAAATATCTTATGCCATATGACTTCTTAGTGTCACTTCAATAATATATTTACAATCTAAACTGAGATTCCAATTTTCAATGATTATTTGCAAGATAAAAATATGGCGGAAAAATGCAAGCGAGGCACAAACTTTCACACTAAAATCTTGGGATCAACACAAAATACATTTGGCACCTTTACCATATATTATAAAAACATAAACTTATACAAAGAAAGATGCAAAGGAATATTAAAGAAGGATAAGCATCTTCAAATAAAAAAATGAACGGAAATCACTAATATATGAAGATGGACACAAATATCATAGACACCTAACATTTATGGAGGTCTTTAAGCATTTAATGACTAGACATATGCCATGTGGGGCATTAGAAAATGAATCTAGTAGCTTAAATTCATCCCTGGGTCTCTAGGGCATACCCCAAGACATTGAAGGTAAGAAAAATAATTCATTCCACAACACAAAATGATAATAAATATTAGAGATTGAAAATTACTCAAAATTCTTTACCCATACTCAAGATCATTATAAAAGTATTCATCTCATAAATATAGAATAATACTAGATATGAAGGTCTATATTAACATTTTTGAATCTTATATGAAATTTGTAATCATAGAAGGAATCTTTCTTCACCAGCTCGCTTTGAAATTACTATAAATACATTAAGGTTTACATAATATGCTATATAAAATAACAACATGAAAAGTGTTGTTGAAAAATCAAAGATAAATACAATAAAGGAGAGAATTGACTCAACAAGAGATGTGGTGAATCCAATAATATAGCAATTGATATTGAAAATAAATTGGTGCCAAATGGATCCTTGAAATCCTTCTTTAGCTGCTAAAATTCCCTACATCTCTGCTACTTTTATATCTCTTTTTGTATGCTTAATTCATGCCTCATTTTGTGCAACCCAAAACCAAAATAGAAATTGAGGCATTATTGACTTGAAGTCAAGGTAAGCTCATGTTGTTGCACTATAACACCTCATGTTGTACAGTGATTATTATGCTAAGATTCTAGTTCCAGGTGTTGTACGGTGATTATTATGCTAAGATTCTAGTTCCAATTGTCCTTATTGGACTAATTGTCCTTTTGAGATGCATGTACTTAAAATGACAAGGGTGAGAATGTCGACCTTTGGTACGTTTCTAGGCATATGTTATTAATTATATCTTGATGGTCCTAATTATGTATGATTGTATTCCCTCTAATTATTGATAAGAATGACTAATCCATGCCTAACCAATGCCTACGAGTGTCACTCCTTGCTCTTACACCATGACTAAAAGGTGCTAATTATTATCATGGTTGTTAGGAGATGGGGCTTAGGACTTGTCATCCTCTATAGTCCCTTATTCGATATTTAATTATAGTTCGGCATCTGTGAATTAATGGTTATACCCTTGGTATCTATATTATTACTTAATTTTCAATAAACCTTAGTGTTTCTTTGTTGATGATCTAATTAGCATTAAGTGTTCTTAATGATTATTATGTATTAGTAGAAATCTTAGATGATTATTTAACATGAATAGTCCTTGCGACAGTGTGGTCGATATCATATACACTTGTTGTTTAATGATCACATTGCATTTGAAGTATAAATATTCTTAATTATCATTGTGAAGTAACGATGTTCCATGATAAAGATTTACTATGAGTCCATCCTTGTCATGAGATGATACATTTTCACTAAATTTAGTTCACATTATGATTTATGATATATAAATGTTTTTTTTAAGTACTATATGCCTTGCTATTAATGAGATTGATTATGATGTCCGTGTTACATCTACATTGGTATCTTGGATAAACTAACACATTATAATAGAATACTTGGGTGGAAAATATGGAAATGCACTTAATGTAAGGGATCTTGTCTCAATGAAGATGACTGTCTAATCTTAGTGCCTAGGAAGCCTCGGAAATGGGAAAGGATTTTGAAAATGACCTCTGAAGTTAACTTGGGTAAAAGGGTAGAAGAGGAAAAGATTGTATCTCAATTTTACCGTATTCTTGACACTTATAAATTCCTTGTTGAGAATAAATTCCTCCTTTCATGGGAACAAGGAAGGCTAAGGGACAAATATTGGGAATATGTCACATTAAGATGAATTATAGAAGAATTGGTATGCCCATTTTTTGGGGTGGCTAGCTCATGAGGAAATAATCTTTAGAACTTAGTATTATTGATGCACTTGTGTTATAATAATGGTGACTTGGGGGTGAAATTGTGTTTATGCCAACTAGGTCTATGTGGATTAAGGGGTTGAGAGTATACCTAGGGACTAAGGCTCAAAATGCCTAAGTCCTTATCCAGTTCTCCTTAGGAATAGGTTGTAGGAGACTACTACTATCGTGGTTGCAATCACTAACTAGAGGTGGTAGTAAGATCCTTAATAGAAGAGGGGGTGCCACTGTCACTATGGTTGCTATCACTAGTTGAAGGTGGTAGAAAGAGCCCCTCGTATGTAGTACAATGTGATTTGGAGGTGTCAAAGTCTAGAAGCTTCTCCACGACACCTCGGTTAAATAAATTGTTATAAGCCCATCTAATTGGCTCCTAAGTAGTTTGGGTTGGATTCTTGAGAGTATTGTGTTTTATGACTTCCTCACCTCACTCATATTGACCCCCCTTAAGGTATAGTGCATATGAGGTGGTTTCATTGATTGGGCGGAATCAACCCCTATTGTGGTTATGCCCACTCGTTTATTGAATATTATTTTGTGGGACCTTATTGGAGATAACATGTGAGAGTTAGAGTGCAATTTCTAGCTTAGCCTTGGACTTCTGCGATCTATAGATTCCATATATTTTTTATTTATGTATTTAATTTTGCATTGATAATCACTTGGATTATGATTTAATTACATGCTTTCTAAGGATCTGGGGCTCTCCCCTTATTTTGTGTACTAGCTAGATTTTGTTCATGTGCTTGAATGTTTCCATATATTTTATACTTGATGTATACATGGTATTAGAAAAAACATATTACTTGAATTACATTTCTTTTTTAGACCAGAATTTGTTTGTTTTTATTTATTATTTTTTTATTTTTATTTTTTTTATTTAAATATATTTTGTTAAAACAATATTCTATAATTGTTAGTGATTTCTAGAGTTACTGTCCGACAGGTTGGACAGATCACACATGTTACATAGTATTATTCTGGAAATCACTAACAATATGACAAACTGTGGAAGTCTCTAATCACTCAATAAATCAGCCACTTATTAAAAAAAACAAATTACAGGTCAGTATTTGCATATCATACATTTTAATTTTGTGCTAATTATAATTCAGAAAAGAAAAAGGGGAGACATGGCAACTTCTCCATTGTTAATACGAAATCAAATTTAAAAGAAAAATCTCAGCTTGATAAATTTATGCGTAACTTCAAGATTTAAAATTTTTTAGGGATAATCCTCTGTTTCTAGCGGCAATTTAGGTTTTGGTTCTTCTTAATTTGCCAAAGGAAGAGGTAAGTAACTTGGAACTCTATTAAAAATATGAGATTTTCAAACTGATAAAAATATCTGTGGGAAATGCTTGATGGGTTTTTGGTGGATCAATTCTCTGTGCCGAGAGTGTGTGTATATATATATGTATGAGGTATTTTTAAGTTATTTTTATATTATAGATACTTTCAATGATTATTGAACTAATAACCTTTTCAAATTGTTAGTACATATTGTTGATTATTTTTTTTCTTTTCTCGAAACTAGCTTTTCTTCCTTACAAATTTTTGGTGACTCATTTTCCGTTTTGTTAAAAGTGAATTGGATGCACGGTTTATATGAGGTTCCGAATTTGGGTTTAAGAGGTTTAGTTGACAGTTCTATCAAAGCATATATTTTGGGAGTTGAAATAACAAATAGATAAAATGTTAAACCAAGGTATTTGTTTATCCCCAGGTAATATGCATATTGTGGTGAACTAGGAAGGTGGTTTCTGTGAGTTATATTTGGCTTTATGGTTCCTAACCTCTGCCATAAATTTTCATATAATGTTAGGTATATTTTAGTCTTGGAAACTTTTATAAACAATTTTCTGAAAATGAGATATTTGTTATCAATTTGGAATAATGTAAATAATGAAAATGGGATATTTGTTATCAATTTGGAACACTGTAAACAATGGGCAAGTTTATAGATAAGTTTGGGAAGTTATGAAAATGTTGAATGTTCTTTCCTATAAAGATTGTATTTTTATGTAAATGAGTTAAAAGTGCATTTTATTTCTTAAATAAAAATATTAACACTTAAATATTTTTATTTATTTGTGAATTGAATTCTATTACTTAAAGAGAAGGAGATCACATAAAAAATTACCATAAGTCATATCGACCTCTTGCAAGTGAGACTAGAACATAACCAAAATTGTACCCTTCGAAGGGACATAAGAGACAAAACAAAAAGTAACATAACTATACTTAAACAGGGTTACACTGAGACATTGACCTATCTGGTCATATGCATAATCGTTTACAAAAAGAAATCCATAGACATGATCCATCACATAATCAAGGCAGTGGTTGAAAATATGAGCCTACTACTGGCATAAGGGCTACTAGGTCTACCGAAGGTCTAGGAGTTGTTGGAGGAACGTCAAGGTGATGCTTAATCCTTGCTAGCCTGTAATCCATCATTTTTAATCTGCAATCATGGTGCTTTGGTTGTCCATGCATATGGTCCAAAATTTGTAGCAAGTCCCTCGTAGACTCATGGTTGTTTGATAGAGTATTTCCTACTAAATCTTTAGTTCTGGCCTCGCTTCTCCATGTGCTCTAAAGGTGTCTATTTTTTGGGATTTGATCAGAACTTTTGTTATCCTATGAAGCTGTTGGTAAATGTTCAAAGGTCTCATTACATCCTTCCCTAGTTTCTCTTAGTATCAGATGACTAGTTTGATCTCTGCTTTATCTCTTTCTTTTCTAATCTCATCTCTTCTCGACAAATTTCCAAGTGCATTTGGATATTCTATGTTCCACCTGTGCGTTATGTCTATGGTTGTTAGGGCTTTGTCCAAATTACATTTTGAATTGTTAGAAGCATGGAAGCTACCTTTTGAAGTGTGGCAAGTTCTCCATATAATTACTTCATTTTATCTTCGAATGACCTATTTGCATTAAATTCCACTCCTTGTTAATCCTTATGGTATGAGCTTGAAGGTAGAAAAACTTAATTCTCTTTATGGAGCCTACTATTTTCCCATTGTGCCTTGTTTAGACTCCTTTCTAACTCCTTGACCTATCCATTAGGTGCTAAATTATTCTTTTAGAGGCAACAAAGAAAGATGATCCTACAAATTTAGAAATGGCTAGAGGATTGTCCATGGTGTTAGACACTATATTCTGTTCAATGGTTACTGAGATCAATTTTTTTGATTCTTGGGATAAATCTCCATGTCTTTCTTGGACAATCTTGCTAGAGTTTCTATCAAACTAGAAATTCGCAAGATCCAAGACTTTATTTCCTTTGCCAATTGTGATACCCATATCCTTAATCAATAGATGACCTTCTATAAGTGGTGTCAGGGTTGGGGTCAAAGGATCAATATCCATGCTAGGTAATATTTCTTTAGCTTTCTTTTCACTCTACTACTCTTGTCTTGCTTCTTCTCGAGCCTATTTGTTTGATACTTCTTCTTTAGTCCTTTTCTCAGACTCTTCTTTCTCAATTCTCTCCCTTTCCTTCTCAAGTCATTGGTCTTCCTTATACTTGTTTTTCTTTTCTTTCTTGGATGCTTCTTTTTCTCTTTCCCTCTTTTGGGAAGACTTCTTATCTTCAACATATTTCGCCTTTGATGAATATACATTAGTAGGTTCAACAATATTCATCGGTTGAGAGCCATTGATATTTTTTTGAGCATCCACGATCTCTGCAACATTATAGAATTTTTTAATTTTCTCTTCTTCCTCATTAGTTTTTCAAGTGTATGACCACACATACTTCAACTGAAAATAATGAGCCTCTACAATGCCCCTTGGATCATACTTATGGAAATTGAGTTCCCTAAATTTGAAGCACCAAAAGTCAGAGGCTTTAGCCACTACCTATTTATAACCTTTCAGGAAGTAAGTACCTAAATAGAAGGGGTAGGTTGGCCATGATGCTTTCTTCATTGATGCTAACATGCCTCCAATCACAATGGTCACTTGATATGACACTTCCTTTAGAATCACTTTATTAGTGAAAAGTATAAGAATTTGATGTGGGGGCTTTCATGCTATAAATACCTTGATGTATGTGGCATCAGGTGACGTGAACTGATTTTCTACATTTTGCAACTCTTCTGTCAAGAAATTTAATTACTTAAATTGTTGTTCTATAAATTATCAACCAGGGGATTGTAACCTAATGAGGTATCAACAATATATATGAGTGAGCGCATGGAGTTGGGTTACAATTTTGGTGAGGCGAGGGCACGCTTGGTGAAAAAGGATGCTAGATCGAGCAATTTTAAGCGCTCAACCGAACAATTTTTTAGTGCTCGATCGAGCTATTTAAGCGCTTAAAAATAGTTTGATCAAGCGTTTAAACAAACCCTCAATCAAGCCCTTTTTTAACCCAAGTTAGAGTCTCAATTGAGAGTTATGACTCAATCAAGCTATATATTTCGATCAAGGCTATGGCTTAATTGAGCATTATTTCTTATTAAAAACCTCAACCACGACCTACACATGTCATTTTGCTCAAACCACCAGAAAAGGAGTTCGATGAAAGATTTCTATGCTCAACCAAGATGGAGGAACTCAATCCAGCTGCCCATCAACCCCACCAACGATGCAACGACTCAAGTCAAGGTAAGTTTCTCGTCATTTTTGTCTTTTTTTTTTTTTTTTGAAAAATAAATAAATTAATTCGAAAAAAAAAAGTACCATACAAAAACTACGAAAAACAATCACGAAAACCACGACGAAAACAAAAAAAAGCTAGCAAGAAAACCCTTGAAAACCACAAAAAAAAACCTAGAAAACCACCAAGAAAACACTTGAAGACCAAAAGCAACTTTGAAAACTACCAAGAAAACCCTTGAAAACCACCATAAAAAAACTATAATTTCTTTTTTTTAGTATAAGTTATCTGCAATGGTAACATGTTTATTATAAATATTTTCTATGGTAAAAACTTTATTTTTTTAATGATTTTAGGTTTTAATTATTTTTAGGAATTTAGTGAAATAAATTTTCAAATAAAATTGATTTTTTGTTACTAAAATGCATTTTAAATTTAGAACAAATTTACCAAAAATATGCCCCAAAAAGTTTCAAAAAAGAAAACAATTAAACTATAACCAATAATAAATAAATTAGGAGTTTTAGATTGACATAATGAATATGGTTGCTCATGGTGAACTTTTATTAAATGAAATAAGAAATTTTATTTCATTTTTTATTTTAAATTTAAATAAATTTATATTTTAAATATTTTTTAATAATAAATATAGTAATTTGTTTTAAAAAAATTAATTGTACTTAAAATAAAATATTAACTAAATTAAAAGTCCAAAATGTTTTTTGTTTGTTTGTTTTTTTTTTAATTAAATTTATTAACCACCTCTCTCTCTCTCTCTCTCTCTCTCTCTCTCTCTCTCTCTCTCTCTCTCTCTCTCTCTATATATATATATATATATATATATATATATATATATATATATATATATAACAAAACAAAACATAGAGTTATATATAACATAACTAACATATATAACATCTATCACATAACATAGCATGTAACATAGTTTTATAACTATTTAACATAATGTGCTCTTCATAATAACATGAGATGGATGATTCTCAACAACTTTTTAAGACTCGAGTTGATCTATAAACTATAATTTTCCTTAAATTTCCACTACTGATATTTGTAGAGTTATTTAATATAATGATATGACAACTATATATCTCTTATTTCCCTCTCTTATTAAATTTATTAGTTGAATAATGATTTTGTAACTTACACTTTCTATATTTTTATTTAACTATATAAGGGACCACTTATATATATATATATATAGAGAGAGAGAGAGAGAGAGAGAGAGAGAGAGTTTCAACAATGCATCATTGATACATACATTAAATCCATGATGAAAAGTGCATTTAAAGTGAATATATAAGCATTTTGACTTTTCTATTTTGCACCATATTATTTCCTTATGTAGTGTGTTGTACTAGAAACATTGTCTTCATGTGCTTGCGCCCAACACATGTCATGTGTCAAAACCAAACATTATAAGAACTTGTCTTATGGAGTATTTAGTTGGCATGACGTTTTATTAGTTTTGTAAATAGGTTTATTTAATTTTTTACATATATTTACATATTTATGCTCTATGAATGAAATGCATTATTTATAAATGGGAAAAAGTGTAAGATAGATTTGATCACATTTTTTTATTGTGCTTACATAGAACTCAATACTTTGGTTGATAATTTATCAAAAAATAGACTCTATTTAGTTTAGGACTTCAACCTAGATTATTCTACTTGAGTTTATAAATGGTTTTCTTGTTAACATTCTTTCTATGTCAACATTTTTTTCTTAGATTAGTTTATATATATTATATGTAATTTGTAGATCCATCTCCCATATGCCCCCCAACCGCAGCCCATCAGAGTGTTGGGGTATCTATTATACATGGTTGGGCTAGATCACATAGCCATACTAGAGTGTTTGTTCCACTCATAGATCCTCCCTTTGACACCAATTGAAGTGTTAAAGGCAGTTTTTTTGTCTTTGTTGATGATCTTGCTATGGATAGTGGACCTTCTTCACCTATTGCATGTACACATCTTGCATTTTAAATCCTGTTTAAACTTTATGTGTTTATGTCTCAAATTTGTCTTTAATTTTTAAATTGTCTTCATTTGATGTGTTTGAATTTAATGTATATGTAATTATGATTCTAGTTTGTTATATATATTGAATTCTATTTATGATTTGCAGAATATCAACAGGGTGAAGATGAGGATCAAAGTGTAGTGTCGATGCCTCCGTGGAATGACGTTATAGCTAGTATCACAGTTGAGGATGTTAAGGCCCAATAGACATGGATCACACGAGAGCTAGATAAAATCTCTATTAGTTCACCTACTAGGCGTAGTTTGTCTTTGATGTTGGATAACATCAACATGTTAATCGAGACATATAATAGGGCAGGCTCACAAAGCCACCTCCTATATTCCATACATAGGATTAGGAGGCTGGAGGTTAGAGGCCCAGATACTTGGAAGGTGTAACACCCTCCTCCCACATCCACCCAAGTAACCATGCCAATCGGGGTAAACATGAGATGAGAGGCTACTATGATCATACTCAACCTCCTATGTTAAGGAAGTGGAATCGATGGAACATCACATACAATCATCTAACATCATCAAAATAACCCTTAGGAGACAAGTCAACCACTTAGACAACCTGTCCCTAGGTCCTACTATTGTTCTAGATCTCTTAGGCCATAGTCTTTCTCATGTTATGGGTAAGGGAGCGACTAGAAACCTAAAGTTGCTCTCACAGGCCTGCTTGCCAGTGACCAGAGACCCAAGTTGCCAGTTCTGTTCCAACAACCCTCAAATTTAAACCACTTTTTCAGGCCCAGAGCTCAGGCCACTACCTAGAATGGAATGATACCTTAGAATCAATAAAAGTATAGGGAAACAATGATGCAAAAGCAATGAGTTGATCAAGACCTTGACCAGACCCAAACTAGCCATGACAGGCATTTTGTCAAACATATCATCAACATGTAACCTTCAAGTGTAAACAACATAATTAAGTGTAGGGATCTCATACTTATCTGAAAATCTCTATGAACCATTGTTCCCTCATGTCGTTTGTTGCATTATCATCTATTAGGTCAGAGAAACATTAACCATTTATATATGAGTAAAAACTTGCTGAGAGCCATACATAGTTGATGTCATAAAATATACATATAATTAATATAATAGGAACATAAGTATGAGAGAAGACTTGGAAGAACTAGACATAGAAGACAAAACATATACCATTTTAGAAGTGAGAAAAGTTTGCACTAAGAAGAATTTGATGCTGCAATTGGAGACTAAATGAAACAGTCTGGAAAACATCACTCAGAGATTTCGATGTTGAGAGCCATATATAGTTGTTGTCATTAGAGTCATTGACGATAAAAAATTGATCTAGGGAGAGAATGGACTGCGCAGGCGAATACGGATAGGGTCTCGTGTCTGCAGTACGAGACACTGCAGCTGGCAGTGAACAACAGGAACACGTAGGTTACTCGATAGTGTTGGTCGCTCTATCTAAGGGTCTCCACTACCGTAACAAGGTTTTACCAAGTTGCTTCACCGTAACCCTCCCGCTTCCACGCCTGGTGTTTAGGACTCTGATTACATTACCGCTCACCCTACTTGCCGCTCCCTCAATGGTTACCCTCAAGCAGCTGCCGATCTACATTCCTTGACAACTATGGACCTCGATCTTGTTGACTACTCGGAGGAACCGCTGGTGGAAGGTTCTATCTGGATGACCCCGAGTGCTACTAAGGAAGGCTCGACCCCGTTTAGCTGTGTGTTGACAGGGACCATCGCCGGTTTACCTCCATTCTCGGGCCCTTCAAACCATCCATTGATACTATCGGGTGACCTTCCGACCTCGCTGTCCCTTTCCACCCCTCTGCCATCACCTTCCTCATTAGGGTTTGCCTTAGGTTGCCTTAACCCTAACCCTGTGGATACTTGTGCTAACCTAACCTCCCTCACTACATCTTTCGGTTTCAACTTTTCATTACCCAGCTCATCCACCATAACCGCCTCGGAACCCCTAATCAGGCCACATTCATCTTCCCCCCCATCCGACAACTTTTCGAACATCCCTCCCTTATCTAACACCCTTCCTTTTGCCCCTCCCCGTCCTCCTGAGGACACATCCATCTCTGGGGAAAGCTTTGATCGTCGAGAGGATACAACAGCTAAAGCAATGCCTCGCAAGAAATCCAGATGCTTTAGATCTAAAGCTGAAGACATCATTCTTAGGCTCGAGGAGGACATATAGTTAGGGGAAACAATCGATTTTGCGAAAAGAGTATTGGTTGGAAGAATCCAAGGCTGGCACTACTCTGCGTCCCGTTTAAAGTTATGGGCCTCTGAGGTTTTGGGACATCATTTGGCCGATATACCTACAGTGTAGACCTTCGTGCGAGGCTGGTTTACGTTAAGGTTCGCCAAGCATGACCACAAAAATTGGGTTTTATCTTCATATTGGCACTTTGAGCATGCGCCTGTCCTTCTGAAGAGATGGACACCACTCTTCAACCTGGAAACAGAATAGATCGGGGTTGACCCAATCTGGATTAGACTGTCAGGTCTCCCACTATATTTTTGGTCCAAATACATATTTCGCCGCATTGGGAACTCCCTAAGGACATATATGGAGTACGACAAGTCTTACCAATCCATAGGCAAGATGGTCTATGCCAGGATTTTGGATAATATGGACACCAGAGGGGGTTTATAGGAACACATCACCATACAATGGAGGACATACTCTCAGAAACAGTTGTTGGACTACGAAGGAGTACCTTACAGATGTCGAAGATGCCACAAGGTTGGCCACATATTCAGGGATTGTCCCCTGAACAACAAGGGGGGTCAGAGGTCAAACAAAAAAGAACTGAGTACTACAAACCCTCAGAACCAGTCACAATCTACAATGGAAATTATAGATCAACCACAACAAGCAATTGTAGAAGCGGGTAAGGCACACGAGAAAGAGGCAAAGAAGAAGCGTGGGAAAGCTCCACTTCGGCCACCCTCTCCACCTCTGACGAGAGATCGTGCATCTATAGGGGATGCATTTTCCACGGGTATGACAATTCCTTCTCACTCCATTGCTTTTATTGCATCTGAATCTTCATGTAATTCTACATTTCACTCTCATGCTAGAGCCTCTGCTTATACCTCAAATGCATCCCTCTGTTCTACACAAGCTCTTGACCCCCATTATCCCCCCCGTTCCCCAAAAATGCCCTCTATCAATCAGCATTGCCCTATCATGATCCCTCCTCCTATTTACATTACCTCCCAGCCATCCATCCCAGAGGCTTCTTTGCACCCTTCTTTCAATCATCCCATTTGCACTGAACCTTGATACCCGCTACTGTCGAGATTACGATCACAAGGAATTGATGTTATAGGATTTGGTATCTAGTCAACCCCCTCACTGCCTACACCATCTCGAGGACGCCCCTCCTCACTATCAAAAGCCAAGCACCAGGCAGGGGAGGAGATTGCCACGGGCAAACAAAAAACCATAGACTGGTTTCTTAGAACAAAGAAAAACCCAGATCTCCCCAGTCCATGAATATGCTCTCCTTTAATTGCCGAGGGTTGGCTAGCCTTGGGAAAAAACTAGCTTTAAGACGACTGATTTCTTTGGAAGCTGTAGATATCCTTTTTCTCCAAGAAACCCTCGGTCCTGCCAGCACCATCACTCCCTTACTCAAATATTGGTTACCAGGATGGTCTTTTTACTCGCTATATGCCACAGGAAGATCTAGAGGGGTAGCCCTGGGTATTTACAACCATTCTATTAAGCTGAATAGCATATGGGGGGGACATGGATACCTGGGAGCTGATATACTCTCATCCACCCTAGAAGCTAGCTTCAAAATCATCAATGTATATGGCCCTTGTCATGATAGGGCCGACTACTGGAGGAAACTTCTTAATTCAACAATCCTCCAGCAAGACAACATTATCCTGGGGGGGATTGGAATTTCTCCATAGGGTATGTGGAGTCATGGGGCCAACAAGTATAGGTGGACATGATATCAACTTTCTTTGAGAATCTCCTGGAGGACCACAACCTTATTGACATCCCCTCTGCCAAGATTCAGCCCACATGGAGGAATAACAGAACTGGTGAGGCAAACCTTTCCAGAAGGATCGATAGATTCCTAATCAAAGAGCCTCTGGTCAATAGAGGCACCTGTATCAGACAATGTGTTGGATCTGGAGGTCTATCTATCTAATCACAAACCTATCTATCTGGAAATGCAGGATGCCATTGATAAGCCAAAGGCTCCCTTCAAATTTAACTCCACCTGGCTAAGGGATGCCAATTATATGAGGATGGTGGCTAACTTTTGGAAGGCTCACCCTCCAGGTATTGATGGGAACATTGCAGAAAACTTTTCCCATAATCTGAAGGAGTTGAAAACCCTATCCAAAGCCTCGGCTCATAGGAAAAGAAAACTGGAAGACCAACTGCTTAGATTAACAAAGGAGGAAATCTACACTTTCGAGGAGGACACCGGAGGGATTATTACCTTCCAAGAACAAAAAGATAAAGTTTCCTCTCTAATGCACAAGAGGACACAAATCCTGAAGGACAGAGAAGAGAGTTGGAGGTTACAAAGTCGGGAAATTTGGCTTAAGGAAGGGGACGACAATACCAAATTCTACCATAAATATGCTAATGGGAGGAAAGTAATCAACAAAATATGGGAGCTAAAAAATGAGCATGGACAAGCCATTCAATCCTTTCGAGTGCTGGCAGCTCAGGCTAACTCACATTTTAAAGACATATACAAGGCACCCCTTATTGCCACTCTGGCTAAAGTGATGCGCATTGCCCAGCTATTCCCCAGATTCATATACCAGGCGGCAGAACTAGAACTCACAAGAGAAGTCACTCTAGATGAGCTCGGAGGAACCTTAAAATGGCTCAAGAAGGACAAGAGCCCAAGGCCAAATGGCTGGACAGTGGAATTTTACATTGCCTTCTTTGATATCATAGGGGCAGATCTATTAAGGATCATAGAAGACTGCCGAAGACATGGGAGGATGTCGGAAGGCCTTAACTCCACATTCATAGCTCTCATCCCCAAAGCAAACAAACCCTCTACATTCAATGATTCCAGGCCTATATATTTATGTAACTGTATCTAAAAAATCATCGCAAAGATTATTGCTAACCGCCGAAGGCCAATCCTATCCTTGCACATCTCCCTAGAACAATTTGCCTTCCTACAGAACAGACAAATCCATGAGGCAGTAGGCACTGCTCAGGAACTTCTCCACTCTGTACAACTCAAAAAAATTAAAGGTATGATATTGAAGGTACACCTTTCTAAAGCTTTCGACAGAGTCAGCTAGCTCTACATTCAAATTTTGTTAACTGGTTTGGGTTTCCCCTACACCTTCATCAAATGGATCATGTGTTGTATAACCAACGTCTCTTATAGTGTACTAATCAATGGTTTGGCATCCCCCTTTTTTCATGCGGAACAAGGGCTCAGGTAGGGATGCCCTCTATCCCCACTCCTATTTCTCCTCATAATGGAGGGTCTTAGTAGAATTATTAGAGAAGACCATAGGCAAGGATGGATTATGGGAATTAAGATCACTGACTCCTACATTTTGACACAACTGCTATTTGTTGATGATGGACTTGTCTTCCTCAACAGAGGCATCAACGACCTAACATCTCTACACAATGCATTTGGAATATTCCAAAAAGCTACAGGAATGGTGCTAAACGAAGCTAAATCCACTATTACAGCTACAGGATGCTCACAACACGACATACAGTATGCGCTCAAGAGATTCTCCTTTACTCTCCTGCCTATGGAAGAAGGGCTGAGGTACCTCGGTTATCGACTAAAGCCACATGGATATAAAATAGCCGATTGGACCTAGCTAATCACCAAGGTAGAAAAACGCCTTAATATCTGGTACCACAAATATTTGTCAAGAGCAGGCAGGTTGGTCCTGATCAAGGTTGTACTGGAAGCAATGCCCGTATACTGGGTTACATTGGCTTGGATCCCTAGAGGAATACTGGCCAAATTACAAAACATATGTTGTTGTTTCTTATGGAAGGGGAAACAACCTGGGAGAATTTTTGCATGGGCCAGATGGGAAACCCTTGCCCTGCCCAAACGGTGGGGAGGCTGGGGGATCAAGAGATTAGATATATTCTCCAAAGCATTGGAAGCAAAGTTAGGATGACATTTGCTCAACAATCACAGCCTATGGACGAAGGTGGTTGCCTCTAAATATATTACCCCTTCCAATCCTCTAGACTGGATTAGACAAGCACAAAGGCATACCTCAAACATATCCATCATTTGGAAGGCTGTAATAAATGCTACGAGTCTAATTCGAAATGGACTGACTTGGAGAATTTGGTCTGGATCACTGGTGCGCATAGAGGAAGACCCCTAGGTTGGCTGCGGTAATGCTCACAGGCTACCTATGGAGTTGAAAACACACCTCGTTGATCAAGGCATCACACATATCTACCATATTGCTGACGATGCCCGATCTACCATGACACAACAGGCCTAGAAATCATGGCACTTTCTAAATATCCCTTCGCACTTGCAATAGGACTAGTGTGACTACCTAATTGCATTAACAGAGGCCCACATCAAGATCATAGAAGGGGATGATGAACTAATATGGGCATTTGCAAAACATGTCTCATACACTCCCAAGATAGGATACTTGGTGTTGATGGAACCCTCTAAGCCCCAAGCCACTGAGCCTTGGTGGAATCTTATGTGGAAGCTAAAAGTGGCCCCTAGAATGAGGCTACTAATGTGGTCTATTCTACAATAAAACCCCGACTGGTGCAAATTTGATGAAGCGATCTTATTTAGGACCTTTTTGGTGTCACCTTTGCAGAAACTGCAGTGAAGACAATGATCACCTCTTTCTGGACTATCCTACCACCCAAGAGCTATGGAACAACTTACACACATCGCTTCCCACATCATGTCGGTGGCATGGTGATAACATAATAGATGCATGGAACAACTAGTGGAAGGCTGCCATAGGAAAGGAGAGAAACTTACCATTACTCACTTGTTGGGCTATCTGGATATCTAGGAACAATACTATATTTCAGTAGAAGGCTCCACACTAGCCCTCTATACTTTCTAGAACTATAGCCAACTATCACTCTATCCTAGAAGAGACCACTCAAAAACATCACAGGAACATCATGTCGGAATTCATAAATACCTCCATGCCACGGGCTTATTTTGATGGATCGACATAGGAGATAGGCTGTGGGGGGGGAGCCATATTACATTTATCAGAAACCCATTCCTTTAAAATACAAATGGGTTTGGGAAGAGGCACCAATAACTACGCTGAGCTCATAACTTCCAAATACCTCATTCATTTTGCCCTGAACAAATAATGCAAGAACCTACAACTCTTTGGTGATTCAAAATTAGTATGCAACTAGATAAATAAAAAATCTAATTGTAATGCATACTCATTGAGGCATATCTTGGATGATATCGACAGGCTCATATTGACTTTTGATTCTTTTGTTTGCCATCACATCTACAGGGAGCACAACTTAGTTGCTGATCACTTATCCAAGGAGGCAGCGCACAGGGATGATGGTACTTGGTTGATATATGAGGAGAGGATGGTGTTACCTATCAGCACAATGGTAGTCTGTTCATATATCCAAAAGCATAACTGAAGGCTCAATATGAGTCAGGAAGTTTTTTTGTTTATATGTAAATATTTATGTTTTTTCTTGCATGCTATTACAGAACTAAGCTGAACTATACTCTCTCTGTGTAGAGACCATAGTGTTTTTTTTCTTTATGAACAATTTGCTCCCTGTGTTGAGCATTATACCACCGTTTAAACTTATTTTGGATAGGCAATGCTTTACACTCTACATATGCTCAGCATCTACAAAATGTAATTTTCTCTTATTAATGAAAATTGTGACTTTTTCCATGGGAAAAAAAATAGGAACATAAGTACCATAAACATATCAGCCATCAAAATCCATATATACATCAGTACATTTACACATGAAAATCAAGGGAATGAATTCCTCATTCATGAAAGCAATGAACTAACTGGAGATGGGACTACCACGTTCCACCTGACCATAGATTGGATGAGCCAAGTCTCTCTTCAGCTAATCACCCTCGTTCCATATTCCAAGCATGAATGTGGGACTTATAGAACACATCAAAAACACCAATCAACATGGATGCCACCGGATTTCTCCACCTACACAGTGAGGAATTTGAGTGCTTCCTAGTCTCTTAGGCGTTACCGTGCATCCACAATCCGATCCAGGGATCACTAGGCCCTACACCGAAACATACTCCCCGGGATTTATTATGCATCCCATCCCGAGACCACTTGGCCCAACAGAGAGAAAATCCACCTCTTGACTTTACCATATATCCCATCATTCACCGACAAGGATTCCTAGGCCCATCGAGGCACACAATTTGGCTTTACCACAACCCAAAGTTTGGTTTAGGGGTTACTATACCGGTGGCTTCATGATCCAAAATCTGGTTCTGGGACCACTCAGAGCATGTGTTTGTTAATTTGGAGATCCACCCCACTCAGCTTCAAACCCAATCCCGCCATCCCGCATAAACCGAATGAGAGAACCCATCTCATCAAAGCTATCAAGAAATGGCAAGGCTAGGCTAAAAATATTGTCACATTTGGAAAAACGCATGCCATGGTTGAAAAGAAACACATGCAATCCCATGCATTCCAAATCTAGCAAGGAAAATACACATGCAAGTCGATACCCAAAATGAAGCCTATTGTAGCTGCTTGATCCTACCTTTCCCTGCTTGATCTTTGCTTCCTCTTGCCTTCTTTTCCTTTCTTTCTCCAATGTCAAAGTGGTCCAAGAAAATCTAATTGTCCAAGAATATGAGAGAGAGAGAGAGAGAGAGAGACTAATGAGATAGCTCCAACATTGAACTAACAAAAGGTTACCAACTGATCCTTAGAAGCCTATTTATATAGGAGGCCTCTATTTTCTTCATATTCCATTATTTTCCTCCATTTTCCTCCTGACATGCAACTTGTGACTTTTCACCTCCTTTTTCTCCTACTTTCCATTATTTTCATAAATAAAGGTGCCAAATATTCCATTTTACCTTTCCAAAGCCTTATCCATTTCCTTTGCCAATTTCCATAGCCATAAACAACCGAATGAAAACACAATAGGATGTCCTGCCCAACATTAACCTTGGAATAAGTGTCCCATCGATCATGTTTATTGGTTTTTTCTTAACTTTTATTACATGGAATTTTCACCAGAGCTGTTACAAAAACCTTCCCATTTAGGGACACCGTCCTCAATGTTCAATCACACATATACCTTAGAAACCTGCTGAAAGAAGACATACTGCTTATGGAGCTTTATAACACAACTCGATGCAATATTTACAATGAAATATCTACTCAAAACAAAACAATCATGACAACATGAAAACATACCACATAGTGGAGCTTTATAAAACATATCATTACGGTATTTACAATGATCATCCTACTAAGTGCCAACCCACATGACATCATAACATCATGATAACATAACCACATGATAGCATAGTAACATGACAACATAATCATAATAACATACACCCATACTGCATAGTGGAGATTTATAACATAGCTCATGGCAATATTTACATCCATATACATGTGTACATATAGCAACATCATAAAAATATATATACCAAAACATATGCCAAATCATATACCAAAACATATATCAAGACATATACTAAACACCATATCTAAGCATATATAAAAACATCATATAGAATATACCAAATCATCATAAAGCATATATCGAACCACCATAAAGCATATACGAAACCACCATAAAGAAAATACCAAACCACCATAAATCATATACCAAACCACCATAAAGAAAATACCAAACCACCATAAGAAAAATACCAAACCACCATAAAGCAAATACCAAACCACCATAAAGCATATACCACACCACCATATCAAAGTTTCATTTCCTCAACCGACAAACACGGAAGGATACATGGCCTGCATTTGATCCTCCATCTCCCATGTAGCTTCATCGGGCCCAAAGTGCTTCCATTGCACTTTAACTTGCTCGATTGCTCAGTTCCGAAGCATGAGCACATTTTTTTGCAATATACACTGAGGATTTGGATGGAATTATCCATCTGATTCCACCTGCAATACAGACTATTCAATCACATGATCAACATCCTTAACATACTTCTTAAGTAAACATACATGGAAAACATCATGTAATTTCATTGTCGGAGGAAGTGCAAGTCGATAGGCTACTGACCGAATCCTCTCCATGATACTTAAGGGTCCACAAAATTGTGGTGTGAGCTTGGCACATGATCCAATCTGCAAGGATCTCCTCTTCAGTTTGATGCACAAGTACACCTGTTCCCCAACCTCGAACTCCTTGAACAACTTGTTCCTATCTGCATAACTCTTATGCCTATCCTGTTCTGCCTTTAGATTTTTCTTGATCACCTACATTTCCTGTTCCATGCCTGCCAACATATCTGGTCCAATCAATACCCTGCTATTCGGATCACTCCAACTGATGCGAGTGTTAGAAATTTTCCCATACAATGCCTCAAAAGGACTCATCCTCGAAGAATCCTGACAACCGTTGTTGTCTGCGAACTATACCAAATGGAGATATTGATCCCACTTCCATTGTTGATGCATCACATACATCCTCAACATGTCCTCTAATATCCTATTGAACCTATTTGTATGTTCATCTATCTGCGGATGATGAGTTGTGCTGGAGGCCAACTCAGTGCCGAAACCTGCAAATAACTCCTTCAAAAACTTGGAAGTGAACTTCACATCCATGTCTGACACAATTTTATTTGGAATACCGTGGAGTTTAACCACATCTCTGATGAATACGCATGCCACATTGCTAGCTGAGAATGTAGACTTCACTGGAATGAAGTGTGCAACCTTTGTTAACCTGTCCACAATAACCATAATGGAATCATGTTGCTTCACTGTCTTAGGCAACCCTGTGATGAAATCCATGGAAATAACCTACCATTTCCACTCTGGAATTGCGATCAGCTATAGTAGTCTACCTAGATGTTTACTCTCTACTTTCACTCACTGACAGTCGAAACACTTGACCACAAACTCTGCCACATCCCTCTTCAAGTTCGGCCAATAGTAGTATCTCTTCACCACTGCCAGTGTCTTCTGATAACTTGGGTGACCTAAATATGGTTTCTTATGAAATGCCCTCAATATCACCTTCTTGAGCTCATTGCTATCCGTTACATATATCTCATCTCAGAACCTAACCAATCCATGTGTTGTAAGACAATATATCATGCCCTGTGCACTTGCACCTGCACTGCCACCTGTACCTGTACCACTACCTATACCTGTACCACCACATGTACCTGTATCTGCATCAATACCTACACCTGTACCTATAATATCACATGTACATTGCTGCAACCTGTGAACAATCTCCATATACCTGACATCCTGCTGACCTGCCTACAAGATCCTATCCTGTAAGTCTGTCCCATAGGAGCTCATAACTGCCAAGTGGTGTACCTGTACCCATATACTGAGAGCATCTACAACCCTGTTCTCTTTACCCTTGATGTATCTGATCTCAAAATCAAATTCATTGATCGTTTCCAACCATCTAGCCTGCCCGACATTCAGATTCAACTGGTTAAATAAATACCTCAACCCAATATGATCACTCATAAGTACAAACCTCTTTCCAAGAAGATAGTTCCTCCACATATTCAATGCATGTATAATCACTGCTAACTCAAGATCATGTGTTGGGTAGTTCTGCTCATGCTCATTTAGTTTCCGGGACTAATAGAATACCACATGTCCATCTTGCATAAGGACTCTCCAGAGGCTGATGACAAGGGTTGATGTAAGCATGTGGACCACACTTCTAATACATGTGGAATGCCACAGAAATATCTAAGAAGGTGATCACCCTTACAAAGCGTGCAGGGGAATTTAAATTTACGAGGATGGTTGGAAAGTTTCTCGACATTAGTTGCATTAATAACAATGTTTTCTTGCTTTCACCCTTGCTTATTCTTCTTCTTGTTCATCCTTTTCTTTTTCTTCTTAGCTTCCTCGTTACTTGAGTCAAGACTTTCACCAGGCGAGGAGGAAGAAAAGGATGAAGAAACAATAGGCGAAGAAGGAAAAGAAGGCAAAGGGTCAACTTTAGGATCAACTTGAGGTTGATGCCGTTTAGGTGGAGGACTAATTGGTTGAGAAGTAGTTTGAAAATTTGGAACCAAGGAGGTTGAAAACGACCAAAATGGTAAACCAATGGTAAATCTG
The DNA here is from genome assembly GCA_031772625.1 of Pinus tabuliformis. Taxonomy (NCBI): domain Eukaryota; kingdom Viridiplantae; phylum Streptophyta; class Pinopsida; order Pinales; family Pinaceae; genus Pinus; species Pinus tabuliformis. Next base: position 675,128,965 of record CM062819.1, read on the forward strand.
GGAAGGGACAACATAAGGAGCACCAATATTTTCAAAAGAAGGTAAAAGATTAGGATTCCCACCAAAAGGGTTTCCTTAACTGGTGGACTCAAGAATTTTTGCCATTAGTCTCAATCTAAGATCTACTAGGGAGTTGTTCCATGGTCAATTAATTGATCTTAGAAATTAAAGACACAAATAAAACAAAACAGGGGTAACTAGGCAAAAAGGTTTACCAAGCCATTGTGAAATGTAATATACCATTTCTAGTACGTGTAGGAAATCTCCCCGAATGATGTGTTTGGTGTATCATAGTAGACAAAGTGACCAACTCAGTTACCTATGGTAGGATAGCAACCTATAGGGGACTTCCAAAATATACTCGGAGGTATGTGAAAGCGCAGTTTATGGTAGTGTTGTCTAATGCATCCTGTATGATAGGAAGTATTCTAATATGCTTTTCATACATGGAGTTCCATCTTATATACCCGAAGGTATGTGGGGAACAATTCGATATAATTACGTACATGGAATACATATTACCCCCAAATGTAACGTAGGCAAGTAACAACAACTCCTACATTTAAAGACCCATGATCACTTTTCTTGCCTAGACCTCTATGTATGTTGTTAATGTTCCAAATTCTCCTTATATTGATTGAGTAAATTTTAGAGTTGATCTTCAATTATGTTTCAGTTTCAAGGCTCACGGTACAAGTTCACCTGAGTTCCCTATAATGCAATCTAGTATGATGAAAATAACTCTTTTTTTCAATGAAAATCTATCTATGGGAGGGAAGAAAGAAATAATAATTCAACATACAATAATGTAGAAAACAAGGCTTCCTAAATATATCTTTCAATTTCACTTTCCAATTCAAAATGTGAAAGCCTTAGAATATGCCAAATCATGCAATGTAAACTATGCACAATTCCCCTCAAAAGTATGCAAATGTAATCTATGCACAATTTCCTTTCTTGTTGTGAAGATGAGAATTTTAACTATGCAAGTATAATTATTAAAAAAAACACAAGATGATTCCATATCAGTGAAAGAACAACATAACAAGACGACTTATGAACAACAATACCTTCTTTCACTAATTCAATGAAAGAACCAATCAAGTGCAAGTAAAGGAAATTCCCAATGAAATCAAATGTAATCGAAGATTTCATTAACAAAGGATTCAAACTGAAATTGGATGAGAATTCCAAAGATCAAAAGAGATGACACTCAAAGGCCATTAACACTCATACACTCATACACCAAATTGTTAAGAAACTGAAAATTTTCTTTTCCTTTCCAATTTTAAATGCAGTGAAAATGAAAATGAAGCTAGATCATTGACCAAAAGAACTCACATATAATGCAACTATAATATTAAAATCCATTTGATCAAATCAATAATCAAGCTCAAGTGTTAACAACCCTAATGACAAGAAGAAATAAAAAAATAAAAAAACTCTCCTAAAAGGCTAATAAAATCAAATGTAAACACTATGATGAATTGTCAGAGACATGGACAAACTTAGAGAATCAAGAAAAAACTGATGGACCAAAGAAGAATTAGGAGAAAGGAAAATGAATGCAATTTTTTTCATCCTAGAGGATCAACACAAGTTCAGAACAAACACCAGTGTGCTACAATGTAGTTCTAGAGAGGAGAGGATGCGCTGGGGCGCTCTGTCTTAGAATAAAGAGTGCATTAGGGAATGTTTGGTCAAAATATGACACAAGAAACCCAACCAAGCTCAAAGATTGTTTTATTAAGGTCAATCACTGTATGAATAAGGCAATCAAGGTCGCTTTGAAAGGTGAAAAAATCATAAGGCCAAGGAAACCACTAAGGGAAATATCGATCCCCAGTATGGTTGCCAATTTTTTATATCGAGAATTCGCTCCTGCGGACAAAAATGAACTCCCTAGATCCAGAGGTATGATATAGAAAAAAAAGGACAAAAATATCAATGTTTTCCTTAGAGAGATTAGACTACAGATAAGAGACCTGCCTGGAATCCATAGCAATTCCTCCTCTTCTCTTCGCTTCTAAGTTCCAATCCTAGCTCCTTGTGCTATAAATGGAACCTGCAATAATCACTAAAACAAGTAAAGGAACTACAATATCCACATAGTATAATCCAGTGTCTCTATTCAATGAGTTAAAATAACATTGGAATACAAAATCATAAGCATAACACAAGTATAGGAAAACAATATGTTTTTTGTATTAATAAATAAAGGAGAGAGTTACAAGCACATATAGAAGCTGACTTTGTAGATGTCTCCCCAAATGTCTTGTCCTTCCTTTCCACAAAGAAAACATTCACACTCAACCCAAATGCAAATGGATGATGATTCCTTAAGCTCAAAGCAACAACATGAGAGCACTAGAAAGCTCTAAAATCCTACCCGTTAATCTCCAAAATCAAACCTAGACACTATGGGAGGCAGTAAATTTATAGGGTAAATATGATAGTTTAGGATTTACCAATCTGGGCTTGAGATTCACTTATGAGGGAGGATAAGCTTAATGTTGGGTGTGTGATATATTCTTTCCACGACTAGTCGCACACATGGAGGGGTGACAACCCTCCTTATTCGTTGTGCTAGGCATAGCCCCCTTGTACGGGGTCCAGGGCAGCACCCCAAGATGTTTTTTTTGGACCCTATATTAGGTGGCCAGACCTACCTATGGTTTTGTGCATGGGTTTTGCACATGGTTTTGGGCATTATGGTTTTTTGCCCATGGTATTTTGTAGATCTAGTTAAGGGAACTACAATTATGTTCTAATCTAGGGTTAATGGATTGGGGTTTAAGAATGATTTGACATGTATATTTATGTATTGTAACATTGAAAGGAACATAATGAAAAATTAATCTGGTAGTCCCGGTTTTGGGATCCAAGGGAAAATCTCTGTGTATTTGTTTTGTGTTTCTCGCCATTATATATTTTCTATTTTTAAGAATTCGTTTGTAGGTAATTTCTGTACAGGGTTAAAACCTAAATTTGGTATCATAGTTGTTTCGACTTCAAGGGGACAACTTTTCTGCCAAGGGTTTTTTTTTTTGGGCCTATGGTAGACCTTGTTCAGGGGGAGATATGTAGGATCAATTCTTGCGGTGAAAGAATATGGCGAGCAGTGGAAAAATAAAGACCAAGAAATTTAATGGTTGGAGTTTTGAGTTGTGGAAGCTCAAGATGGAGGATTTACTAGTAGATAAAGATTAGTGGACCACAGTAGATCTGGGTACTAAACCAATGACAATGTCAGCAGAAGACTAGGTGAAGTTGGATCGGAAGGAAAAGAGCACAATACAATTGTGTATCTTAGATTCAGTATTATTGAATGTATAAGGGAAAGCTATGACGAAGGATTTGTGAGTCAAGTTAGGGACTTTGTACCAATCTAAGTCTCTGGGGAACAAATTATTCTTGCGACAAAATATGTATAACTTGAGGATGAAGGATGGAGACTCGGTGATAGAGCATCTAAACACCTTTAATATTGTTATCACTCAGAAATTTCTCAAGGTTAAAGAAAGAGATTTCTGAGGTAACCACAAACCAACTTTTAGGCTTAGGCTCTAGCCAACCTAAGTCTAGAGAGGGCTCTCTCTATATGATTTAGCTTTGTTTGATGGGATATTAGGCTAGTTATGAAAGTTCAGGGGGGTTTTGATTTGTGTTGAAGATTGGGTGGTGGAATTCTTGGAGCAGATGGATAGAGCTAGGTCTTCAAGCCATTGGGCTATGGAGTCAACAAATGGATAGCATAACTGGACTAGATCATTAAAGGGAATGTTCACAGGGCAGGCTAGCAAAGCAAAATGCAAATATTTAGGCCTAATGGGTGAAGTGATTCTAACCAGGGTGAAAGGGCACTTAAGAATCCTTGGACTGAGATCAGAATGAAGAACAAAGGGTGATCATGAACAAAGGGAAATTAAGAATCCTTTGCTATAGATCAGAGGAGAAACTACGGAAGCTAAGGAGTAGTTAAGAATTCCCTAGCTAAGATAGTTTAGGAGAAAACATTCAAAATGTAAAACAGTCAAGACAGAGTGCATTTAAGCAATTTATGAAATATCATTCCTTGTTATATATTTAGATTTTAGAAGTTTACACAAAATATTATGGAAAAAACATAAGGAAAATAACATTGAACAAAGTAGAATACTTATTTGTATTTCACTTTACACAAAATCTTGTAAAATATCTGATCTTTATTCCTTGATCCAGCAAGCCAATCCAGTCATTGATACAATAGAACTATGATTTGAGAGAAAAATTCTATAGAAATGTCTTGGAATGCACCCAAAATACTTCAAATGAATAAGTGTTTATACAAATTCTAAACTAAAATATCTTGAAAAAATATGAAGACTGGTTTTACAAATATCTCAAATTGTTTTACATTAATAGAACTTAAATAAAGGACACTCAAAACTAATGAATCTATTTGGAACTATATTTATGGATTGAGGGTGAAAAAGAAGAGAAATTCGAATTTGATAGCAACTCTTAATTGATGATGAGGCACCCCAATCACTAACTACATCTTTTCTTTGTGCATTCTGCCCCAGCGATTCTGCAAAATTAGGGTCCATTGATACCTTTTTATAACCTAATCCGAGATATATATGTAAAATGTGAAAGAGGTTATTGTAGATAAGTATTTTTTTGAGATAAACCTCTCTTAGTTTCCAAAAATTCAGCTCCCGCTATTCACAATATTCTCTGCAAAAAGATGTCAAAAACAAAAGTTTGCACAGTCCGAACAATAGGCTGTGAAGACATGCACTTATCTCACTTTTGGTAATTCCTGTGTACAAAGTGAGATAGGTTTTTGTATATTAGCCTTTTAGGAACACAAACCTCCTCTAGTTTCTCACAATTCATCTTTGATTGGCCGAACTAGTTTTTGACAAACTATGACTTAAACAGGAAATTTTCGAAGAATGTACCATTTCTGCTCTGATTTCATCTTTTAACTTTAAATTTCTTTTAACTGATTTTCACTTTTACTTTGGATAAACTTTATTGTTGTTGGTGAAAGTGTTTTCATCTCTGTTTAACCCTTACTGCCTACTGTTTACTTTTACTATTTACTTTTAACGCTTTGTTTTTCATCTATCTTCACTATTGTAGATAAGTATTTTTTTGAGATAAACCTCTCTTAGTTTCGAAAAATTCAGCTCCAGCTATTCACAATCTTCTCTGCAAAAAGATGTCAAAAACAAAACTTTGCACAGTCCGAACAATAGGCTATGAAGACATGCACTTATCTCACCTTTGGTAATACCTGTGTACAAAGTGAGATAGGTTTTTGTATATTAGCCTTTTAGGAACACAAACCTCCTCCAGTTTCTCACAATTCATCTTTGATTGGCCGAACTAGTTCCTGACAAACTATGACTTAAATAGGAAATTTCCGAAGAATGTACCATTTCTTCTCTGATTTCATCTTTTAACTTTAAATTTCTTTTAACTGATTTTTACTTTTACTTTGGATAAACTTCATTGTTGTTGGTGAAAGTGTTTTCATCTCTGTTTAACCCTTACTGCCTACTGTTTACTTTTACTATTTACTTTTAACGCTCTGTTTTTCATCTATCTTCACTTTGACATGAATTTGTATGCTTTGTAACTGTCTTCCCTGCTGTTTGTCTTCGTGCTATTGCTTTACTTGACTTGGTCTTCAATCTGATACTCTTTAACCCTGATACACTTTGACTATTCTTACCGTGTCCTTTTACCTTCACTATATATTTTAGGTTTTTACTGTTTATTTCAACAGTAAATCATTTAATTTCATGTTTCCTCTTCTTGTCTTTTAACTATATGTTTTATTTTCCATCTCTGTTTGAATAGATTTGATAAAAATCTCGGAGTAAACAGGTCTGATGTCTAGTATTAAGACTGTTTATCCAAGGCTACGTTCTTTTGATCGCCTGTAAAATAAAACAAACTGTTAGGAAAACGTTGGGTTAATAGGGAGGGTCATTAATGGCTTTATCGAGCTTTATAGTTCTATGGAGTGAGTCCAAAGTGATTTTGGGAGGTAAACCATGCTTGAATTGGTTAGCAGAGGTTTCAAGTGGTGCAGAAGGGTTACACAGGGTTTTACTGCACAAACAGGCAAAAACAAGCAAAACTGGGGTTTTTGTGTTTAAACGGGTAAACGTTTGATTTTTTTTGAATTTTGGCGCAAAGTGAACAGTAGACGGTTTTGTCATTTAGTGAGAGGGCGATAAGCAGTTTAATTTGCACCGCTTTTGTGGGCTTGGTGGTATTCGGGAGGGGTCACTCGATTCCACTCATCGGCTGACACGTAGCATTGGGGGTTGGTGGACAAACCACTTTATCGAGCGGGTATCGTTCAGCAAATGGGTTGGCCCGATATGGATAAGGGCTATCGGATATGGAGGGAAGCGATCGCATGGTGATCTAGTGGGGAAGCTGCATGGAGGCTAATGGGGGGCCCGATGGGCACTTAAGTGTGATGGTATCAAGGTTAATAATGGATTACGGCGGGCTTAACGACTGAGGGCGGGACTTTAATATTTTTTAGGGATAAGGGGTAGTACTATAGTTTATAACTAAACTAATGGGTGGGGTTATTTTATATAGAGGAGTTAAATATATAGGGGATAGTGGGTTTTCGGGAATTAATATATGAAATTAGTAATTAATATGAATGGGCGGAAAAGGGACACAATACACTAAGCAAATGTTTTTTCGCGATTCAAATGTTTTTCACATATATGCATTATAACTTAGGCTAATGTGTTTTGGTGGGTTTTTGATATGAAAATGCTTTATGTGGGGCGGGGGGAAATGCTTTTTCTAGGTAAAAGTGTTTTATCCTTAGGAAATGAACATTACTTAGGAAAATGAATGAACTGAAGGGGGGGATGAACTTTTATGAGGGGAATTTAGTACTTAACATCCATAAGTCATTGAGCCAAGGGTTTGATCCCTCCAAAAGCCAAAGAAATTCTCTGAGCCTCTTTGACTTAAGGGTTTAAGTACTTTTAACTTTATTTATGGGAAATTAGTAAAGTAAAGGGGTGAAATAAATGGAGAAAGTTAATTAATTGACTTTGTGAATCATTTGCATGCTTGATTGTTGATTCATATCTGGAACTTTTATGATGAGAATGATAAATATACTTTTTTTCTAATCAATCATCATACTTCTGCAATCTTTCTCCTACTTACCCATCTACTCATCCTACCATTTTTACTTTTCTTTATTAGGGTGCATTTGAGCTAGCAAACCCTTATCAAATATTTTTCTTTTCCTTTACAATAGTAAACTAACTAAATCCAACCTTATTACATCCAAGGGCTCAGATTAAACAATTAAGCTCCTTTTATTTACTCTACCTATCTAATTATCTGCCAAGGTTACACTGTTTGGCCATATTTTTATTCTCTATCTATAGACATGAAATTGAAAACATGAAACAATCAATTTTAAACATTTTGACTACCATGGATTGTAGCAAGAATTACAAAGTCCACACAATCATTTATTATGCTCATAAAGTAAATAGTAGTGGCATTTTGGCTTGCTCACTTTCATGGTCTTTTTCCTTTTCTTGGGGTTCATATTTTTCATCTTTTTTTACCTTTTTTTTTTTTTGTCCTTTGATTATTCTTTTAGGACATACCCTCTTTACATTTTTTAATTTTTTGAATATGGAAAACATTTTCAGAAAGCAAAGGTATATACATATTACAAGGCTTAACCTTAGCCATTTAAAATTATGACTCCTATTGGTATAGGAACCTAACAGTGGCTCCACTTGGGGATGGAATTTCCTTGTTAAATGTCAAGAACACCGTCGACTAGTAGCCTGGTCCATTGAGCCAATCCCACACATGTATATTCTCTGTTGTATAATCTTTGTGACTAAAACTTTTGAACTGAAAATACACCCTTTTCTGCAAACTAAAATCTGATCTAACATAAACTTGCTACTGAAAACTAAATTTATTCAAACTGAAATCTTACCTACTTACTCTAATCAACTTTTCGACTGCTGGTTAGGTAAAATGAAATAGCCAATGCAACCATTCAAGCATCATATACATTGGTGAATTTTGTTGCTTGTGCTTGTTTGTGATTAAAACTGAGATTCTAAAGCCAATTATAACCTTGTCAACAAATGAGAAGATAAGAAAATACTTGATTTCCTTTTTTGACTCTAGAAACTGTACAAAAGGATCTTCCAAAATATACACATTATTTTTTAACTGATTTAAGCAACTGTACATCTGTTGTGGATGGCCTCCAGGCCATGAAATTGAAATATCACTTTCACCTTTATCACCCTGCATATTTTCAAACAAGCTTTGTGATGATATTTCTTCTGATTGAAATGTTTGACTGATGAAACCTTTATCATCTTGATCCTGAATCTGATTGTTAGTTAATGAAGAAAAATTTTGATTGCATTCACTATCCAACACATTAGTTATGGGATCATGAAAAACTTGGAAGGATTGCTGCAAATTATTACTCATAGGTTTGAATGGAACTTCATAGATTTCTACAAGCTGCTCATCCTTTTCTTTAGAGATGTTATACCACATTTCCTTTAAAAACTGAAATGATTCAAAACAAAGAGGCAAAGAAGCTTCACTTATTTCCAAATTTTTTGCACTTTCTTCTTCACTTTCATAGCTGATATGGATAAAATGATCACTGTTTTCAAGCTGCTGAAACTGAATTTCCTTATTCCCCAAACTAGCTTCTGATTGCTCTGTAAAGTTAGTTTGGATTTGAAGAACATAATTATCATCATACTGATCATATTTGGGAAAATCATCAAAAGAAGTAATGTCATCAAACATACACATTAGATCAGGAGATTTCTCCTCCACATATTGCTTTATGAATCTATCTTCTGATCTATGGTAGTTGGAATTAGTAGGAATTTGTTCATGATTCTCAATCTCTTCTTGTTGTGGAATAAATGTGTCATGGTGATTTTGAGCAAAAAATTCATCTTTCATGGTGATCTTCTGCATCCTTTCCTCTGTTTTCTTCATCAAAATGTCAAGTTTTTCCTCTGCAGTGTTGTTTTCCTCTACTTCTGCTTTCAACTTTTCTCTTCTAATTTGCAGATTAACTTCTACATCTACTGCCATGTTTTGCATCTGTTCCAGTGTTGAGGGGTTTCTTTCTCTTAGCTGAAATTCTATCTCTGGATCAAATGCTCTTGGGTAATGCAAAAGAGCTGAATCAGGGGGAGGTCTTATATTTGATGGCATTGAATAATAGGCTTGATTAAATCTGTCTAAAAATTGTTGTATTGTTTCATCTAGCTGTCTTTTTAACTAAATATATTCTTCTATGATTACAAGAAGTTTACTTTGATTACCCATCTATCAAGGAAAATTTTGACAAACTGTTGGAAATTTGAGATGCTTGCAATAGGTAATTTTTTGAACCAACTCTTTACTCTACTTTGCAAAGAAAGAGCAAATCACCTGATAATAACATCATCTTCATCAATTTCAAATAAGTCTAGATAATTCTCAAAACCTTGAATATGTTTTTGAGTAGTGATACCATTCTCTCCATCAAACCTAGGGAGATACTTGTAATAATTGTTAGGGAAACCATGGAGTGTAGGAGGTAAGATGAGTGGCTTATATCTATCAGGAACTTTATGAGGTACTGGAATATGTACAAGGATTGTATGATTAGTCTTGATTGTTTGATGCTCCTCAACTGGAAAATGATCTTCATAAGAGTTAGAAGACTGCTTTTCAAATGTAAAAGGAGACTTTATATCTACATTTTTCAAAGGGAAATAATAATTTTTTTTATCTAAAATCTTCTCTAAAATACAATATACATTGAAAAATCTATGAATGAGAAAGAACATAATGTCTTGGATAACAATCCAAGTTAAAAGCCTGATCTTTTCACATAGTTCTTTCAGGGTGGAGTCTTGATTGTGGAATTGATTTGGAGTCGCCAGGTGGATGACTTTTAACCTTTATGAGTTTGATCAATGTCCACCTTCATAGATTTGATCTAAACCTATAAAACAATTCTGAAGAAAATGTTAATTTTCCCCAGTATGGTCGCCACTATGTTATCACTCAGAAAATTCTCAAGGTTAAAGAAAGAGATTTCCGAGGTAACCACAAACCAAATTTTAGGCTTAGGCTCTAGCCAACCTAAGTCCAGAGAGGGCTCTCTCTGTATGATTTAGCTTTGTTTGATGGGATATTAAGCTAGTTATGAAAGTATAGGGGGTTTTGATTTGTGTTGAAGATTGGGTGGTGGAATTCCTGGAGCAGATGGATAGAGCTAGGTCTTCAAGCCATTGGGCTATGGAGTCAACAAATGGATAGCATAACTGGACCAAATCATTAAAGGGAATGTTCACAGGGTAGGATAGCAACGCAAAATGCAAATCTTTAGGCCTAATGGGTGAAGTGATTCTAACTAGGGTAAAAGGGCACTTAAAAATCCTTGGACCGGGATCAGAATGAAGAACAGAGGGTGATCATGAAGAAAGGGCAATTAAGAATCCTTTGCTATAGATCAGAGGAGAAACTACGGAAGCTAAGGAGCAGTTAAGAATTCCCTAGATAAGATAGTTTAGGAGAAAACATTTAGAATGTAAAACAGTCAAGACAGAGTGCATTTAAGCAATTTATGAAATATCATTCCTTGTTATACATTTAGATTTTAGAAATTTACACAAAAGATTATGGAAAAACATAAGGAAAATAACATTGAACATAGGAGAATACTTATTTCTATTTTGCTTTACACAAGAATCCTATAAAATATCTGATCTTTATTCCTTGATCCAGCAAGCCAATCCAGTCATTGATACAATAGAACTCTAATTTGAGAGAAAAATTCTATATAAATGTCTTGGAATCCACCTAAAATACTTCAAATGAAGAAGTATTTATACAAATTCTAAACTGAAATATCTTGAAAAAATATCAAGATTGATTTTACAAATATCTCAAATTGTTTTACATTAATAGAACTTAAATAAAAGACACTCAAAACTAATGAATCTATTTGGCACTATATTTATGGATTGAGGGTGATAAAAGAAGAGAAATTCAAATTTGATAGCAACTCTTAATTGATGATGAAGCACCCCAGTCACTAACTGCATCCTTTCTTTGTGCATCCTTCCCCAGCAATTCTGCAAAATTAAGGTCCATTGATACCTTTGTATATCTTAATCCGATATATATATATATATATATATATATATATATATATATATATATATATATATAATGTGAAAGAGGTTATTGTAGATAAGTATGTTTTTGATATAAACCTCTCTCATTTTCCCAAAATTCAGCTCTAGCTGTTCACAATATTCTCTGCAAAATATGTCAAAAACAAAACTTTGCACAGTCCGAAAAAAAGTATTTGAAGACATGCACTTATATCACTTTTGGTAATACATGTGTACAAATTGAAATAGGTTTTTGTGTATTAGCTTTTGAGTAACACAAACCTCCTCTAGTTTCTCAAAATTCATCTTTGATTGGCTGAACTAGTTTCTGACAAACTATGACTTAAACAGGAAATTTCTGAAGAATGTACCATTTCTGCTCTGATTTCATCTTTTAACTTTAAATTTCTTTTAACTGTTTTTCAATTTTACTTTGGATAAAATTCATGTTGTTGGTGAAAGTGTTTTCATCTTTCTTTAACCCTTACTGCCTCCATGTTTAGTTTTATTTTTTACTTTTACCGCTTTGTTTTTTCATCTAGCTTCACTTTGACATGAATCTGTATGCTTTGTAACTGTCTTCCCTGCTGCTTGTCTTCATTCTAGCTGCTTTACTTGACTTGGTCTTCAATCTGATACTCTTTAACCCTGAGGCACTTTGACTATTCTTACCGTATCCTTTTACCTTCACTATATATTTTAGGTTTTTACTGTCTATTTCAACAGTAAATCATTTAATTCCATGTTTCCTCTGCTTGCCTTTTAACTGTATGTTTTATTTTTCATCTATGTTTGAATAGATTTGAAAAATATCAGAGTAAACAAGTCTAATGACTAGTATTAAGACTGTTTATCCAAGGCTGTGGTCTTTTGATCGCCTGTAAAATAAAACAAACTGTTAGAAAAATGTTGGGTTGACAGGGAGGGTCATTAATGGCTTTATCGAGCTTTATAGGTCTATGGAGTGAGTCCAAAGTGCTTTCAGGAGGTAAACAATGCTTGAATTCGTTAGCAGAGGCTTCAGGTGGCGTAGAAGGGTTACACAAGGTTTTACTGCACAAGTAGGCGAAAACGAGAAAAATTGGGGTTTTCGTGTTTAAACAGGTAAATGTTTGATTTTTTTTTTAATTTTGGCGCAAAGTGAATAGTAGACAGTTTTTTCATTTAGCGAGAGGGTGGTAAGCATTTTATTTTACATCGTTTTTGTGGGCTTGGTGGTATTCGAGAGGGGTCGCTCGATTCCACTCATCCGCTGACACTTAGCAGCGAGGGCTGGTGGACAAACCACTTTATCGGGCAGGTATCGCTCGGCAGATGGGTTGGCCCGATATGGATAAGGGCTGTCAGATGTGGAGGGAAGTGATTGCACGGTGATCGGGTGGGGAAGCTGCATGGAGGCTAATGGGGGGCCCGGTGGGCACTCAAGTGTGGCGGTATCAGGGTTAACAATGGATTAAGGCGGGATTAATGACTGAGGGTGGACTTTACTATTTTTTAGGGATAAGGGGTAGTACTATAGTTTATAACTAAACTAATGGGTGGGGTTATTTTATATAGAGGAGTTAAATATATACGGGATAGTGGGTTTTCGAGAATTAATATATGAAATTAGTAATTAATATGAATGGGCGGAAAAGGGACACAATACACTAAGCAAATGCTTTTTCGCGATTCAAATGTTTTTCACATATATGCATTATAACTTAGGCTAATGTGTTTTGGTGGGTTTTTGATATGAAAATGCTTTATGTGGGGGGGGGTGAAATGCTTTTCCTAGGCAAAAGTGTTTTATCCTTAGGAAAGGAACATTATTTAGGAAAATGAATGAACTGAAGGGGGGGATGAACTTTTATGAGGGGAATTTAGTACTTAACATCCATAAGTCATTGAGCCGAGGGTTCGGTCCCTCCAAAAGTCAGAGAAATGCTCTGAGCCTCTTTGACTTAAGGGTTTAAGTACTTTGAACTTTATTTATGGGAAATTAGTAAAGTAAAGGGGTGAAATAAATGGAGGAAGTTAATTAATTGACTTTGTGAATCATTTGCATGCTTGATTGTTCATTCATATCTGGAACTTTTATGATGAGAATGATAAATATACTTTTTGTCTAATCAATCATCATACTTCTGCAACCTTTCTTCTACTTACCCATCTACTCATCCTACCATTTTTACTTCTCTTTATTAGGGTGCATTTGAGCTAGCAAACCCTTATCAAATATTTTTCTTTTTCTTTACAATAGTAAACTAACTAAATCTAACTTTATTACATCCAAGGGCTCAGATTAAACAATTGAGCTCCTTTTATTTACTCTACCTATCTAATTATCTGCCAAGGTTACATTGTTTGGCTAGATTTTTATTCTCTATCTATAGACATGAAATTGAAAACATGAAATAGCCAAGTTTAAACATTTTGACTATCATGGATTGTGGCAAGAATTACAAAGTGCACACAATCATTTATTATGCATAAAAAGTAAATAGTAGTATCATTTTGGATTGCTCACTTTCATAGTCTTTTTCATTTTCTTGGGGTTCATATTTTTCATCTTTTTGACCTTTTTTTTTGTTCTTTGATTATTCTTTTAGGACATAACCTCTTTACAATTTTTAATTTTTTGAATATGAAAGAATCTGCAGAAAACAAAGGTATGTACATATTACAAGGCTTAACCTTAGCCATTCAAAATTATGACTCCTATTGGTATAGGAACTTAACAAGTATTGTGGTAAGACAATTGTTATTTGTTGATATAAAAATTTCAGATGAAGATAAGTGCATCAAGTTGCTGTGTTCTCTACCAGATTCATGGGATAATCTAGTTGTTGCAATAGGTAGAAATACAACTACCTTGAAGTTTGATGAAATAGTCTCATCCTTGCTACTCGAGGAGATAATATGGAAAAATATAAAGAGCCAGAATGGATATGCCTTGTCTGTACGAGGATGGTTCCATAACAAAAATAAAAATAAGTCCTTGAGTGGGAGATCTAAATCTCCAGGAAAACTTGTAAAGGTACCTTGGAAATACGGAAAGGAAGAGCACTACAAAAAGGACTGTAGATCTAAAGCTCCTGAGAAAGGAAAGTGATTTGATGATGCTCCTTATACAAAGGTAAAAACCACCTCAAATGAAGGTGGGGATGTGTACTTGGCTTATTTTTTAAGTACACATGTAGATCATGAGGCAAGATTTATTAACTTAGGTTCATCCTTTCACTTCACTCCCTATAGGTAGTGGTTCTCCGAGTATGAGAAATATGATGGTGGTGATTTCTTCTTAGGGGATGATAGGAATGCTAGAATCATCAAACGTAGAAAATTCAAGCTGAAGTTGCAAGGTGGAAGGGTTAAAACATTTCCAAGTGTTCAGCATATTCCTGCATTGGCTAGAAATCTTATTTCTGTAAGCAAGATAGATGATGCAGGTGTAAAAATAGTGTTCGAGAAAGATACTGGCAAGATGGTTCGGGGAGCACTGGTATTGATGCGGAGATTTCAGATTGGAACTCTGTACAAGATTCTTGATAGTACTATTATTGATGAGTGCAACAATTCTATGGTTCCTGAAAATGGAGCATAAAATCTAGTGGTCTCTGGGGAAAAGGCCGTGTTATGGCATCAAAGGCTTGGACATATTGCAGAGAAGGGCCTTCAAATACTTCATGGTAATGGTATGGTAGAAGGTATGTCTAATTTTTCTTTGGATTTTGATTCCTATGAAAATTTTGTATATGGGAAGCAAAATTAGGTGAGTTTCCCCTCTGGTGCTGAGAGTGCGAAAGGGATATTAGAGCTTGTGCACAGTGATGTGTTTGAACCTATGTCGGTTCCATCATTAGGTAATTCTATGTACTATGCATCATTTATATATGAATTCTCAAGGAATACATGGATATATTTCCTGAGGAAGAAATCTGAAGTTGTTGACATGTTTAAAGTAAAACTAGACAGAGAAGAAGATAAAGGTGCCGATGACAGATAATTATGGAGAGTTATACAAGAAGGAATTTGAAGAGTTCTATAAGAAGTGTGGTATAGCACAGCAGAACACTACTCCATATACACCTTAGAAAATCGGAGTCGCAGAAAGAATGAACAAGATGTTGAAGGAAAATGAAAGAAGCATGCTTAGTGGTGCCAGGTTAGGACAATAATTTTAGGTCGAGGCAATGGAGACTGCATGTTATCTGGTTAATAGATCACCTTCATTAGCGTTGGAGGATAAGTATCGACATGAGGTATGGACTGGTAAGAAACCCTCTCTTTCACATATGAGGGTATTTGAATGTGATGCATATGTACATGTTGCAAAGGAGAAAAGAACCAAGTTGGATAGTAAATATGAAAGGTGCACCTTTATTGGGTATAAAGATGGTTTAAAAGGTTATAAGCTTTGGAACCAAGAAACAAGGAAGGTCATGTACAACTGAGATGTGGTGTTTAGAGATGTGAAATATGTTATTAAACATGAAGTCCTACCAAAGGAACCTGAGAAGACAGAGTTTGAGCGAAAGGAGGAAGAATCAGACTCTACAAATGAAAAATAATCAGAAGATGAAGAGCAACAAACTCCAGTTGTGAGAAGATCAGTTTGAGAAAGAAGGCAACCAAAAAGGTATAGTCCATCTGATTTATGTTAAAATTTTGCTTTATCTATTACTCATGATGATCCCAGAACTGTCAGGGAGGTAGTAGATTTAGAGGATGGAAAACTTTGGAAAGAGGCCATGGTTGATGAAATTGCATCTTTGGACAAAAATGAGACTTGGGATCTAGTGGAGTTTCTGGCTGGAAGGAAACCCATTAGAAGAAAATGGGTGTTTCAAAAGAAGATTAATGCAAAAGGCAAGGTGGAGAAATACAAAGCTCGGTTGGTAGCAAAAGGTTATTCCCAAGTGTTGGGAATTGATTTTGGTGATACTTTTTCTCCTGTTGCCAAGGTAGCTTCTATTAGATTACTTTTATCTGTTGTTTCTTCTTTTGATTTTGAGGTAGAAAAAATGGATGTGAAGAAAACATTTCTTCATGGGAACTTGGCTTCACCAGAATCAAAGCAGATCACTGTGTGTACTTTTTAAATTAATTGGTGACCATGTTATTTATCTAGTCTTGTATGTGGATGATATGTTGCTGATTTGAAATGACAAATAAATTATCCAGGATTTGAAGACCCAATTATCCTCCAAAATTGACATGAAGGATCTTGGTGCTGCAAAATATATTTTGGGAATGGAAAATAAAAAAGAACAAGCAAAGAGGAAGCTCTGGTTAACCCAGAGGAAGTATGTCGAGACAATACTACAGAGGTTTAATATGCATCATAGTAAACCAATCAAGGTTCCTATTCCTATAGGTGTAAATTTATTTGTTGAACAGTGTCCCAAGACATAAGAAGAGGAAGAAGACATGTCCCATGTTCCATATGCAAGTGCAGTCAGTAGCTTGATGTATGCAATGGTTTGTACTAGATTAGACATTGCACATGTAGTGGGAGTATTGAGCAGGTTTATGTCAAAACCAGAGAAGGAGCATTGGACCATAGTGAAGCGAGTTTTCAGGTATTTACATGGCACTAGAGATTATGGTCTATGCTACCAAGGAAGACCAATATTGGACAGAGTTTTGTACATCCATGGTTTTTTTTGATGCAAACTGGGTTGGAGATTTAGATCATAGAATATCTACAAGTGGGTATGTGTTTAACCTATTTGGAGGTGCAGTTAGTTGGATGAGCAAGAGATATTTTGTAGTGGAACTTTCAACTACAGAGGCATAATACATGGTAGCCACTCATGTAAGCAAGGAAGCGGTTTGGTTGTAGATATTGTGTTCAAGTATGGGTTTAGTACAATGAGCTATAAGGATAGGCCGTGACAACCAAGGTGCAATTTTCTTGGAAAACAACCCTACTTATCATTCAAAGAAAAAACACATTAATGTTCAGTATCACTTTGTGAGGGATATGGTTGAGGACAAAAAGTTGTTGCTAGTAAAGGTGGACAATTTAAAGAATGTTGTAGATGCATTGACAAAGTCTGTGAGCACCGAGAAGTTTTCTTGTTGTAGAGAAACAATGGCGGTTGTAGGGTTGGACCAATGGCTAAGATCTCTTGTGACCCCCTGTGTGGAAAAGAAAAAAACAATTGGGAGAATGTTGGGTGTGTGTTATATTCTTTCTATGACTAGTCGAACACATGGGGGGTTCACAGGGAGGGTGACAACCCCCTTGTTCATTGTGCCAGGTGCATTTCCCCCTGTCGAGGGGTTTCAGGGCAATGCCCCAAGAATTTTTTTGGACCCTATATTAGATGGGAAGACCTACCTATGGTTTTGTGCATGGGTTTTGCACATGATTTTGGGCATGATGGTTTTCTGCCCATGGTATTTTGTAGATCGAGTCAAGGGAAATAATATTATGTTCTAATCCAAGACTAATGGATTGGGTTTTATAAATGCTTCAGCATGTATATATATGTATTGTAACATTGAAAGGAACATAATGAAAAATCAATCTGGTAGTCCCGGTTTTTGGATCCAGGGGAAAATATCTATGTATTTTTTTGTGTTTCTCACCATTGTATATTTTCTATTTTTAAGAATTTGTTTGTAGGTAATTTATGTACAAGGTTAAAGCCTACACTCAAGGGATAAGAGATAATATCACTAGAGTAGGGTCAAATAGGAATTTGAGATATCTAACCATGGTAAATGGTTAAAACCACCTTAGAATCTTATGGAAGGAGAAGATTCAATTTTATTTTTTATTTTTCCCAAAATTATGGAATCAACGCACCTGCAGAATGGAGTAACCTGCGCTGATCAACATAGATTCTTAATTATGCAACTTGCATCCAACACAGGTGGAAAAACATGAAGGATGTGTTGGGGCTAAAAACATGGTTTTTGAGCAGATAGACCCAAAAACTCAAACCTTTTGGAGAGACATGGTTAGGGATTTACAAATGGATTATGACAATGTGTTCAAGGGTGTTGATTGATATAGTTTTTAGGAATTTTGGGATGATGTGACAAAATGGCCTGTAACACTCCTAATCCCATGCTAAAGTGACACCTTGAAGTTCTTTCCTGGTACACTATATTACCTTCCTAGTCTATGTCAGTATAGCCCACCAACCTGATATTATCACCTTGAGCATATTTTATCACATACTTGATTTTATCATGCGAATACTGCAACACATGCTTTACCACTGTCTAATACACTTTCTTCAGTTCCACCATGAAATGACTAAGGGAGTTTAATAAATAGGTTACATATGGCCCGATGTTGACTAAATACATGAGAGATCCAATCAATTGCTTGTATAAGGTGGGGTCCATATCCTTCTCCCTGGATGCATCTACCTTCCTCCAATTCACGATCATGGGTGTAGACATGGCTCTGTAATCCTCCATCCTGAACCTCCTCAGGATCTCGATGCAGTATTTCCCTTTCTAAAGGAAAATATCTCCATTTGTTTTCCACACCTCCATTCTTATAAAATAGTGCATAATCCCCAAATCCTTGACCTCAAACTCTGCTGCAATATCCCTCTTGCACTCCTCTATGAGCCCTAGTGAGCTTGTTAGAAATAATTCGTCCACATATAGAACAATAGAGAACCTCACCCCCAACCACCAAGTAGTATAGGTTTGCATCTTCCTCACTCTTCACAAAGCCCATGCCTTGAAAGTGTCTGTCAATGCACTCATACCATGCCTTAGGAGCTTGCTTGAGCCAGTACAAGGCTCTCTTCAACATGCACTCGTGGGTCTCTCTGCTGTGTGCTACAAAATCCTATGGTTCTATGTATACCTCCTTTTCCACCTCACCATTAAGGAATGTTGTCTTGACATCCATTTGATGGATCTTCCATCCCATATGTGCTACGAGTGAGATAACGGATCATATAGAAGTATATCTGGCCACATGAGAAAATGTCTCTTCGTAGTCTATTCCCTCTTTCTGAGAGAACCCCTTTGCCACAAACCTCTCCTTGTATTTATTTATTCTTCCATATGCACCATGCTTGACCTTAAAGATATGAAGTGATGGAAAGAATTGCCTTATTTATCGGTCTAGGCATAACCTCCTACACATCATTTTGCATGATTGAGGTATACTCCTCAATCATCGCATCTCACCACACTTGCTAATGTGTGGCTTCCTGATAGATGGAAGGATCAATATCTACTAACTAAGTAACCAATGCCATGTAGCCAATGTACTTGTTTGGTTATCTCTACTATCTACTTTCCATCATAGGAGCTCCCACAAACTCTTGAGCAACCCTGAGCATTTTCTGAATCTCATGGCTCCTCCTACCAACTGTAGAGGATGGAATGGCAACCTCCATGTCCTCTTGATGCACCTCTCTGATTTTCTACATCTACTTATGCATACTCTAAGAAATCTCAGGAACCCATACTCCTAAACCTGTGCTTGTACTGGTGACTGTACTTGTGCTTTGTTGACCTTGATCCTACTGCTCAACTCTCGGAGCTTATGATGGCTGCTCACTTTGAACATCTGCTGATGGAAAATCTTTGGACCTCCTGTATTTCTTTTCGTCCATGAAATTGACATCTTGCCCGATAATAATCCTCATAGCCCCTAGAATGAATACCCGATAGGTCTTTGAGGTCTCATTGCACCCCACTATTTACCCCCTCTCTGCAGTCTGATCCAACTTGGAACATGTATCTTCTAGAGTGTGATAATATGCCAAACTACCAAATGTCCTAAAATGGATGACATTTGGCTTCTTCCCTGTGAATGCCTCCTCCAGTGTCATCTTGCCTAATTCCTGATGTAGAACCCTGTTTTGTATATAAACTACTATACTGCATGCATTTTCCCATAAGTAACATGGCATATCCTGGTCATATAATATAGATTGTGTTGCCTCTGATATAGAATAATTCTTCCTCTCAACAACCCCATTCTACCGTGGGTTGTAAGGAATTGTCCACTCTAATTTTTCTTCCCTGGTACAAAACTCCTGAAACTCTTTCCTTGTGTACTCACCTCCATTGTTTGGTTAAAAAAACTTCACCTTCCTACCTATCGCATTATCCATTAGAGCTTTAAACTCCTGAAAGAAACTAAAGACCTCATCCTTGGTCTTCAAGAAGTATATCGAGATCTATTTTTTCATGTGGAATGTTGAGTTTCATAGCGAATATCATGGATGCCATTCATGTTTGAAATGAGTTTTGTTACTGTAGCCCATTTGGTTGTTGTGTATGTTTAGATTAATGTATAAATAATGAACCTTGATTTTGCTATTTCTTATCAAATTACTTTATGTGTATCTGTTGAAGGGCTATCGAAGGATGAGCTATTCATATAATTTGTAGGATATGCGCATTTATTAACATATATAGAATTCTTGACTATGGAATTTTATGTGGGAAAGATGAGGAATATGCATTCTTAAGCCATGGGAATATTTGCGACACATGACCTCTGCAATAGTTTGGGTGGTAAATTCATAAGATAAGAAGCATCCCATAGTCATGATTCGCTACACAACCTACACAGGTTCTACAATCCCATTCCATACCTCGGTGAGACCTCACCTACTTCGGGGTGTTACTAATGCAAGCATGCTTGGGGGTTTTGTTGGCAAACTTTTGATCCTTGGGTATTCCCCCACCTTAGTTTCACCACCAATTTAGATATGGAGGGATGGAAAACATTCAGAAATTTTCTATTTATCAAATCTCTCCAGCTCACCCATTTAATTATTTGGTTACGTTTTTAGTTGGTAGGTGTTAGGTTGTTATCGCCCAAGCTCAACTAGGGTGTGTGGCACACTGAACACTAGTCCCCCCTGATGGTTATTATACCCTATCGGGAGGAATTCATTCACCATTAATTCTCAACCATCTTCCCAGTGTCAGAGATTGCTCTAGAATTATGGATCTCCCTAGTTCATGTTTGTCTTTAGTTTTATCAATATTAATCCCTTGGGTCTTTGGGCATTATGGGTAGAGATTCTTGTTTCTTTAAAACATATTTAGTGTCGTATTTCTTGGTAACAAATGTGTTTCCATTATGGGTATGGAGGAACGGGTCGTTAGGGTATGTCATGTGCCCATGCCCAAACCCAATATGCCATATCTATCTTTCACTCCACCACCCCCCTTGAAATACATGGGGAAGATTGTCAACTTGGAGCTTTAAGTAATGGTGACTTATAAGTTTATTCTAATTTTTAAATCCAAGTGGAGGTATCCATTTGGGTTCCTGACCATGGACACATTAGGGGAAGACAAATTCAGTACTTGAAATCCATGACTCTTCATTATCAGATGAAAACTCTTTTAGGTAGGGTCCCGAAGGAGAAACATAAAGACCACAATGATATAATCTCTTCGTTGAATGAAATCAAGTGGGTGCATTGATATCATCAGTCCTTTCGTGCTAGTTTGGATGCTCGAATTTCTCACCTTGAAAACCATCTTCAGTGTGAAATTAAGCTTCTTGCTCCAACTAGAACAAGTGCTTAAGACCTAACCCCAGTCACTCCATTAGACTCTTGATGTCATGTTTAGTCACTTGGTAGTTGTTTTATTTTATATAATTTAGTTTATGGTAGATATCAATAACTTCTCAGTAATAATTTCTTTTACTTTGAATTATAGAACTGTGATTAATGAACAATAAATCTAGTTTCCCTAAAAATAAAATGAGACAAAAATGTACATGAATAATACATTTTTTTACTAGTGTATAGTAAAATTTTGAAGAAATATAATTTAAATGCATAAAGAAAAATGACATAAAAATATTTTTATATAGTTATTTAGAATTTTTATTATACTTATTTTAATTAATAATTTTAAAAAATAATTAAGATATTTAAAAAAAAAAACAAAAAACTTTCTAAAATAAATAATAAAAATAATGGCTTCAAATAAAATTTATTTAAAAGAATGCTATTCCCTATATGTGAATGAACAATAATGCCTTCCCCTTCCTTGTGAAGTAAAAACTTAATTGAAATTGTAATTATAATAACATGATGGAATTAACTTTTTAACATACACTTAATTTTTAACTTTATTTTGATTTTGATTGTGTTATTTTTTTAATTATAAATATATTTTAATTTTATTAAAATATGTATATATGTTAATTGGGTTTATTTTAGATAGTTGAGAAAAATGAATTTTATTTCCTCACAAAATTTTAATTCTTTGAAGTGACATGTTAACTTCTATCAAGGATAGTATTGTAATGGTTTTGAGTCATAAAGAATATCAAAACCTTGTTTACCGATTAGAGGATGAGGTGCTTGGTTACTAGAATGCATACATTCATGGGCACATACATATGTACACAAGATTATAATTCATAAAAAATGTCTCAAAAAATCACATTAGAGAGTTCGTGTTGGAGTACAACCCAAAGACCTCTCACCTTCAGAAATGATAGCAATCCATTTTGGAATACTAACATAGTAGAGCTCTAGTAGGAAGATTTTGTAGATTGTGGTTCTAAAAAAACTATAAGAATAGATTTTGCAAAAGAGTCCAAGGAAGGGGAAAACTTTATAGTACATTATAAGTTAAAGGATAAGGGAGAAGAGTTTCTCATTGAAACCCTCTCCCATAATTAAGTTAATGACCTAGATAATTTCATAGTTCTAAGGTGGTATTGTTGATTTCATTTGTGATTGATTTCCTACTTCTAATAGGTAATTCATCAAGAGCACATTATCGAGGTCATAAGAGAGAGTTTCAAGGAGAAGAGGTTTGTGATAGATGATGAACCAAACAAAGTTAAATATCCCATACTTGTTTTTCTACAATTGAAATGTGGCTGGATTGGAAGACTAAGGAACACGACATGAGTTCCAAAAGAGAAAAATGAATCTTCATGGAATTGGAATTGGTTTTGTTGTTCCCCAATTGATTTTTTTAAACTGTTGATCTTTTCTTTGTGGTTTTCTAGCATTTTTTTGGTTCATCAAAGCTCTATATAATCCATTTGGTGCATGTGATGCATGTCCCTTGTTTTTTTATTGATTTATACAAGCTTCCAACTAGAGATGTGGTAGTAATCATGAACGAAGGCATGTTTTGAAAGAATTTTTTTATTGCTTCCTAGTTGTTGATGGAAAGAAAAATCCACTAGATATAATGGCCTCAGTCCTTTGGTGATTAGTGTTATCCTTTTTATCCCTAAAGCACCCATAATTGAATGGGAAACCTTTGAAACAAAGGTGAAGGAATGAAGATGGTAATAATGAGAATTGAAGGTTTGAATCATACATGAGGACTTAATAAAAACTTGAGGTATCATGTATTCATCGACACGGATGGTTCTAACTTCTTTCTAGAGGAGGGAGAAGGGATTCCAAGAAAGAAAAGGATAGAATGGGCCTGAACAAGGGAAAATTGTGGTTAAACTGAGATGGATTGCATGACATTGCTTAATATTTTCTACAATTAGGAAGAATCCAAATGCATCTCATTTGAATATGAAAAGGAAATATAAGAAAGATAGGACATAATAAGGAGCATAAGAAGGTGGTTGAAGGGTCTTATCAACTTGCTCCCACTTAATATGAGATCTATGTCTATGTTGTTATCCTTAATGTGACTCATGTTAGTAGTATAATAGGGTGATTCATGGGGGATTTGTGGAACTAATTGCTTATATTCCTTAGAATTAGTTACGATAACTCCCATTTTCTTGATTGTTCCCAAGTTTTCCAACCCATTTGCATTTTTATTTTTATGCCTGATGATTGGGAAGCAAGAGAATGAGGCAAAGTTTCTCTTCTCTTGTCAAATTTGCTCGAATATACATTCTAGCTCATAATATTGAGCTAAGTTGCACTAAAATTGATATGGATACGAGGATTGAAAAGGATATGGACATTTAAAAAAAAATCCAGGTACGATATGAAAAGGAAAGCACACACACACACACACATATGACAAAATAAAAATTTCACATTACCATTCATCTTTTAAAATCTAGAATTTAGTTTATATATTTAATAATCATCATCATCAGTTCAACATAAACATTATCAATTTTTGTATCATCATTAATGATTATGGGTCATTAGTGATTAGAAGTTTGGCCATATTTGAAGGATCTTTGGCTATTATTTTCATTTGGTATTGTCGAAGAGCCACAAACAATCACAATTTTGTTATTTTCAAATGTCATGAACCACTAAAAATATAACTTCTATATCCACGGAATACTGGAAAATGGTAAAGAGAAGAAACTTAGCTTGGGCACAATGCATGGGAGTTGAAACATTGCAACTTTGCCAAATGCTGCAAAATTCACTCTAAACAAAATGACACAAGTCAAATGAAAATAGGGTTTATGGGTGATACATAGGTTAAGAGGGGGGCAGGACCTCAACGTTGACTTTTCCTGGTGAAAAAAACACCTCCCATTCCCAACTCTTAGCATTTGTGGGTGGAATTGTTTCCGAATATGGAAATGGATCCAAAAAAATTTAAAAACTCCATAAATATATCGAATTCAAAATCCTTTGTTTCCAAAAAACTAAAATGGCTATGAAACGTTTCCATGACATTTAAAAGGCGAATTGTTTTCAATTCCGTTTTCTAAACGTTCAATGACATTTCTAGAGATTTGGAAGAGCATTTCCAACTATCATTTATTGAGAGGATCAACTGAAGAGAAGAGATTCTTATGATTAAAGTAGTGTCTACACATAATTACTAGCTTTAAATCTATGACGTCTTTTGCCAATTCTAATCCTTAAAGAAAGGTATATGCTTTTATTATATTATCAGTAATTTTCCCATACATTCTTGTACACCTAAAACACCTAAAATTATTAATATTAATAATGAAATGTCATATTACTTTTTCCAAATTCAAACCAACATGTAGACAAAAATAAATAAATAAATAAATAAAATAATTTAATTATTATTAAAATGTATAACTACTAACTTATTTTATTAAAAGAATAAATTAATAATTTACAATTGCTTCGTCAAATTATATAAATCATAGGCGGTACGATTATATAATTTTTTTCAATTAATAATTTACTTCTCAAATTAGAATAAGTGGTAAGATTATATAAATGATATTAGTATAAGTGGTAAGAATGGCATTGTAATCGTATCAACAATAATATCACTTCTCTTTCCATATAAGAATCAATGATGATGGCCTTGCAGTTATTATATATATATATATAGGAAGGTGTCATTGTATAACTTTCCTTATAAATTAAAGGAATTAATGAAAATTCATGTAACCAAGTCAGAAAAGAATCAACGATAATTGGTTTTGACATTATTTTATAAATGGATAAGTCATTATGTACCATTAATTAATTAATTAATGATGAAAATTTTAAAAACTATAATTTGTAGTTTATCTTATTCTTATTCTTTTTCTCCCTTGTTACGTTTTGAAAATTATCGAACATGGTGTGAATGAGCCGTTCGATGTTTTTTCTTTATGGAATAGCAGCTGAAGAATTGATTCGTATTCTTTTTCTTATCCGTATATTAAAAGCGGGAATGAATAATGCCTTCAACTGCTCACCTTTATATTAGAAAATTATTAACCATGGGAATGAATGATCACTTCTTTGTATGGAGTAAAGGCATGATTAGGAATGGAAAAATGTTGAGGAATTAACTAAAGTTGTTTCAATGGCATATATTCTTATTCCAAGGCATATATTCTTATTCCAACCTTATGATATTGTAAATCATTAGAAATACGAGCACTGCTAATCCCTTGTATATTTAGACAACCCATCGACTTTGCTTTGCATACACATATTGCTTTGCTCCCTGCTCACGCATATTCATATTTTTGCTCTCTTGGCCGCGTTTTATATTCATCCTCCCTTCTACTATTTATATCTTTTTTTCTCTGCAACTATGGTTCATGGTTACATTTGGCTTCTTCCCTATGAATGCCTCCTCCATTGCCATCTTGCCTAATTCCTGATGTAGAACCCTGTTCTGTATATAAACTGCTATACTACATGCATCTGCCCATAAGTAACATGACATATCCTGGTCATACAACATAGCTCTTGTTGCCTCCGATATAGAATAATTCTTCCTCTCAACAACCCCATTCTACCGTGGGTTGTAAGGAATTGTCCACTCTGTCTTAATTTTTCTTCCTTGGTACAAAAATCTTGGAACTCTTTCCTTGTGTACTCACCTCTATTGTCTGGGTAAAAAACCTTTACCTCCCTACCTATCACATTATCCATTAGAGCTTTAAACTCGTGAAAGAAACTAAATACTTCATCCTTGGTCTTCAGGAAGTATATTGAGATCTATTTTTTCATGTGGAATGTTGAGTTTCATAGCAAATATCATGGATGACATTCAAGTTTGAAATGGGTTTTGTTACTATAGCCCATTTGGTTGTTGTGTATGTTTAGATTAATGTATAAATAATGAACCTTGATTTTGCTATTTCTTATCAAATTACTTTATGTGTATCTGTTGAAGGACTATCAAAGGACGAGTTATTCATATAATTTGTACGATATGCACATTTATTAACATATATGAAATTCATGACTATGGAATTTTATGTGGGAAAGATGAGGAATATGCATTCTTAATCCATGGGAATATTTGCGACACGTGACCTCTGCAATAGTTTTGGTTGTAAAGTCATAAGATAAGAAAGCATCCCATAGTCATGATTCCCTACACAACCTACACAGGTTCTACAATCCCATTGCATACCTCGGTGAGACCTCACCTACTTGGGGGTGTTGCTAATGCAAGTATGCTTGGGGTTTTTTTTGGCAAAATTTTGAACCTTGGGTATTCCCTCACCTTAGTTTCACCAACGATTTAGGTATGGAGGGATAGAAAACATTGGGAAATTTTCTATTTATCAAATATCTCTAGCTTACCCATTTAATTATTTGGTTGCGTTTTTAGTTGGTGGATGTTAGGTTGTTATGGCCCAAGCTCAACTAGGGTGTCTCGCAAACTAAACACTAGTCCCCCCTGATGGTTATTATACCCTACCGGGAGGTATTCATTCACCATTAATTCTCAACCATCTTACCAGTGTCATAGATTGCTCTAGAATTATGGATCTCCCTAGTTCATATTTGTCTTTGGTTTTATCAATATTAATCCCTTGGGTCTTTGGGCATTATGGGTAGGGATTCTTGTTTCTTTAAAACATATTTAGTGTCATATTCCTTGGTAACAAATGTGTTTCCATTAGGGGTATGGGGGAACGGGTCGTCAGGGTATGTCGTATGTCCATGCCCAAGCCCAATATGCCGCATCTATCCTTCACTTCACCACCCCCCTTGAAATACATGGGGAGGATTGTCAACTTGGAGCTTTAAGTATTTGTGACTCACAAATTTATTCTAATTTTTAAATCCAAGTGGAGGTATCCATTTGGGTTCCTGATCATGGACACATTAGGGGAAGACAAATCTAGTATTTGAAATCCATCACTCTTCATTATCAGATGAAAACTCTTTTAGGCAAGGTCCCGAAGGAGAAACATAAAGACCACAATGGTATAATCTGTTCGTTGAATGAAATCAAGTGGGTGCATTGATATCATCACTCATTTCTTGCTAGTTTGGATGCTCGACTTTCTCACCTTGAAAACCATCTTCAATGTGAACTTAAGCCTCTTGCTCCATCTAGAACAAGTGCTTAAGACCTAGCCCCAGTCACTCCATTAGACTCTTGATGTCATGTTTAGTCACTTGGTAGTTGTTTTATTTTATATAGTTTAGTCTATGGTAGATATCAATAACTTCTCAGTAATAATTTCTTTTACTTTGAACTATAGAATTGTGATTAATGGCCAATAGATCTGGTTTCCCTAAAGATAAAATGAAACTAAAATTTACATGAATAATGCATTTTTATACTAGTATATAGTAAAATTTTGAAGAAATATAATTTAAATACACAAAAAGTTTACATAAAAATATTTTTATATAGTTATTTAGAATTTTTATTATACTTATTTTAATTAATTCTTTTAAAAAATAATTAAAATATTTTAAATAAAAAAGAAAACTTTCTAAAATAAATAAAAATAATAATTTTCATAACTAAAAATAAAAATAATGGCTTCAAATAAAAATTATTTAAAAGAATGCTATTCCCTATATGTGAATGAACAATAATGCCTTCCCCTTCCTTGTGAAGTGAAAATTTAATTGAAATTGTAATTATAACAAGGGAGGTTGCATCACAGCTAGTCCCTGCCTTTTGCTGGGAGAGCCCTAAGTGTCGGACAACTCAGCCATATAATAAACGACAAAGGCAATCAGCGAAAGCCAGATTTAGATCATCGTTGACCCACCAACATGAGCAAAGGTATAGATTGGAAGGCTACTTCTCTGAACCGCCTGTAATCACTAACTTTCTACTCCTATGAATGATTACAGAGAAGTCTTTTCTGGATTTGATCACGAGGATTTTTCCAGTTCTTTCTTTGTAAGGTGCACAAGAAAACTTGGTCTGTCCACTATGGAAGGTATAGATATTTCATGAAAGGTGACTGTGGTTGAAGGCATTTTCGACTTCACTTACTTTGAAATGTCGGGAAACCCTGAATCCAACAAGTTGTCTAGTTTTTCCACTGCAAAATCAGACTTAAAGTGCTTTGGCTTAAGTCAGTAAAATATAGAATTGAATGTATGATATTTCATTAAATTTAGCACATCTACATGACTGAGAACCCACCAATTCGACACTTTGATCTTCAGGTCAATGATCCCCTTACCTTCTGGAAATGCCCGACAACTTCTGTCAAATCAACAAGAATGTATGAACAACAGTAGCAATGAAAACTCTCCTCGCTTACATGTTGAACCAGAGAAGACTTCGTCTTGAGGCTTCTTTGTAATAGGAAGAGATTCACCAGTCAAGGGTGACTGTATGAAAAACACAAGAAACACAACTTCAAAAAAAAAAATATTTCCAGGAAAACATAAATGCATTACGAAAGAGAGAAAAAAAAACCCGACTCTATCAAAACAGGGGCATGTATCCCTACATGGATATATTACACTCTGAAAAGAGGAACCGATGCTTTAATTGGCATGACATACAATGCTTGTTTAACCACGATAAGTGGTACGCGTGCTCATACCTAGTCATTTTTTAAAGGATCACCTAAACTAGCATCTGCAGGAACAATATCTCATAGTTTAATGCTAATAACATCCCCTGGAACCAGAATTGTTGCATCTTGTTCTTGCCATTGCCCATCTCTGAGAACCTAAATAAAAAAAAATCACTGATTACGGTTGTCGTGATAATGTATAAGTTGCATTGTCTAGCTTGCAATCTTCCTTGTTTTGGCTGACTTTGTTTATAAAAGAGGAGAATCCGGACCTTCATTTTAGGAGCTAAACACACCATGAGAGCAGCTGCAACATTACCTTCATTTTTCTCTTCTAGGAAGCTGATTGTTAATTTTATAAACAACAGAAAAATGATTGCAATTAATTGATTCCTCCAAATTAACAAAATTAACCAAGTAAACCGACCAGAATGTAAGAAAGGTTTGCACAAACTTGTCCAATCTTACTGCTCCATTAGCAAGAACAATAGCCTTAAGTGCTGACAGATAACTAGTAAACAACTCTGGCATATTATTATTCAAAATAGAATACCTCTGCTGGGAGGAATGTTCTATTTTGACATTTGGATCAATTATCCTTGATAGCGAAAACAGAAATTTAAAATTATTAATCCAAGCATCGAGTGATGTTATCAAAAGGCCACATGTGAGAACAATACGCACAAATGCACTACCAGGCCTATTAAAATATGTACAAAGGAAAATATCTCTTTGATTTTCCAAGTAATATAAGGACATTACGATGGATGGAAGAGTGAAAATTTTGGGGCATCCAAAACTGTTGATTGATTGGGGAAACAATATAAATATAAAGAAAAAACTGGCAAAAAATTATATAAATTGTAGAACTATAGATGGGTCAACAATATATACGAGACCCTGAATCTGAGCCTGTAGCTCAAAATTTGAAAATAATACTAAAAATGATAAACTTAACGACGCTGTGAAAATGTAAAATGTTCTGTTGAGCATTATAAATTTGAGATTCTATATGCCAAAATGTTTCTTTTTACCACTATAATCCAAGAAGAGGGCATTGAGATAAAATATGATATATATATATATATATATATATATATATATATATATATATATATATATATATATATATATATATATATATATATATATATATTTAATTTCTGAGAAACTACGGAAAAATGGAATAGATTTTTCAGCACTCAGGAGCCCAGGGTAAGAGTGAATCCGTTTCCTTGGAAAGATATAAAAATGGATGAGAGCCTTGATACACCAAATCCAGTTTAATAGTCTTGCACGTTGTAATTTCTCCTTTGTTTTTCTATCAGGGGATTTGACTCGAGCAACTCTTATGCTCCTAATTTTACTTAAATAGTGTAAAACAAAGAACTGCCTCCATGGGATGTTAGGTCAAAAAACTATTTTCGACATTATTTAAAAGGGAAATCGTCATATTGGATTCCATGTTTTCTGGTGAGTTCTAGTATTTTCATTTTTTACAACAAGTTGTGGACAAAAATAAGTGTATTGCAAATATAAATAGTCAAACTGTGGATGCTAAAAAAACATGTCACACTATAGTTAACATAGACAGTTCCGTTTTACGGACACTGGATTCATTGGTGCCATTTTCCAGTAGTTAAAGACTATAATGTTCTGTATTTGAGAAAGTAAAAGTTGACATTTTCGAGGGTAGTGAATCTCATAGAAAGTATGGGACACTTGGGGTTTCTCCTCTAATTTGTTGAAACCAAAAATTTGCAAATGAAACGCCCTTTCCTGAGATGTAAGTCCTGCTCTTGAACAACTACATCTTAGCTGTTCAATCACCTCGTCCAAAGGCACACGTTCCTGAAATGCATCCCCACAAGTACTCTTCAAAACCATGAAATTTTACGGCATTTAAAGCACATTCAATCATGAAGAGGAATCAACAAATGAATCTACTGAGAAAACTGATCCTCATACAAGATCAACCATAGCTTTATTGAAATCCTCTGCAATCAGAGGCTTATTCTCTTTGGACTCCACGATTCACAAGCAAAAAGCATTCGACACTCCTAGGTTAGATCCCTGATTGATCGTTGTGTTTATCCACCACTTGATTGAAATCGGAATATTGCTCTGCACTTAAATTACATTTGAATAAAAAAAATTATAATAAATGAATGGGAAAGTTATAATTAAAAAAAAATAATAAATAAAGTAAAATTAAATTAAAATTAGACTATGGTGACGTTAACCATGCATGCATCACAGGTGTCACAGGAACTGATTCTCTCTAGTTGGACACTTCGACACACCAGAATAGTAGTGTGAGGGCGCGTAAGGTGCTGAATCCACTAAATAAATAAAAAAGTTGCCCCATGCCTTTGTTGCTTTAACCACCCCTGCTGTTGCCTCTCTATGCCTCTGCCTCTGCTCTTTTCTATGCCTCTGTTGCTGGTGCTGGAACTGGAGTACTACTCTGTTGTTGGTGCTGGAACTGGAGCTAGTACTGCAGCTGGATCTGGAACTTCTTGCGCTATTGTCTTTGCTGCTGGTTCTAGATCTACTTATGCTACTGCTTGAGGTACCATAGATATATCTGCCTTTGCTAGTGGTTGTGCTCGGTCAACTGCGTCTGCTCCTGGGGGATCTGGAATAGAGGAACAAGGGTGAATGTACCAAAACTGGGAACACATTATAGATGTGCATATTAATCTGTTGGTTATTCACTGGGGACTGGCTCTGTTATTGGTGTTGTATCTGCTCCTGTTACTGGTTACTGGTGCTGGGTCTTAATAATATACAGAATCACTAGCTTAAACAACTGAATCAGTTGCTGGGACAGGAAGAGATGCGAGGCAAGGTGGTGGATTTACTTATGTTGCATTGGATCTTCGACTGGACCAAAAATCAAACTAGTGCCTCCTAAAGAATTAGTATATTCTGTTGGGGAAGAATAGTACCTTTTTTTTTTACCTTTACTTCAATCATTTCTTGTGTCCATGATGGATGGACAGATTAAGCTCAAGCCAACCTGGCAGTTGAAGCAGAAGATTAAGCGGCAAGCCACAAATTAGAAGGCCTTTAAAAAATCTAGCAGTGTGACCACCATTATTAGCTAGCAACAGTTTCTTATTCTATTGACCGAGTGAAAGGAGCAGCAGAGCCAACAACCACCACGCTCGGATCACTTTAATATTTCTCCTATTTGCGGGAGACAACGCTACAATATTGATTGCTAGCGGGAGGAAGCGCTACAATATTGATTGCTATAGACTTGCAGTAATTTCCCCTCTTGATGAAGAACCAGCATATTAGCGTGCACCCAAGGTGAACCAAAGCATACATAGTCCGTGGTAGGGTTCAGCAGATCCAATTGATTTGGGACCAGACAAAGTCAAGTCCGCAACATCCTGGCTAGTTTCAAGTCCATAGCGTCCTGGTTGGCGACACAGGCATGCGATACATTTCTTTTTTTTATCTTCTTGCTAACAATCTACCTGGTTTCTTCCTTCATGTTATGTGCTAACCGTCTGCCTGGTTTCTGCCTTCCTGTTATGCTAACCGTCTGCCTGGTTTCTGCCTTCCTGTTATGCCTAGTTTCTGCCTTCCTATTATGCTAACCGTCTGCCTGGTTTTTGCCTTCCTGTTATACCTGGTTTCTGCCTTCTTGTTATGCCTGCCTGGTTTCTGCCTTCCTGCTATCCTACTTGTTAACCTGTTAACCATCTGTCTGGTTTCCTACTATCCTACTTGCTAACCATCTACCTGGTTTTTCTTAAAAAATATTGAGTGGAAGTGTATGACACAGTGTTGTCAACTTTCAAATGTATGACACATGTTTAGATGTAAATGAAGTGGTGGCAGGTGTACATGCAGTGGCGGTGCAGTGGTGGATAATATAGTTACATGTAGTGGTGGATATTCATAACATTTAATGCTTTAAACTAATACTAGAATTAGTTTACCTCTCTCAAAAATTCTCAAAAATGTGAAAGGAACATACTAATATAAGATATGATTTTAGTCTCTTATAGCCTCCCCGCCTTGGGAAGAGGCCAAATAAGATGATTAAACAAATTGCCTTATAAAACTACACGGTGATCTTTAAAGAGTTTGGATAAAGTTAGGTTATCCATGAAAGTGACCAGCTAGAACTAATGTTAACTCACATTTTTCGATTGCTATAGTCCCTGGCCATTGCCAGATGGCAGGGACTAATAACATGATGGAATTAACTTTTTAACATACACTTAATTTCTAACTTTATTTTGATTTTGATTGTGTTATTTTTTTATTATAAATATATTTTAATTTTATTAAAATATGTATATATGTTAATTGGGTTTATTTTAAATAGTTGATAAAAATGAATTTTATTTTCCTCACAAAATTTTAATTCTTTGAAGTGACATGTTAACTCCTATCAAGGATAGTATTGTAATGGTTGTGAGTCGTAAAGAATATCTTAACTTTGTCTACTGATTAGAGGATGAGGTGCTTGGTTACTTAGAACGCATACATTCATGGGCACATACATATGTACATAGGATTATAATTCATGAAAAAATGTCTCAAAAAATCACATTGGAGAGTTCGTGTTGGAGTACAACCCAAAGACCTCTCACCTTGAGAAATGATAGCAGTCCATTTTGGAATAGTAACCTAGTAGAGCTCCAGTAGGAATATTTTGTAGATTGTGGTTCTAAAAAAACTATAAGCATAGATTTTGCAAAAGAGTCCAAGGAAGGGGAAAACTTTATAGTACATTATAAGTCAAAGGATAAGGGAGAAGAGTTACTCATTGAAACCCTTTTTCATAATTAAGTTAATGACCTAGATAATTTCATAGTTCTAAGGTGGTGTTGTTGATTTCATTTGTGGTTGATTGCCTACTTCTAATAGGTAATTCATCAAGAGCACATTACCAGGGTTATAAGAGAGAGTTTCAAGGAGAATAGGTATGTGATGGATGATGAACCAAACAAGGTTAAATATCCCATACTTGTTTTTCTACAATTGAAATGTGGCTGGATTGGAAGACTAAGGAACACAAGAGCACATTATCGGGGTTATAAGAGAGAGTTTCAAGGAGAAGAGGTTTGTGATGGATGATGAACCAAACAAAGTTAAATATCCCATACTTGTTTTTCTACAATTGAAATGTGGCTGGATTGGAAGACTAAGGAACACACGACCTGAGTTCCAATAGAGAAAAATGAATCTTCATGGAATTGGAATTGGTTTTGTTCTTCCCCAATTGATTTTTTAAAATGTTGATCTTTTCTTCGTGGTTTTCTAGCATTTTTTTGGTTCATCAAAGCTTTATATAATCCATTTGGTGGATGTGATGCATGTACCTTGTTTTTTTATTGACTTCTACAAGCTTCCAGCTAGAGATGTGGTAGTAATCATGAACCAAGGCATGTTTTGAAAGAATTTTTAGCTCTTCCTAGTTGTTGATGGAAAGAAAAATCCACTAGATATAATGGCCATAGTCCTTTGGTGATTAGTGTTATCCTTTTTATCCCTAAAGCACCCATAATTGAATGGGAAACCTTTTAAACAAAGGTCAAGGAATGAAGATGGTAATAATGAGAATTGAAGGTTTGAATCATACATGAGGACTTGATAAAAACTTGAGGTATCATGTATTCATCGACACTAATGGTTCTAACTTCTTTCTAGAGGAGCGAGAAGGGATTCCAAGAAAGAAAAGGCTGGAATGGGCATGAACCAAGGAAAATTGTGGTTAAACTGAAATGGATTACTTGACATTGCTTAAGATTTTCTACAATTAGGAAGAACCCAAATGCATCTCATTTGAATACGAAAAGGAAACATAAGAAAGATATGACATAATAAGGAGCATAAGAAGGTGGTTGAAGGGTCTTATCAACTTGCTCCCACTTAATATGAGATCTATGTCTATGTTGTTATCCTTAATGTGACTCATGTTAGTACTAATAGGGTGATTCATGGGGGATTCGTGGAAATAATTGCTCATATTCCTCAGAATTAGTTACAATAACTCCCATTTTCTTGCTTGTTCCCAAGTTTTCTATCCCATTTGCCTTTTTATTTTTATGCCTAAGGATTGGGAAGCAAGAGAATGAGGCAAAGTGTCTCTTCTCTTGTAAAATTTGTTCCAATATAGATTCTAGCTCATAATATTGAGCTAAGTTGCACTAAAATTGATATGGATACAAGGATTGAAAAGGATATGGACATTAAAAAAAAATCCAGGTACGATATGAAAAGGAAACCACACACACACACACATATATGACAAAATAAAAATTTCAAATTACCATTCATATTTTAAAATCTAGAATTTAGCTTATATATTTAAAAATACATAATCATCATCATCAGTTGAACATAAACATTATCAATTTTTGTATCATCATTAATGATTATGGGTCATTAGTGATTATAAGTTTGGCCATATTTGAAGGATATTTGGCTATTATTTTCATTTGGTATTGTCGAAGAGACACAAACAATCACAATTTTGTTATTTTCAAATGTCATGAACCACTAAAAGTATAGCTTCTATATCCACAAAATACTGGAAAATGGTAAAGAGAAGAAACTTAGCTTGGGCACAGTGCATGGGAGTTGAAACATTGCAGCTTTGCCAAAATACAATTTTAGGATTTTGAAACATTAGCCTTATATAGAATAAATACACATAGAAACATGATAGCACATAAACATGAACCTCAAATCCATAAGGCTATATATCCTGATACTAACTTTTGAGCACTATTATGTTCTTTTTCATATGGAGCCCTTTGATGTGTGAGAACTATTTTGAAAACCATTAACCCTTTACCATTCTTCATGCAACAAGTGTGCCTTCATTCATGTTAAAACCCTTTCAACTATTCTTATGGAAAGTGCATTGCCATTTCCAAGTCCCACCACGAAGACTATGTTCAAGTAGGATCCCATGTTTCCAAAGAGGATAAAGATCACTATAATTGTTGAATTTTTGTTGATGACTAGAACTGAAAGCACTTTGAAAGGTCAAGGATGTAGAAAAATAAAAAAATGAATGCCGCCCACTTATAATAATGATTCTTGAAACACTCATCTTTCTTTCATGCCTCTAGAAATGACTCCAAATGCTGCAAAATTCACTCTAAACAACATGACACAAGTCAGATGAAAATAGGGTTTATGGATGATACATAGGTTAAGAGGGGGGCATGTCCTCAACACTGTCTTTTCCTAGTGAAAAAAATGCCTCCCATTCTCAGGTTTTAGCGTTTGTGGGTAGATCCATTTATGAATACATAAATGGATCCAAAAAAAATTAAAAGCTCCAGAAATGTATCGAATTCAAAATATTTTGTTTCCAAAAATTTCAAACAGCTACAAAATGTTTCCATGATGTTGCAAAGGTGAATCATTTTCGTTTCTACTTCTGAAATGTTGAACGCCATTTCTAGAGGTTGGGAGGGGCGTTTCCGACAACTTAGATATTGAGAGGATCAATTGAAGAGAAAAAACTCTTATGATTAAAATAGTGTCCACATAATTATTAAGTTTGAATCTTTGATGTCTTTTGCTAATTCTAATCCTTGAAGCAAAGCATATACTTTTATTATATTATTAATGTTTTTCTTCGCATAAATACATTCTTGTCTACCTAAAATTATTAATATTAATAATAAAAAGAGAAAATAGAAACACAAAGTACAACGTGAATTTTTAATTTCGTTTTACTTTTTCTAAATTCAATTCACTACAAAAACATACAACCAACCATAAAAAAAAATAAAAATAAAAATAAAATAAAATAATATTTAATTGTTATTAAAATATATAACTACCCACTTATTCTATTAAAAAAATAAATTAATACTTTACAGTTTTTTCCTCAAATTATGTAAATCATATTAGCGTAAGTGGTAATATTATATAAATGATATTAGAATAAGTAGTAAGAATGGCATTGTAATCGTATCAACAACAATATCACTTCTCTTTCTATATAAGAATCAATGATGGCTTTGAAATTAATTTATATATATGTTACGTTTTGAAAAATGATCGAACATGGTGTGAATGAGCAGCTGGATGTTTTTTCTTTATGGAATAGCAGCTGAAGAATTGATTCGTCTTCTTTTTCTTATCCGCATATTAAAAGTGGGAATGAATAATGCCTTCGACTCCTCACCTTTATATTAGAAAATTATTAAACATGGGAATAATTTATGACTTCTTTGTATAGAGTAAAGGCATGATTAGGAATGGAAAAATGTTGAGGAATTAACTAAAGTTGTTTCATTGGCATATATTCTTATTCCAACCTTACAGCATCCTGTAAATCATCAGAAATACGAGCACTGTTAATCCCTTGTATATTTAGACAACCCATCGACTTTGCTTTGCATACAGAGATTGCTTTGCTCCCTGCTCACGCATATTCATATTTTGCTCTCTTGGTCGTGTTTTATATTCATTTTTGTTTTTGTTAGATCAGAGCATTCATAACACAAAGCAGATTTATACTCAGAGACTTAGATGGTAGCAAAGAATAATTTCAGAGACGGAAAAATGGAGAAACAACAAGATTACTCAATCAGAAACGGCGGAATAGATAAAACAATCACTGGAGAACAGAAATCACTTAGCATTACATAACAGGGTTGGGCCTTGGCTTGTCTTCCTTGACCAGAGAAATTACAAATTTATAGAGGCAGAAGAAGGATCTAAAATCTTGTAAATCTAGAAACTAATGGCAGTGTAGAAGGATCTAGAATCCTGCATGTGATTCATGAATTTGGCTTCACACTTAACATTCTCCCACTTGAAGCCAAATAAGAGTCATGAAGTCACACTGAGTCCTACAATGCCTCCACATAACTCATGTTTATTTCGTGGTAGAATCTTAGTGAGCATATCAGCTGGGTTCTATTTGTATGGATCTTTTCCAAGGATAACTATTTTTCCTCCAACACATGCTGGATCCAATGGTACCTTAAATCAATGTGCTTGGTTTTTTAATGAAATGCTGGGTTTTTCGCCAAGTGAATGGCACTCTGACTATCACAATATAACACATGCTTGTCCTGCTTTATTCCTATCTCTCTTAGAAATTGTTGCATCCACAACATCTCTTTACAAGCTTCTGTTGCAGCTATGTACTCTGCTTCTGTTGTAGAGAGGGCTACTATTCTTTGTAGCCTTGACACCCAAAATACTACTTCACCTGCAAATGTATACAAATAACCTGTAGTGAACTTTCAGGTGTCCATATCTTCAGCGATATCTGCGTTTGTAAATTCTTCAAGCACAGTCTCATCATGACCAAAACATAAGCAATAATGACTAGTACCCTTGAGATACCTCAAAATCCATTTCACTGCTTGTCAATGTTGTTTGCTTGGATTGGCAAGGAACTTGCTCACTACTCCTATTGAATATGCAATGTCTGGTCGTGTGCATACCATGGCATACATCAAGCTGCCAACTGCTGAAGCATAAGGAATCCTTCTCATCTCTTCCTTCTCCTTGTCATCACTAGGACATAATTCAGTACTCAGCTTGAAGTGGGCTGCAAGGGGTGTACCAATTGGCTTCGCATCCTTCATATTAAACCTGTCAAGCACTTTCTTGATGTATTTTTCTTGTGACAACCACAACCTTTTGTTTTTCCTATCACGCATAATCCGTATGCCCAATATCTGTTGTGTTGGTCCCAAATCCTTCATTGCAAATTTGCTACCCAAATCTTTCTTCAACCTATTGATCTTATTCTTATCATGCCCAACAATCAACATGTCATCTACATATAACAATAATATGATATACTTTCCTTGATCATACCTCTTGACATAAACACAATGGTTAGCTTCCAACCTCTGAAAACCATGTTCCAACATGAATGAATCAAATTTCTTGTACCATTGTCGAGGTCCCTGTTTCAACCCATAGAGACTCTTCTTCAACCTACAAACAAGGCCTTCTTTGCCTTTTTCTATGAAGCCTTCTCACTGCTCCATATAAATTTCCTCCTCCAATTCACCATGAAGGAACGCAGTTTTTACATCTAATTGTTCACATTCTAAGTCTAAAGCAGCAACTAGACCAAGAATGATTCTAATGGATGACATTTTAACAACAGGTGAGAAAATTTCAGTGAAGTCAATACCTTCTTTTTTGGGAAAAACCTTTCACCACCAGCGGTGCTTTATACCTCTCCTTCTTTTCATCACCTTCATGCTTAATCCTGTAAACCCATTTGTTTTGAAGAGCCTTTCTACCTCTTGGGAGGTTTACCAACTCCCAAGTTTTATTTTCCAGCAAAGAATTCATTTCTTCTTCCATTGCTTTCTTCCATTCTTCATTGTGCTCAACTTTACAAGCTTCTTGAAAACAATAGGTTCACCTTCGTCAGTCAACAAAATATAGTTTGAAGGAAGTTGCCTTTGTGAAAGCTTATGAGGCCTAGATGATCTATGAACCAACTATGGTGGTGCATTATCAGGTTGAATCTCCTATAAAGGTTCCTGCAAGATTCCTTCTTCTTATTGTTCATCATTTTCCACTTGTTGTTCTTCATGCTCCTAAATTTGCTATTCATTTTATTGTATTGTTGGTATGTTTTCCTACTACTCTTCAAACCTGTCAATAACTTTCTTGACCTCCAACTCACCTACAATCCTCTTGAACATTTATGACTCATTAAATATAACATCTCTGATTCTAATAATTTTATGTTTGACTGGATCCCATAGACGATAACCAAAATCTTCATCCGCATATCCCAAAAAAATGCATTTCATAAATTTATCATCTAGCTTAGTTCTATTTTCTTTGGGAATATGTACAAATGCTTCACATCCAAAGATTTTCAAGTGAGAATAATTCAAATTCTTACTAGGCAAAACTTCTTTAAGGATACCACCATCCAAGGCTGTAGTTGGAGATCTATTTATGAGGTAGCAAGCGGTCCTGACTGCTTCAACCCAAAAATTCTTCTCTAAACCAGACTTGGACAACATACTTTGCACCTTTTCCATTATGGTGCGATTCATTCTTTCTGCGACACCATTCTATTGAGGAGTACCAGGCACAGTCTTCTCATGTTTTATGCCAAACCTGTTACAATATTTCTTAAATGCATTTGAACAATATTCTCCACCATTATCTGTTTTTAAACACTTCAGCAAATTGTTAGTCTCTCTTTCAACAACAACACAAAATTTTTGAAATATTCCAAACACTTCACTTTTACTTTTCATAGGATATGCCCAAACCTTCTTGGATGCATCATCTATAAATGTTACAAAATATGATGCTCCTCCTAATGATTTGATGTTAACAGGCCCAAACACCTCTGAGTGTACCAATTCTATCACATTTTTCTTTCTGTCATGGCCACCTCTAAGGAATGAAACCCTTCTTTGTCTACCATATACACAATGCTCACAAATATCAAGATTGTAGAATTTCAAACTTGGCAATAAATTTTTACCAACAAGGGTTTTTAAGCCGTTCTTGCTCTTGTGACCGAAATGCTTATGCCACAGATCTGCTAAATTTCCTTCTTTTGTGACAACAACGAAATCTGATTTTCTTATCAGTCTCTTCAATGTGTATAATGTTCCTGTCTTGGGTCCTTTGGCCACGACCAATGCTCCTTTGCTAATTTTCCGACCTCCTTTTCCAAAGCTCGTGGAATAGCCTTCATTATCCAGTCGTCCCATAGAGATTAAACTCATGCGCATTTCTGGTACATGCTTGACCTGTTTCAACAATATATCTTGTCCATCTTTCATCTTGATCTGGACATCTCCCACTCCAACAATACTGCAAAAATGATTATTCCCCAAATGCACTCTACCATAATCACCAGGATTATATGAAACAAAACTATATTTGCATGGGGTTACATGGTGAGATGCCCCGGAGTCAAAGATCCAATCAAAGCTACTGCTAGATGTATATGCACATGTGTCCTATACTAAAACAGTAAACAACACATCACCATTTATGGCCACAACAGTAGTCTCACCTTCATTTGGGTTGGATGACTTGTGATTTGTATTAGATGGTCTCTGATCCTTTTGTCCTTTCTTTCAAAATCGACATTCTTTCTTCATGTGCCTGGGTTTGCCACAATGAAAGCAGATGATCCGTCCTCTCCTTGATTTTGATCGGCATCTCGATCTTGATCGTCCTTGCCGGCCTTGATCCATTCTACCACGATCAGCTAGAGCTAGAACTTCTCCTCCCTGGTTTTCCGCAATTGACTTGCGTCGCAGCTCCTCATTCATTAAACTGCTGCTGACATCATCAAACTTCAGGGTCCCTATAGTTGCTAAAGTGCTCATAGCTACAATTAAATTTTCCCAATTGTCTGGCATAGAACACATTAGCAAAATGGCTCTAATTTCATCATCTAAAATGATTTTAACAGAGGCAAGCTGATTAGTAATAATATTAAATGCATTCAAGTGCTCAGCAACTGAAGCACCCTCCTTCATTTTGAGATTATAAAGCTTCTTCATCAAGAACACTTTGTTTGATGTCGTGTTCTTCTCATATAGATCATGGAGCTTCTTCCATAATTCTTCTGCCGTCTTTTCTCTGGACACATTGAAATACACATTCTTTGCTAGATATTGGAGGATTGTTGCAATCGCCTTTCTATCTAGCTTATCCCATTATTCATTTGTCATCAATGAGGGTTTCTTTGTTGTGCCCTCAATTGGAAAATATTGATCCTTCAAAATCAGTGTATTCTCCATCTGTGATTTCCATAGGGCAAAATTATCCCCGCTTAACTTCTCCATATCTCTCACTATTGTCTCCATTTTCAATATATTGATGCTCAAAAAAAAAAACTCCACTTAAAAATAATACTTTAATTGTTACTCTTTAAAATTTAGTAATAATGACCTTCCTCCTTTTAAAATACCATTTTCAAAATTCCTACTCCTTTTAATATGTACTTTTCAAAATTCCAACATATAATTATATATGTTTCATAATAAATATAAAAAACATATATAATGTTTTAACCTTTTCACATTTCACACATACATATGTTGGTTTGAGAAAAAACTTTACGTATACTTGCAAGCTTGGTATAAAAAAAACTTACGAACACCACGTTTCAACTCCAATCTCTCCGGATCTCCACGTTTCAAACTCCAGCAACACGTTTCAACATAGGTCCACGACCTTGTTTTTCTTGTAGCAACTGTCTTTTAGTTCTAGCGTTCCTCAGCTATTTCCTGCACAGATCCTTCAACAGCTCCAGAGGTAACAACCAATGTTTTAACGAACACTGCCAAAGTAAAGTGATGGTACTAAGCGGCTTGCACAGTGGATATTCGACCCTAGCTCTGATACCAATTAGTTCTAACGTTCCTCAGCTATTTCCTGCACAGATCCTTCAACAACTCTAGAGGTAACAACCAACGTTTTAACGAACGCTGCCAGAGTAAGGGGATGGTACTAAGCGGCTTGCACAGTGGATATTTGACCCTAGCTTTGATACCAGTTGTTAGATCAGAGCATTCATAACACACAACATATTTATATTCAGAGACTTAGATGGCAATAGCAAAGAATAATTTCAGAGACAGACAAATGGAAAAACAACAAGATTACTCAATCAGAAACAGCGGAATAGATAAAAAGAATAATTTCAGAGACAGACAAATGGAGAAACAACAAGAGACAACAAGATTACTCAATCAGAAACAACGGAATAGATAAAACAATCACTGGAGAACAGAAATCACTTAGCATTACATAACAGGCTTGGGCCTTGGCTTGCCTTCCTTGGCAAAAAAAAAATTACAAATTTATAGAGGCAGAAGAAGGATCTAAAATCCTGTAAATCTCAAAACTAATGGCTATGTAAAAGGATCTAGAACCCTGCA
Organism: Pinus tabuliformis; assembly: GCA_031772625.1. Taxonomy (NCBI): domain Eukaryota; kingdom Viridiplantae; phylum Streptophyta; class Pinopsida; order Pinales; family Pinaceae; genus Pinus; species Pinus tabuliformis. Next base: position 675,172,200 of record CM062819.1, read on the forward strand.
TGTGATTCGTGAATTTGGCTTCACACTTAACAATCCTCCCTTCTGCTACTTATATCTTTTTTTCTCTGCAACTACAGTTCATGGTTACATAAAGCCAAAAATTGACCTAGTGAACTTTGAATAGATTTAGTTATTTCCAAATAAGTAAGATAATTAGTGATAAAAACTCCATCAATTGAGTTATCACTCAAGACTCTCTTCTACTTTTTCGTTCTCACCTTCATATTCTTCCCTACTCTGCTCCCACCAATCATTGGCAATGGATATTCCCACCAGAGCCGCATCCAACTCCATAAACGTTGTTGTTGCTGCAGTCAACCGAGAGATTGACGATGCTAGGCAGTTGGATCATAATTGTCGGCTTCTAGAAGCTCAGTTAAATCGCATGAAGGTCATCTTAATCGATATTACCGATCAATTCGAGCGGCAACCCAACACTCCCCCTCAGTCTCTGAGAAACTCTTTGCAAAGAATGGAAGATGCAGTTGTAAAGGCCAAAGACTTGATTGATCTCTCACAACGGCCACACTATTGTCTTGAAGTTGTTTTTTGCACACCCAGACTCTCCAGAGAAATCAAAGAGTGGAAGGCACCCTTAAATGTGCTCTTTAATGAACTTCACACCGATTTTTCAGTGTTTTGCAGTGCTCAACAGGTTGCCTCCGCCGCACCACAAGAAGCAGTGATAGAGCTAAATAGCTGGGTTACGGAATCTCCCCAAACTCGGATAATTGGAGTATACGGCAGCGGTGGCGTGGGAAAACAACAATGCTCTGAAAAATGTACGACTCCTATAAGGTTAGTGACATTTTTGATGATGCGATTTGGGTTCCAGTGGATCAATTTCCAAATGTAGAGTTGCAGGGTTGTATTGCTTCTGAAGTTAATTTAGACCTCACCAACTGTCATAATGATGTTGACATGCGGGGGATGATGCTGTCTGCATATCTCAAGAGGAGGAAATTATTTCTGGTTTTAGAGATTATGTTGAGAAAAGTCGATCTCAACGAATTAGGCGTGGAATTTAGCAATGACAAACACAACAAACTTGTATTCTCTACAGAGAATAGAAATCTGATTGAAGAAATGAAGGTCGACGGGTGGATGAAAATACAACGCATGCCCATGGAGGACACATGGCGGTTTTTCAGCAACATAGCTTTCAAAGATGTGCATATTCTGGGGGAGATAGAACATATTTTCAAAGAAGTTGCCGACGAATGTGAAGGTCTGCCCCTAGCGATAAAGTTAGTAGCCTCTGCAATGATTGGCAACAGAGCTTTAAATGATTGGCAGCTTGCTTTAAGGAAAATGCAAAGAACTGATTTCAGTTTTCCAATCACTCGTCCTTCCATTGATCCAGTTTTGTTTCAGCGATTGAGGTGAAGTTACGAGACTCTGCCTCCTGCCAATTTGAAAAATTGTTTTCTATACTATGTGGCTTTTGCCGAAGGTGAAAAAATTCCGATGAAAGCATTGGTGCATATCTGGATCGCAGAAAGCCTACTTAAGGCCAAAGATGCAGACTCTTTATTGAAGATGGTGTACAATTATGTTGAGTTACTAGAAAATCGATGCTTATTTCAGGTGAAAGGAGATATCATTACAGTTCACTCTGTTGTCCGTAACATGGCGATTTGTGTGGCAGAGAATGAGGAGAACTGTGTATTTAGGGAAAGTCAGAGGCTTCAACATTTCCCTGATATCCAGAACCAGGCTGTTTGCAAAAGACTCTCAGTCTATGACAATAATATCACGTATTTACCGACAAAGGAATTGAGATGCCCCAAATTGGTTTCTCTATTCCTGGGAAAAAATGAAGATTTCAAAGAAATTCCAGTAGGATTTTTTCTCAACTTCACCTCGTTGAGGGTATTGGAGCTGAGTATCCCGGTAAAAGCATTGCCAGCATCGTTGTGGCAATTAATACACCTTGAGTTTCTCAATATGAGCTGGACTGGAATTGAAGATATATCTGAAGATATTGGTAATATTTCTTCCCTTCAGTTTCTGTATCTGGGGTATTGCAGAAATCTAAAATCGTTGCCATCTCAACTAGGAGACCTAGAAAATATGAAGTATCTCTATCTTAAGGGTTGTTATAACTTAAGAGATTTTCCAGATGAGATTAACTATAAGATTGAACTGTAACAGAATGGAATTCTAACAAATACCTTGTTACCATTGAAGTCTTTGTGTCAATTCTGTTCCACACTCGTATTATTTGATCGAAATATGTTTTTAATGGAATGTAACAAATGTGTGTTAATTTACCATTGAGCAAGTTAACATGATTATAGATACACCTTCAAATTTCTTAGGTTTAAATGATAGTCACCAAGCTAGAGTTCTAGTTTAGGATTAAATCATAATTACCAAGTTAGAGTTCTAATTTGGATTGGAATACGATAGATACAGAAATAATTTGATTGGATATTTTTCAATTCGAAAAAAATTTGCCTTTGTCCCATGGTGCATAATATCCTACATTCCTCTCCTTTTATTGCCGATGGACATCCTCCTCTCATGGATCTTATATTTATAGATATTTAGATATATTTTGATGTGAGAAAAAAAAGGGGAAATGAAACCTTATATTTATCCAGGTTGTCCCATGTGATTTTCGATTATGGATATATATTTTTTTGCTCTATTTAAGATTGCACTAAATTTGGGATAATTTAGTGGTTCTCTTTCTCTCATTTCATTGCTATAGCAGTTCTATCTTCATTGACAAGTAAGCAAAGTTTCCAATAATTTATAAATGACATTGTACTCATAATCAAATATTGCTACTTGTTGGGTTCAACAAATAAAAGGTATCCAATGAGTTTTATTTAACTATATTTGATGTTAAAAAATCACACTCTATTTAGCAAAATGTTTCCCTCTAACCCATAGATGGTTATTTTATTTAGTGTATTATATAAAAGATAGAACATTAGTAAACATTCACTAATAAAGTGGAAGCTTTCACTTGAACATAACCTGTAGAAATTTTGAATAATTTAACACATATTCAATGGAGATTATCCTGATCATGTACTAATGCGGAAAACATACACAATACATAAGCTCCTCTACGTTGATCAACAATATAGCAGCATCAATAACAATAAAACATCAAGAGCATTCACACATTAACACATTATGTATCACGGGGAAAGCATCTCGCTAAAAACCCCACACTATCTGTATAGTAATGATTGAGTCATGTAACATTACACAGCATAATAATTATCACAAGTATCTCCACCTCTGTTACACACAATACAGCTCAGATCTGATCTCCAAATCTCTTCCACTGCTTGCCTGCCTCCACTACTCAATACCTGCTCAAGAACTGATGAGAATGGCTTCCCAAACTCGTTTTTCACCTGCAAAATAGTCACTCACTCTTTGTGGACGTGAGCAAAGGCTAAAATGCGGGCCAAATACGTGAGCAAACTCATTGGCATACTCAATCCCTTGATTGTGCAAGATCTGATGCACAACTATAGTCACAACTGATAGCAATCTGATTCTCTACCACCTGTCCCTGTTGAACTGAACATGCACTGACATGCAACTGAGTTAACTGATGTATTCTTTAGTTGTATTATGAGTTAATAATTAGTTTAACAACTCATCATTAGTCTATCTGCAGTTAGACTAACTACAACCAGTTTAACTAAGTTAAACTGAACACAACTCCATCAACTGTACCTCCAGTCCACTAAACTCAACTCACTTGAGTTCTAACTGAAGTCATGCATGCAACAACTCAACTGACTCATAAGAAAAACGAATTTCCTTCTGACAGCTGCATGTGCCACTTCCGTAGCTCAAACTGAAGTGCTCCAAGAGAATAAGATTAAGTTTATAGTCCAAATATTATTGTGAGATAATAATATTTGACTTTTCTATTTTTGACAACCAGTCTAAAAATAGACTTGATCACTCACACTGTGATCACTCACACTTTCATCAAAAATAGAAGTCCATCTATTTTTCCCAACTTGATCAATCATCCATAAACATAGACATGATCCATATGTCTAAAAATAGACATAGTCTAAAAATAGACTTGCGCCAAAAATAGCCTGCGGGCCCACTTAGTGAAGGCGACTCTTTTCACTAAGCTCCATCATCTTGTTGCAATCTCAACACTCCCTCTCGACAAGATATGGATTATCAACAACCCCTATCCTGCCTCGGTGGTACTCGAATTTGCTCCTGGTGAGAGCCTTCGTCAGAATATCAGCATCCTGATCCTCCGTTGGAATGTACGAAAGTAACATGATCCTCCGCTGCACACAATCTCTGATATGATGGTACCTGATGTCAATATGTTTAGATCTATCATGAAATACAGGATTAGCCGAGAGTTTAATGCAACTCTAGTTATCACAGTAAATCACAGTAGGATCCAAATGAGAACCGAACAAACCAACCAGGATCTTCCTCATCCATATAGCCTCGCATGCAGCCAAACTTGTTGCCATATACTCGGCCTCCGTTGAACTGAGTGCCACGGATCTCTGCTTCCTGCTGTACCAAGAAACTGCTGTCGATCCGATACTGAAGACCCCTCCTGATGTGCTCTTTCTGTCTGTTGGGCTCCCTGCCCAATCTGCATCCGTGAAGCCACATAGCTTCACCTCATCCTCCTGTCTGTACCAAGATCCATATCCCGATGTGCCTCTCAAGTGGCGCAATACATGCTTGCCCGCCTTCCAGAAGAGCTTGGTAGGCTTAACCATAGCTTGTGAAAGCTGGTTAACTGCATAGCATATATCAGGTCGTGTATTGACCAAATACATCAGCGACCCCACCAACTGTCGATAAACAGTGGCATCCACTTCTTCTCCCGAAGTGGCATCCTCCTTCCTCCAACCTCCAGGAAGAGGAGTATCAACAGGCTTGCAGCCATGCATGTTGAACTTCTCCAGTATCTCCCGAGCATACTTGCCCTGAGAAACAAACAGTCCACCACTGCGCTGCCATATTTCCAATCCTAGGAAATAGTGAAGGAGGCCCAAATCCTTCATCTCAAACTCTGTAGCAAGATCCTTCTTGCATGACAGTATCAACAGCTCATCACCCGTTAGAATCAAATCATCAACATACAGTACAATGATAAGCAACTTACCCTCCACCACAATCTGGTATAGGTTCAGATCCGCCTCGCTCTTGGAGAATCCAAGTCCTGTGAAATAGCTGTCTATCCGTGTGTACCAAGCACGTGGTGCTTGCTTCAACCCATACATCGCTCTCTTGAGCCTGCACACATGCGACTCGCTGCTGAAGACTTCAAAGCCTTCGGGTTGCTCAATGTACACCTCCTCCTCAATGACTCCGTTGAGGAACGCAGTCTTCACATCCATCTGATGAATGTGCCATCCCATCTGCGCTGAGAGAGCAAGAATCGTCCGTATGGAAGAATACCTTGCGACAGGTGCAAAGGTCTCCTCATAATCGATCCCCTCAATCTGTGAAAAGCCTCGGGCAACAAATCTTGCCTTGTACTTCTCCACACTCCCGTCAGCTACCTGCTTAACTTTGTAGATCCATCTCGAACCCACCACTGATTTCCCTTCCGGTCTAGGAACAATCTCCCATGCACTGTTTCTGACAATAGAATCATACTCTTCCACCATGGCGTCTACCCATGCGGGATCCTCCACAGCTTCCTCGAAAGAGGATGGCTCAGTCACAACACACTTGCTCATAAGAGCCATGTATCCAGTGTACCGATCAGGTGACTATCTCTGCCTGCGTTGGGCTGTAGGTGGTCCTACAACTTTCTCTGCATCTTGAGCTAGTCGCTCAGCTTCTGTCAAGCGCTTTCGCCCTCTGATGGTTGGCGCTGCATGAGTGGTCTCTTCCACTCCATGAACCTCGTCCTGTGGCTGATCCACGTCCTGAAGCTCATCCTTAGGAACTAATAGCTCCTCATCTGCATGCAAGTGTAGCTCCCTCTCAAGCGAACACTTCATGGCTTTCTCCTCCTGAAATTTTATATCCCGTCGCACAACAGTTTTACCACTGTCTGGCAAATACACACGATAGTTGTGGGGCGTATCAGTGTACCCCACAAATATCCCAACCTCTGCAGTCGGCTCCAACTTCTTTCTGGCATCCTTCGTCACATGCATGTAAACGTTAGCACCAAAAATCCTCAAATGAGAAAGATCAGGCTTCTTACCAGAATAAGCCTCCTCGGGTGTACTCATGCCAAGTATCCTATGAGGACAACGGTTCTACACATAAACTGCTGTATTGCATGCTTCCGCCCACAAGTGAAGGGGTAGGCCCTGATCATGCAACATTGCCTGTGCAGCACCCACAATCGTTCTGTTCTTCCGCTCAGCTACCCCGTTCTGCTGTGGGTTATGGGGAGCTATGAGCTCTCTACGAATCCCTTCTGCCTTGCAGAAATCCTTGAACTCGTCCGAGATGTATTCACCACCATTATCGCTCCTAAGAGCCTTCACCTTCTTCCCCGACTCCTTCTCGACCAGTGCTTTGAATTCACAGAACTTTGAATATGTCTCGCTCTTCTTCTGCATGAAGAAGATCCAACACTTACGAGAGAAATCATCAACAAAAATCACATAATACCTGTGTTTTGTTGTCGAAGCAACTAAGAAAGGTCCACACACGTCTGTGTGAATTCTCTCAAGGATCGTCGTGGCGCGACTATCCTTCTCGTGAAAGGTGGCTTTCACAAACTTCCCCAAAGTACACCCCTTGCACTGATCTGACTGCGCAAGTGTGCCTTTAGGAAGCCCTGTAGTGATCTGCTGCAGTATCTTCAAGGCTCCATGGTGAAGGTGACCCAATCTCCTGTGCCACAACTCGCCATCATCCCGGCTCACCAATCCTTCTGCCTTGCCTGCCAATGCTGCGCATCCATCTACATGCAACTGATAAAGGTTCCTCACTCGAACCCCTATCTTCCGGGTCTCACCAGTTGTCTTGCTACGCAGGAAGGCCTTTCCCTCGCTGAAAACAACATCATACCCCTTGTCTTCTAACATTGCCACTGAGATGAGATTCTTCTTCAATCCTGGAACATGCATGACTTCCTTCAATACAAAGGGTTTACCAGACTCCCTCTCAAAGGAAATGGTACCGATACCGGTCGCACTATATCTACCATCATCGCCCATCTCGATGTGCACTCCAAGATCTTTGTCCTCCAGATCAGAGAACAAATCTCTATCTCCCGTCATGTGAAAAGACGCACCACTGTCCAAGAACCACACTGATCCCATCACACTTGAAACCAAGCATGCGATCAATGAAAAATCAAGCTCAAACTGAGAAGCTAAAGCCTCTCCCCCTGCAGATCCAGCAGCTTGCTTGTTCTTCTTCTTCTGCGGACAATTTGTGGCATAGTGTCCATGCTGGTGACAGTGAAAACACTTCACCTTGGACATATCCTGCTTCTTGCCTATCGCACCAGACTGAGAAGCTTTCTTGCTCTTCCCTTTCTTTGCTTTGGCAGCCAAAGCACAATTCTCTTCATCAGATACCTTTGATGAAGATCCATTCTCACCTTTATTGTTACTGAGTTTATCCTTGAGCGCCAGGTCGCTCTTGCTTTGGAATAACATTTGCAATCCGTTGAAAGACATTTTCAACAACACTGCTGCAAATTCGAATTCCACCAGCAACCAACTCAACTGCTTCCGATCAACCCTCGCTTGATATCCTGTAAAAATCTCTTCTACAAATCAAGCTGCTCTGATACCATGTAGAAACTTTTTCTACAATTATCTAGCTCTGATACCATGTAGAAATTTTGAATAATTTAACACATATTCAATGGAGATTATCCTGATCATGTACTAATGTGGAAAACATACACAAGACATAAGCTCCTCTACGTTGATCAACAATATAGCAGCATCAATAACAATAAAACATCAAGAGCATTCACACATTAACACAGTATGTATCACGGGGAAAGCATCTCGCTAAAAACCCCACACTATCTGTATATTAATGATTGAGTCATGTAACATTACACAGCATAATACTTCTCACAAGTATCTCCACCTCTGTTACACACAATACAGCTCAGATCTGATCTCCAAATCTCTTCCACTGCTTGCCTGCCTCCACTACTCAATACCTGCTCAAGAACTGATGAGAATGGCTTCCCAAACTCGTTTTTCACCTGCAAAATAGTCGCTCACTCTTTGTGGACGTGAGCAAAGGCTAAAATGCGGGCCAAATACGTGAGCAAACTCATTGGCATACTCAATCCCTTGATTGTGCAAGATCTGATGCACAACTATAGTCACAACTGATAGCAATCTGATTCTCTACCACCTGTCCCTGTTGAACTGAACATGCACTGACATGCAACTGAGTTAACTGATGTATTCTTTAGTTGTATTATGAGTTAATAATTAGTTTAACAACTCATCATTAGTCTATCTGCAGTTAGACTAACTACAACCAGTTTAACTAAGTTAAACTGAACACAACTCCATCAACTGTACCTCCAGTCCACTAAACTCAACTCACTTGAGTTCTAACTGAAGTCATGCATGCAACAACTCAACTGACTCATAAGAAAAACGAATTTCCTTCTGACAGCTGCATGTGCCACTTCCGTAGCTCAAATTGAAGTGCTCCAAGAGAATAAGATTAAGTTTATAGTCCAAATATTATTGTGAGATAATAATATTTGACTTTTCTATTTTTGACAGCCAGTCTAAAAATAGACTTGATCACTCACACTGTGATCACTCACACTTTCATCAAAAATAGAAGTCCATCTATTTTTCCCAACTTGATCAATCATCCATAAACATAGACATGATCCATATATCTAAAAATAGACATAGTCTAAAAATAGGCTTGCGCCAAAAATAGCCTGCGGGCCCACTTAGTGAAGGCGACTCTTTTCACTAAGCTCCATCATCTTGTTGCAATCTCAACATAACCTAGAAAAATATTATAGTTTCATTTCTACTATGATTTAGAATAATGTCATGAAATTATAACTCACGAAGCATTTTTTTAATCTTATTTAGTACATTGACCATAAGCTTCCAAAACTTACTTTGAAGATACCAATTTGCATAGTAACTAAATATCTAGTTTGGAATGATGTAACCATTGCTCCTATAAGAATACTACACAAACTCGTGATGGAAATCTAAGAGCAAGGTTAAATGACTCATTTTCCAAAGTTGTTTTTTTTTCTTATTTCATCTTGTGTACATAAATGATCAATTTAGGTAATTTTTTCAATTCTTTTCTAAAAGATCTCCATTTTTCTTGATGTATAACATAAAATTCAACCCATTTTTATTTCAAACCAAATGTGACTCATCAATGGTTCTACAATGAAATAATACCCTTTCTAAATGATTTAGTTGCTATTTTCTATTTCATTACTTTTTCTCTTAGTCAAATCACTTCTAATAAACTAAAGCTTCTCCTTCATTTGTTAACCCCTTAGCTAATATTGAAGTAGGCTTGCCTAGTTTTCATGTTTATTCTTCAATTAATTTAACCATAAAATCAACTACAATAATTTTTGTTGGAGGTTCTATAGAGAAGGAATCTTGTGGTTGTGTAGCAACAAGTTTAGTTTGTGGTTTTATACCAACATCTTGTGGTTCTATATCAATCACTTCAATAGTTGAAGCCTCATATTTTAAATAATCATTCTAGTCACCTTCATGTGGAGGTGAAGATCACCACCCACCTTCTTTAAAATCCTAGGCCATTGTATCCAAACTTTCCCCGATTTGTAAATCTTTAACTTAATTTGATCCATGATCAACTCATGGAACCACCTCTTTTTTTCCATAATTAACTTCTGGTTATATTTAAATGATGTACCAAAAGATTGTTTCAAATGATACTTATTAGGATTGAAACTAACAGTAACCTTCCTTTTAGCTGCGGGTTTAGCTATTTCAAGAGATTCTTAGTAATATCAACCTATTCCATTATATCCATTCTAGCAGAAATTTTTTCAATAACAAATTATTTTGTGAAAATGTTGTCTTGAAATGTAATATTACCTTCGTCTGCTTAATAACATATTTAGCACATCCCTCTTGATTGAGATGGGGAAATTCTTCACTTGAAGGGCCTTTTGACACTTTTATAGTTAATTTTGGATGCTTTTCTCCTCTATTTTTTGGGATGTTCTTCCCATACTATCTCAAAACCCTCGAATGGGTCGTCCTCCTTCAGCAAATGCCTCTTCTTCATGTGATTTCCTACTTTTTTCTTTGCATGTGGTGCTTCTTCTTATTGTGCTTCTAACTATGGTGCTTTTTCCTATTGTTCTTCCACCTACCATGCTTCTTCGTCTTGTTTCCCTACCTCTTTTGCTTCTTCTTATTGTGCTTCTTCATGTTTTTCTTATGCATGCTCTACTCATGGAACCCTTGCTAGAAATGCCTCCTAGATATAATTGGTGAATGATAGGGCATCCATAAGTAATAGCTTGATCAATCCATGATTAGTTAAACTTTGTGGAATATTTTTATCTATTTTTATTCTCTAAGGTGTAAGATGAAGTGATATTAGCAAGAAATAAGGCCTACTAATAAGTCTATAGTTCTTCAAATGGTTTAGGAATTTGAAATTATATCAATATAGAAGGTTATGGTGGCCTTCACATATAGTGCATTTCAATAAAAGATATGCCACATTAGCACATGGACATTTTACTCCCTTGTCAAGTTTCACCACTTCGTTTCTAATAACAAAATCACTTCACATTTTGTTGAGCATAATGTAGCATTCAAACGATTTCTTGTCTATCCTATGTGAGCCTATTACTCAAGTAATGTTATCCTTTGTAAACCTAATCCTCAATAAAAAAAATGGTGATGGATAACATAAAATTGCTTGCTATTGTATAAAACCTTTGCAAGTGCTCAAAATAGGTTAGCCACACAACATCTTAAATATCTGCAAGATTGTTGGTGTAACATCCCAGTTTGTCTTCTTGGGAAAATTGTAATTAAATTTGCTTAAAACTATGCATGGATATTTATTTATGGCCATATCGATATTTTTATTTCTATCTTATCTCCACTTTGGGAAGGATACTTTTGCTAGTGCTCATTCCTTGATGGAAGACTAAACTTGCCGTATTTTTTCAAATAGTCTATAGTGTGATAACCTATATTATTTATCCTTGAACCCAATTTTATTCTCTTCTTCCACACTATTTGGAACTCCATATTTTATTTGCACTAATCATAAAAATATTTATCTGTCTTGAAGGTTTCATCAAGTGTTTTTGGCTCATCAAAATCATTGAAATCTTGAAAAGAATATGGTATTTCCGTGAGAAAGTGATGTATCTTCACTTTCTCATCCTTGATATGAGGCACATACATTAGAAATTCTATGAATCTATTTTCATATGAATCCATTATTGGTTGTCCCAATTTGGGGTCATTGAACTCTCTAATATTTCCATCATAATATCTTTCATAATTGTATTTCTCTATTAATTAAATTTCAAAATTTTCAAAGTTGAGCTTCTTTTTGTTGATAGCTTAGTGCTCCCATAAAATGTCAACTTCTCCTTTTCATTTGAATATGGCTACATTGGCTTTCATATTCTCACAGTAAGTGTGTACCCTAAAGTATTTCTTCAATCATGGCAACCATGCTTCATCCTTCTTATTCTTCTAAACCTCACCATCAAAAGTAGTTGGATTAACCTTCTTGAATTCCTTGGGCAAGAAACTCCTTTTACACCACTCCTTCCTTTTCTTATTCAATCCTAACCTATCTACATTTCTTAACAACTTGTTTGAGATACCTATCTCCTCACTAGAGGTGTCTATAGAGGTTTAATTGTTGGATATGTCTTTCCTAGCAATCCTATGCCTCATATTTGTGATATTTATTCTTGTATTTCTAGTACTTGGCTCATCTTTTATAATTTTTAATCATGATTATTACCTTAAAGTGGATATTTCTATTTGAGATGTTCCTTTCTTAGGGACAATGCCAAGACACCCTACCCTCTACAAGATTTAAAGAAAACCTCCTTGCTTTAGGCCTCAACGTAGCTCTTAAGCCAAAGAGGGTAACCCTGCCATATGACTTCTTAGTGTCACTTCAATAATATATTTACAATCTAAACTCAGATTCCAATTTTCGATGTTTTTTTAATCACAACTATTGGTAAGAATTATTTAAAACCACTTATAAGCAATATTACCTAGTGAAGCTAACTCTAACATTTACCACTCAATAAAAATATTATTGCTTCAAACAATAATTATGAAGAAAGATACTAATCAAATCATATATGCTTTGGTGAAGTAATTTCAATTTTAAAAAATGGTATGGATGAGGTATAATAATGATGCATGTTCTTGATTAGTTTTGGAATTTAAAAATAAATAATTTTCAAATTAGAGTTTCAATAAATTTATTGGAAATAAATTGAATATGAATATTAAAAAATTATTATTTCTCTAATAATTATTAAAATGGTTATATAAGTCTATTTATTTATATTAACTATATTTACTATTGTGATCAATATAAATTTATCTATTTATATCAACCATATTTATTAATATAATTATGTTAATTACAATAACAACTATTAATATTAATATTAAAATTATAATAATAATAATTAAATTTAAACTAACCATTAGTAATATAATATACTTCGTTTGAAAAATAACAAAGAAACAAAAATATTAATATTAAATTACTTAATTTCTTTAATTTTGAATTAATTTTTTCATTTAATCAATATCGTTAAATACATTCTTCCTTAACACAATCTCAATTTCTTAGAACAACGCTTTTTACAAATGACATATTACAATTCTCCAAAGTATTGTTCCTCTCCCTCACGACGTCTAGGCTCGGGGGATTATGAGCATCTTTCCACTAAAGATGGTTGTCTACATAGGACATGTGGATGATCATGACATTTATTTGAGATTCTTTTTTTGGTTGGAATCTCCTCTTTCATCACTCGTAACGACTCTATTTTCATACTTTTTATATTCATATTCACTCCACCGAAGTCTATGTCCTTATCACCCAAATCATAAGAACATAATATCAGGCCTATTCATGAAGCCATGGAACCCATCATTCGATCCCTCTACAGCAGTGATAACCTCAGCACCAGTTTGGGTGAGATTGCCAAGCCTACCTTTGCATCTCTGGAATCTCTCCTCGCTAAAAGCCATCGGAAATGCAATTGGGAAATTTTACTGCAGGTGCCCAGAAACAGAGGAATATGCCAGAACCACCTATGCACGCATCTGTGTGGAAATGGATTTCAGCGCCGGATTCCCAGCTGAAATAAACCTAACAAGTAAAGACTATGTGTGGAACCAGAAGCTTGATTATGAAAGTGTCCTCTTCAGATGTTGATCGTGCTTTGAGACGGGGCATCTAGCCAAAAATTGCCCAAAAGCCTCTGAGAAAAATTTTGCTAGAAAAAACCACCACAGATCTACATGGTGGGAAGGAGCACAAAAAGAACACTACACTGTCATCAAAGAAGAAGAATATTCTAGAGAAAATGAGTCACAAGAAATCAAGGAAGAAGGAAACAACTCTCAAAACAAGCAAGGAGAAAGCCCGCCCCAACAAATCAACAGTTATGAGGATTTGAATACCGCAGAAAATAAATCTTCATTTAACAGCAAAGCAGATCTCCTAAACCAAACTTCGTCACCGACTATTTTCAAAAGAACGAACACAATAGATCGCGAAGCTAAGACACCAATGTCCCAAGAACCAGAAGAGATGAAGGAGATGCAAGACAAAGGAAGTTGGAAGACCGTAGAGAAAAGAAAGAAAGCTACAACACCAATCTCGCCAAGAAAGACGAGGAGCCAGACAAGTAAAAATTAAGAAAATTGTAGGTCCGATAGACCAATTTGGTCTGAGTGGACGTTAACCATCATCATCATCATCATCATCATTTGATAATTAAACTAATTCAAGTGTACTAATTAGACCATACAAGTTACTAATAATGTATTTAAAGAGTTTATTGAAATGCAAAGTAAGTTATTTTTTAGGGAATTATTTTTAATTTTTAATTTTTAAGTATTTTTAATAAATTTTTTGATAAATGGTTAAAATGCTGAAATTGAAATTGAAATTTGAAGTTGTTTTAATAAAAATGAAAATTTCTTAATTAAAGTGAATTATGAAAATTTCTCAAATTAGAATATTTTATTATCTAAATTGCAGTTTTATATTACAAGATTTGTCAAATAAAACATTGAGAAAAAAAGATATTACATGCTTAAATTCTTCTAATAAAATCTTAAATATTTGTTTATAAAAAAATTCATATTTTTATAATTCCAAAGTAAAAGAGTAATAAACCATATTAAAAAAGATTTATTTTACAATATAGTATAACAGACTTGTAATATAAGTATCTAACTAGTATAGATTTTTCTTAATTTCGGATTTATCATGTTTTAAGGAAGGTCAAATTTCTTGAGGTTACAAACTTTTTCTTCATTCTCTTTTTCTTTCTTTTTTTTACTTTTAGAGATATATGATACCATCTTTTATTGAAAAGTTTTGAGAAGATATTTTTTTATCTTTAATTGTTTAGAGAGAGTTCATTTCTCATAATTAACATGTTGAACACATGACTTTGACATAAGTATTTATATATAAAAATTTGATATTACTAGCACAAACACATTAGTACATGAGGTAAAAATTTGATATTACTAGCACAAACAAATTAATACATGAGATTGATATATATTAATAAACATTATTTTATAAGCAGATTAACATATAAAAGGTGAAATATGTAATTAATTTGGGTATATCAACCATATTTACTAATATAATTAAGTGAATTAATGACCAACATATATGGGTTAGAAAATAAATAAGATTAACCATAATTAAAAAAAATAATTATATTTAATCCTAATTAATCAAAAAATTTACTTAAAATATTTAATTTATAACTTATATTAAAATATCTTTTTATCATATATAATTTTTAATTTCATATATCATTTACATGATATTTCATTAGACATTTCTAACACTTTCGACCGAATAAAGCATTTTCCCGTCCCTCTCCATGTAACAATACTATCAACAATACATGCAAGGTAACTCCAGTTATACAGAAATATTTTCTTAGGTATCAAAAACCTAGCCAAAAATATATTTGAAATACATCTCATAACAAGCATCCAAACTAATAATCATGCTATAAAAGGCATCTTCTGGTCAATTAACACAAATTTGTTGCATCCCATAAAAAAACATCCTCCAATAAAGAGTTCAATTCTAACAATGTATTTGTTAGAATTCCATTCTGTTACAGTTCAATCTTACAGTCTATCTCATCTGGCAACTCTCTCAAGTTATAAAAACCCTTAAGATAGAGATACTTCATATTTTCTAGGTCCCCTAGTTGAGATGGCAACGATTTTAGATTTCTACAATATCCCAGATACAGAAACTGAAGGGAAGAAAGATTACTGATATCTTCAGGTATATCTTCAATTTCAGTCCAACTCAGATTGAGAAACTCCAGGTGTATTAATTGCCACAGAGATGTTGGCAATGCTTTTACTGGGATGCTCAGCTCCAGTACCCTCAAAGAGGTGAAGTTGAGAAAAAATCCTGCTGGAATTTCTTTCAAATCATCATTTTTCCCCAGGAATAGAGAAACCAATTTCGGGTTTCTCAAGTCCGTTGTGGGCAAAGACGTGATATTATTGTCATAGACTGAGAGTCTTCTGCAAACAGCATGGTTCTGGATGTCAGGGAAATGTTGAAGCCTTTGACTTGCCCTAAATACACAGTTCTCCTCATTCTCTGCCACACAAATTGCCATGCTACAGACAACATAGTGGACTGTAATGACATCCCCTTTTACCTGAAATAAGCATCGATTTTTTTAGTAACTCAACATAATTGTACCCCATCTTCAATAAAGAGTCTGCATCCCTGGCCTTAAGTAGGCATTCTGCGATCCACATATGCACCAATGCCTTTACCGGAATTTGTTCACCTTCACCAAAGGCGGCACAGTATAGAAAACAATTTTTCAAATTGGCATGAGGCAGAGTATCGTAACTCCACCTCAATCTCTGAAATAAAACAGGATCAATGGAAGGACGAGTGATTGGAAAATTGAAATCCGTTCTTTGCATTTGCCTTAAAGCAAGCTGCCAATCATTTAAAGCTCTGTTGCCAATCATTGCAGAGGCGACTAACCTTGTCGCCAGGGGCAGACCTTCACACTCGCTGGCAACTTCTTTGGCAATATGTTCTATCTCACCCGGAATATGTACATCTTTGAAAGCTATACTGCTGAACAACCCCCATGTGTCCTCCATGGACATGGGTAGTATTTTCATGCACCCATCGGCCTTCATTTCTTCAATCAGATTTCTATTCTCTGTAGAGAATACAAGTTTGCTGTCTTTATCAGTGCTAAATTCCACCCCCAATTCATTGAGATCGACTTTTCTCAACATGTTCTCTAAAACCAGAAAGAATTTCCTCCTCTTGAGATATGCAGACAACATCATCCTCCGCATATCAACATCATTATGACAGTCGGTGAGGTCTAAATTAACTTCAGAAGCAATACGACTCTGCAACTCTACATTTGGAAATTGTTCAACTGGAACCCAAATCGCATCATCAAAAATGTCACTAACCTTATATGAGTCGTACATTTTTCTGAGCATTGTTGTTTTTCCCACCCCACCACTGCCGTATACCCCAATTATCCGAGTTTGGGGAGCCTCCGTAACCCAGCTATTTAGCTTTATCTCTGCCTCGTGCGCTGTGGCGGAGGCAACCTGTTGAGCAGTGCAAAACACTGTAAAATCGGTGCGGAGCTCATCAAAAAGCAGATCTAAAGATTTCTTCCACTCTTTGATATCTCTGGAGAGTCTGGGCGTGCAAAAAAAGAATTCGAGACAGTGGTGCGGCCGTTGTGAGCGATCAATCAAGTCTCTGGCTTTAAGAACTGCATGTTCCATCCTTGCGGTGACGCTCGAATTGATCAGTAATATCGATTAAGAGGAGCTTCATTCGATTTAACTGAACCTCGAGAAGCCGACGGTTATGATCCAACAGCCTGGCATCGTCAATCTGTCGGATGAGTGCAGTCACAACAACGGTTATGGAGGTGGCTGCGGTTCCCGTCAGAATATCCATAGCCAATGATCGGTTGGAGCAGAGTAGGGAAGAAGAGAACAAGAAGTAAGAGAGCAGAAATATGAATAGGCGTAAGCAGGGAGCAAACCCAAATATGCTTATGCAACGACGAGAAGTGCAGATGGGTCGTCTAAAATTTAAATATATAAGGGATTAGCGGTGCTTGTATTTGTGATGATTCAGGGGGAGGTGTAAGGTTGGAATAAGAACGTATGCCAATGAAACAACTTTAGTTAAATCGTCAACTCATTCCCACTTTTAATAATTTCCTAATATAAAGGTGAGAAGTCATTGTTCATTCCCACGTTTAATAGATATGGAAAAGAATCAATTCTTCTGCTTCGGTTCCACAAAGAAGAAAAACATGCAATTGCTCATTCACACCATGATCGATGCATTTTTGAAACATAACATCTCGGAAAATAAGAATAAGAATAAAGTTAAAGTATTAGAATTATAGGTTTTTTTTAATTTTCTTTAAATCATTTAGGAATAATATAAATAGTTTAATCAACTAATTGTGAATAATGACTTGTGATAATGTCAAAACAAATAATGAAAAAGTATTCAATTAATTATACATAATGACTTGTAAATGTCAAAACAAATTTTCGTGGATTGTTCTATGGCAAGAGAAGTAAGGAATAATATAAATAGTTTAATCAACTAATTGTGAATAATGACTTGTGATAATGTCAAAACAAATAATGAAAAAGTATTCAATCAATTATACATAATGACTTGTAAATGTCAAAACAAATTTTCGTGGATTGTTCTATGGCAAGAGAAGTAATATTTCTTTACTTTATAAGAAAAGGTATGTAATGACTCATGTATAGATAAAATTAATAATTTTGAGATCAATTTTCATTGATTCTTATATGGTAAGAGAGTAGTATTGTCGTTGATCCCTCCGTTGATTTTTAATTTAATTTTTATATCGTAACAGAGTTATATAATTAATTAATATTATATTATATTTATATATAGGCGTAGTTTAATTCATAGACAAAATAATTTTATTTATCGGAATTCAATTTTTTTGTTATTGTTTAAAATATATTTTTAAATGTATAAATGGATTTAATACGCTTGAAATTATGTATATTAAACAATTTAAGCTCAACTTTTTAAAAAATTATGTTCGGTTTTAATTAAAATAATTAGAAAAATAATCATGAAAAATGTCATTTCATGTGCGTGTATATATATATATATATTGCTAAGAGGCATTTCATAGCTTAGTATGAGAGAGAGGTTCTCAGATAATGTTACATTTAAAAATAATTAAATAATACTTGTACTAAAAAATAAAAAAATATTAATAAAAAAATGCAATTCCTTTTTTTTTTTTTTTTGATCAAGTAAGAGTAGGACCTTCTATTAAGCTAGCCAAATATACATAATTTACATGAAGCCACACCCACTCTATGAGAGTTCAACAGTTAGCAGGGCAGGTAGAACCGAACCATTCACCCAAAACCAAGAGAAACCTAAACAGGAAAACCGGGGAGAAACCGCCAAACAATTAAGGCACAAGGCCATCTGGTAGTGTTGTCATGCACCAAATGAACCTAGAAATCCTTGGAGGACGAGTCCATCGAACTGGGGGCCACAAAAGGCCACATAAGACCCATTGAGGGTCCACAAGAGGTCCCACCACAAACCACACTTAAAACTATCAAACGGACTCGACGAAAATTAAAAGCATAACACTCTAATATTTTTTCAGGTCCGACCAACTAGTGCAAACAAATCGCCACTGTTGATCAACTAACTAAGATCCAACGGTCTTAGTGAATATCGGGATGACGAGAAGCGCGAGAGCTAACCGCCCGATGAGGGCGGTTTTCTCTCACCTCGCTCCGCAACGTGTCGCACGAAGAGTGGAATCATAACCAATCTCAAAAAAATGCAATTCCTTTTTTTTTATTAAGTAAGAGTAGGACCTTCTATTAAGCTAGCCAAATATACATAATTTACATGAAGCCACACCCGCTCTGTGGGAGTTCAACAGTTAGCAGGGCAGGCAGAACCAAACCATTCACCCAAAACCAAGAGAAACCTAAACAGGAAAACCGGGGAGAAACTGCCAAACAATTAAGGCACAAGGTTGTCTGGTAGTGCTCTCGTGCACCAAATGAACCTAGAAATCCTTGGGGCACAAGTCCATTGAACTGGGGGTCACAAAAGGCCACATAAGACCCGCCGAGGGTCCACAAGAGGTCCCACCACAAAGCACACTTAAAACTATCAAACGGACTCGAAGAAAATTAAAAGCATAACACTCTAATATTTTTTCAGGTCCGACCAACTAGCGCAAACAAATCGCCACTGTTGATCAACTAACTAAGATCCAACGGTCTTAGTGAATATCGGGAGGACGAGAAGCGCGAGAGTTAACCGCCCGATGAGGGCGGTTTTCTCTCACCTCGCTCCGCAACGTGTCGCACAAAGAGTGGAATCAGAGCCAATCTCAAAAAAACCAGAAACCATTCGGACCCTGCCCGATATACCACTTGTGGTTTTGAACGGTTGTTTCGCGAAAAAAAACAAGCACGTCCTTTCGCCACGTGATGTCCTTCAATTTCGTCCAGCGGGAAATTCTTGAGCCAATCCAGTCCACCTCGATTCTTTGTCAAACACCAACTAAGCAATATGAAAATGGACACCCCAACCTGTGGTGCTATCCGGGTCAATCCTTTCATCATTCAATCAAAAGTACTCCAAACTTTGGAAAACTGCCGAACCAAAGAGGGTTAGACTGTATAGGGTTCTCCATCCTCCCGCCGGTCTTCTGAGTCCCTTCGATCCGTCCTATTCGTCCATAGTTCCATATCCTGGGTTGCCTGACAAAGACAGTCCTCCCACAACTTGCCTGGAGGTAACGAATCCCAGGCATACCTAGAATCCCTGTCCCTATTGGTGACTCCTTCGTTCACCAATCGATCCGCTAACATGTTAGCTTTCATTTTCACATGAACAAATATGACAGTTTTAAGGGTTTGCATGTGAGAGTAGATGCGGTGAAAAACCTACATAAGCTTCCATTGCTTCGACACTTTATTTGGGGAGGTTCCATTACATATTTTCTTAGCCGCTCTAATAATCAATTCCGAATCCGCTTCAATTATAACATTGTGTGAATTTGATTCCACGAGGATTTCCAAGCATTGCTCTAATGCCATGAGCTCAGCCATGTTATTAGTGGCCTTCCCCAAGTGG
The DNA here is from genome assembly GCA_031772625.1 of Pinus tabuliformis. NCBI lineage: Eukaryota > Viridiplantae > Streptophyta > Pinopsida > Pinales > Pinaceae > Pinus > Pinus tabuliformis. The sequence continues at coordinate 675,192,612 of CM062819.1, forward strand.
CCATGGAAGATTTTCTGTATTTGCCCCTGATCATTTCTTATGGCACCCCCAAAGCCCGCTAATCCTGGGTTGCCCTTAGATGCTCCATCAATATTAACCTTTAAGAAACCATAAGGAGGGGGCTTCCAAATGTTAACACCTTTATTTATTAGGCTCACTTCCTTTATTATTCCCAGAGGACTGATGGATTGGTGACCCAAGTGAAGTATAATTCTCTCCTCTTAGGGCAGAGGAGGATCTTTAGGAAGGGTCCTCAACAAGCTTCTTACTGTGTCTTTGAGCTGCCTTAGAATTTGATCAATTATGTATTGGGGCATGCTTGTTTTGTTTTTGAAGATCTGACTGTTGCGCTCTTTCCAAACATTCCAGATGACAAAGCCTGGAACTAGAATCCAGGCTTTATTAACAATCTCATTCCTTGAGAAGTTCTTCCTCCAATTCTTCAGAGTGTTGGATATGTTGAGACTATCCCTATCAGTTTGTCTAAAAATAGAGGCCACCTAGTGCCACACCTTTGAAGTGAAAGGACAGAGGTTGAGAAGGTGTTCAATCGTCTCCTCATGTGTGCCACATATTTAACATTTGGAAGGACAAATGAAGCCTTTCTTAAGGATATTCTCCCAAGTTAAGATCTTCCTTTGATGCACTAGCCAGATGAATAACTTTACTTTCATCCAATGTGGGCTTTGCCAAAGTTTCTTCCAAACTTGATTAAGATTCGCGAAGTTAAATCATGTGACTTCCTGTTTAGCCTCTTTGAGGTTAAAGTTACCTTCGGTGTTCTTTCCCCATCTTAATTGGTCTGATGAGGAGGAAACCAAAATCCTTCTATGCTCTAGATCCTGAGTGAGAGCGTCTGCCTTGGTCTTCAGCGGGCTTTCATCACTGTATCCTAGATCCTTCCACTTCCTCCATTTTCCATTATTCCTTCCCTGATCCCAGAAATCTTTTACCAAAACCATACCTTTGCTATCTGTGTCACTTTTGAGAGCTGCAAGTTCATCCCTATAAAGGTTGGGTTCCTGTTGCTAGTTGTCCTCCCAAAATCGAGCAAGGTCCCCTGCTCGGATTTCCCAAAAACAATGTTGTTGAACAATACTTTTATTATCCCAGGCAAGGTTCCAAATGTGGGAGCCCCTGATTTGCCCTGACATTCTAATGTGATCCTTCTCCTACCAATACTTGGCATACTTTTGTTTCCAAAGCTTAGCCCAGGGGGCATTCGGTTCCTTAATCCATCTCCACCAAAGCTTAGCTCCCGAAACTTTGTTAAGGGTCTCAGGATCATGAAGCCCCAAGCCACCATGGCTCTTGGGCTTGCAGAGCTTGTCCCAAGCTACTAAAGCCCACTTCTTTTTCTCTTCCCCTCTGCCCCATAGAAAGTCCCTTTGTATGCTTCTTATCTGCTGCTTAATACCTTGAGGAGCAGGAAGAGCTGAAAACATGTAAATGGGAATGGCCTACAAGACCGCTTGTGTGAGCACGAGGCGCCCTGCCAAATTTAGTGACCTGCATGTCCATTTTCTGACCTTGTCCTAAAGTTTATTTAATATTGGCTCCCACACTTTCTTGCTTAGAGGTTTGTCAGTAAGAGGAATGCCAAGATATTTGGAAGGTAGCTGTTCCCTTTGAAATCCAAGAATTCTGGTAATGTTTCTCTGAATAGCAATATTAGTGTTAAAGAAAAAAACTTTGGACTTGTTGAGGCTTACCTCTGTGCCTGCTGCCATAGCAAAGTCATTTAAGATGTTTTTGATTGCTCTAGCTTCCCTGACTGTGGGTATGCCCTGCAACATTGTATCATCCACAAATTGTTGATGAGTGTTTGCCTCTCCATCTGTGGTGAGTTTGATACCTTGTATTCGTCCTTCAGCATTTTCCATTTTGATCGCTCTACCTAGCCCTTCCATCATGAGGACGAAGAGGAACAGTGAGAGTGGATCTCCTTGTCTGAGCCCTCTGGAGGGTGTGAAGGTCCTTGATGGAGCTCCATTAAGCAGTATGGAAAAGCTGGTCGTGGTAACTAATGCCATAACCCATCTTATCCAATTTTGGTCAAAGCCATAGGCTTTTAGAATTGCTCTTATGTAAGACCAGCTTAGTTTGTCATAGGCTTTCGCTAGGTCCAACTGAATGATCATACCAGCTTGTTTGTTGCTTTTGAGAGAGTGTACCACCTCATGAGCTTGGATGATATTGTTGAGGATTTGTCTTCCCTCCACATAGCCTATTTGCTCCTCCGAGATGAGAAAGGGTAGAAGGGGCTTGAGTCTATTGGCTATTACTTTGGAAATAATTTTATACACCACATTATATAAGGCTATGGGCCAAAAACCATCCGGAGTCATGGCAGTTTCCTGTTTTGGGATAAGAGATATGAAGGATGCATTTAGAGCCTTCAGTACCTTTTTGGATCTTCTTGAGTCTTCCAAAACCTCGAGGATATCATGTTTGATAGTTTCCCAACAGGCTTTAAAGAAATCTACGTTGAATCCATCCGGGCCTGGTGCTTTTCCATTTTGCATTTCATTAATCACTTCACTGACCTCCTCTTCTGATGCTGGCCTGTTGAGATTGTGGTTGTCCTCTCTGGTAACCAATTGAGGGATATATTGAGTGAAATGGTCAATGAACCTGGATCTATCCTCCAGTGGCTCCTTTGCAATATTGCAGAAGTGTTGTACAAGGACCGATTCCATATCATTGTGAGATACAAGCTCAATTCCTTGAGAATATTTGATCTTTGTGATTCTGTTGTGTTCCCTGTGAGCCATAGTGGATTTATGGAAGAATTTTGTATTTCTTTCTCCCTCTCTAATCCATTGTATCCTTGATTTCTGCCTACAAAAAATTTCCTCTTGTAAGCATCGATCCTCCCATTCCTCTTGCAAAGAATCTGTTAGTTTTTGCCGCTCTTCGGTGAAGCCATCTGTGATATTGATCGGATTGATCTCCTCGAGCTTCTGCTCAATTTCTCTTTTGGCTTTGAAGATATCTCCAAATTCCTTTTTGTTCCAAGATTTAAGACGGGATTTGATATGTTTAAGTTTCTGCTGGAGCATGAACATTTTTGTGCCCTGAATGTTCAACTCCTCTCTCCACCATTTATTAATGTTACTTGAGAATTTAGGGTGTGAGAGCCAAGAATTTTCAAACCTGAAAGGTTTGTTTCTTGGTGTGCCCATAAAGGTGGCTTCCAACTGTACAAGCCAATGATCCGATCCTCCAAAGGGCAGAATGGAGGCTATCATGGCGAGTCCTGTGAGAAGGAGGTCCTCTGAAATAATAAATCTATCAGGTTTGGAAGAAACTTGAGAAGCCCCTCCCCTTTTGTTGTTCCAAGTGAAGGTTCCATTAATTGTTTTAGTGTCGACTAGACCCATGTTCATAATGAAGTTCTGGAAGGCCATGGAGTCTCTGCCTAGCTGTCTAGTGCCTCCTTTTTTCTCTAAAAGAGATCTTATAATATTGAAATCTCCTGCAACGATCCAGGGCAAAAGGGGATGTCTTGCTCTTAGATCCTCCAGGGAGGTGAGAAGCTTGAGTTTGTCTACTAACTTTTGAGGTCCATAAACATTTGTAATCATGTACATCTCCTTATCCCCTACAGGTTGACATATCAAGGAAAGATAGTTCCTGGATGCTTCAACATCCAGGGTTCCAAATTTCTGTGGATCCCACAATGTGAGAATCCCCCCGCTGAGTTATTTTCCTTATCCTCCAAGTACTCATACTTGATTAACCACTTATTATGAATATCTCTTATCTTATCCATCGAACATTTTGTCTCCTGAATAAAAACCATGTCTGCTTTTTCTTCTTTCATTCTGTTACTTAGATTTATTTGTTTCCTTCTATTCCCTATTCCTCTAATGTTCCAGGTTGTGAGCTTCATTAAGAAAGGTTAGTAAAGGAATAACTGGTAATATCTTTCATCTTGCCTGAGTTGATCAATAGTTTTCCACATTCGTTCAACAGCTCATTCTGTCTTTTTCTTCCTCTTTTCCTACCTGAGTTCTTTGGAGATTGTTCCTGTGAATTCTCCATCATCTTGACCCCACTTGGCTCCTTGCTTTCATGATTTCTTTTGACTCCAGCTCCCTTCACTTGTGACCTCCATAGAAAGAGCTGTTGTACTCTGTCATAATCATCTTTTGGTAGGACGTCCACTCCTATGTTCTTTCCGTGTTCCAAAAATTTCTCTAGATCTAAATTTTCCCTATCAAGAATCTCCTGTAGCTGATGGTCCTCTGTTCCCGCTTCACTTGGATTCATCTCTTGGTCCCTACAGATCTCCATCAAGCTTGGTAGATCATCCTTTTGCTGGTTTTTTACTGTGATATACTCCATGTTAACTACCTTATCCTGCTCCTTTGTTACGTTCTCCAAGTCCTGGACTATTTCCTTGTTCCCCTCTTCTTCCTCGAGGATCTTGAAGCTATTGTGTCTTGTATGTATGTCCTCATTTATCTTCTTGTGTGGACGTTTCCCCCCTTTCCCTTTGCTCCCAACCTTGGTGAAACCCTCGTGATCTCTATCCACAGTAGTTTTCTGGTTACCTTCCATATTGATTGTGGGGCAGTCTCTAAATATATGCCCATGTTCATGGCATTTGCGGCACCTAAATGGTATGTGCTCATAGTCTACATTCTGCGCCCATTCTTCATCATATACTTCTAAACTTATCACTTCCAGAAGGGCTCCAGATAGATCCATTTCCACACATATTCGGGCAAAGGAGGTATATTTTCCTTTCAGAGTTGCCTCTAAGATCTTTAGAAAATGCCCCAGCTTGTTGCCTATGGTTTTCAAAGATTCTGGTAGCCAATAATCCAGAGGAAGGGAGTATAGTCTGATCCAAACCGGTACTGATGTGAATGTTTCACGTTCCAGGACAAAGTTCATCATCCATGGCCGCATGTAGAGTCCTACCGCAGCATAGAAATAAGGCCCCCCTTCGAACACTTTGTCTTTGTCCTATAGGCTTGTGAACACTACTATGAAGAAGCCCTTAGAACTCAAATGTAAATGTATTTCTCCCTTTGGCTTCCAATGGATCCTTATCCAGGCGTGTAATGCCCTCTCCGTCGGCCATAACCCCATGAAATTGCATATGATTGCATGTTCCGTCATGTGATCCCTATGTGCTTGTATCGTTGGATCGCTCAATACAACCTGGGGAATAATTCTTGACTTGGGTTTGTAGACCCCAGATGTCCTTATGGAATCCGGTCTTTCACTGCTGCCTCCATTCTCCTTTTCTTTACTTGTTTCCTGTTGATTCCCTTCCTGATCCTGATGTCCATTTTTTCCAGATGTCCCCTTGCTTCGTGCTTCTGAAAACTTCTCTAGAGGTTTTTTGAAATGCTTCTTTTCCACGTCCTTACTTCCCTCTGTGACTACCTGACTATAGGAGGGAGTAGCACTCCCCCTTGCACGCCCCACCATGGTACCCTAAGTCAAAACCCTAGCTCCAACTCCAACCCTAGCTCCAGTTCTTGTCCTCGCCGTCCTTCAAAATTATAATATTATTTACATTCCATTCAAGAAAACAAATAAATTCGAGATATGTAGTTCCTTCACTTAATATGGAGTTGACAAATAAAAGTAATATTATTAATACTACATAATGTATAATTCATTATATATTTAATTATATATAACATTTAGAACAAAAAATATTGTACTATCAATTATAAATGATGGAATTTTATACAACTTTATAAAAGAAAAATAAAATAATTTTATTCAAATAATATATATATATATATATATAACAAGTGAAAAGAAAAAAGAATTAATGTTAAAATATTTTATTATTGTATTGGTCAAATCCAATATAGATTCATCTTAGCTCTCAATGTATCAAGAGTCAAGAGGAATCAAATTTTTTGAGGTGTGAAGTGTTTCACTAAAAAATAGGTTTGCCTCTTGAAAGATTTGATCTCTCTACCTTTAGTTGATCTAAAGTTGAGATGGATCTATGATGGTTATATAATAAAAGAAGTAATATTGGTGTTGAGATTAGTATAATGTTATATTTATTATTTATATTAATATTAGTATAAATTTATCTTAATTTGGATTTACTAAGCATGAGAAAAAATCAAATATTAAAAAAAAAAACAAATTTATTTTTCACTTTAAAATTTAAAAGAAAATTTACATCTAAAAATATTTGATACCTATAAATGTTTTATAGATTCAAAATTGAAATAATTTATACTCTTCTTTCTAATAATATTTATATTATATAAAAATTTCACACCTTATATATATTAAGTAAATTAAACATGAAATATTATAGTTGCTATATATATATATATATATATATATATATATATATTATTTCTATTTTTATTTAAATTTTTATTTAAATTTTTATAAGACAAATGACATTTTTTAATATATATATATATATATATATATATATATATATATATATATATATTTATTTATTTTATTTTTTTTGTAAGTTTGGTAGATTCCTTTTCTATTAATATTTCATGAAAATAAGTATGATTTCTACAAAATTGCAGGTGGTTTCAACCTGCCCGTAGGAAACTAGGTCTGTTGGCCACTTGTCTGCATTGAATGCTGTCCAAAATTTAAAAAGAGTTTTTCTTACCATCCATGCTACATTGGAAACTTTATCAACTATATAATTCTTGCTAAAAAAGTAAATGCTACACATCATATAGACAAAATTATACTGACTCGTCTGCTTCATTCATCTAAAGAAACCACCAGGGCTGGGGCTTTCGCGCTTCAACCCGGAACTTCACTTCTCATCATATTCTGAAGACTCTGTTCAATCTTGTTCACAATGAGGTTGTTGTTATACAACTGCATTTGGACAGATTGTATCTCCCTTTGTAGGTCCTTCATACTTGGCTCAACTGGTCTATCCTCCTCTGGGTCTTCTCTTTCCTTATAGGTTGTCATAGCGTGGGCCATGATGTTTTTCATGACCCAATACTGCTAGATAGTTTGACGAAACAACGTTTGGCATCCTCTGGTATTCCTTGGGTCTTTGATGATTGTTTCCCATTCCTCTGCCTCGATCTCTTGATTTTCAATGTTTGTGTTTAGTTCTCTTTCCCATTCGGAGATTATGACTTTCACCTCAGCTGGGGTTCCTATGTAGTATGTGTTGATCAGGTTTTGCATACTCTTATTCCATGTTTTCCTGCCTCTTTTTCTTGGGTCTTTGCTTGAGGTCAGTTCTAGGCCTTTTATCTTCTTTCCCACCTCTCTCGTTCCTCTGTTTCCTTTCCTTCCTAGTTGGTGACCTTCCTTCACCATCCAATTCCTCTTTCTGTTTTTTTCTTCCCTTTCCAAGTGGCGCAACTGTATTGGGCCTGGATCATGATTTAATTGCTGCGTCTTCGAAGTTCTCTGAACTCTGATTTTTAAGCTACCTATAACAAAAATCAGTAATACAACATTATAAGCCATCATCAAATTAACTATAGTGTACTCATATAATTTTGCACTATGTGAGTTGGTAATGAAATTGACATCTTTCCTTCTGTTCTTGTTTGGAGACTCGTCTTGAGAGTTGGCCTCACTTGTTTTGGGATTCCCCACAAACTTCCCCCAATCCGGGTGAGTCTTCTCAGGCGCGAGCGTTTTCAACCGCTCCATGCCTTGAGAATTGTGATAAGACCCCTCTACACCCTTATTCCCCGCTCCCTGTACAGAGTTTTGAAGGATAATAACGACACCCTCGTCCTAGTTTCTTCCCATGAAAGTTTGAATAACCCCTCTACCCGACTCCCACAAGACTTCCCTGCACCTCCACCCGACTATAATTGCAGCCCTGCCCCCTAGTTTCCCAATATAATTTCTGCCCTGGTTATCGCCACCCTAGCAGGCAAGACATTGCTTCTCAATCGCCCACCGGACTATAATTTTTATTCCGGTCCACAAGGGAGTTATCCTTCGTGATTGGGTCCCTGCGAGGGAGCAAAGAAAAAGCCTACTCATAGTGATTTCCCACCCCCAATTGCATCCCCAATTTAATTTTAATTTTTGTTCAGATAATAATAGTATAATTTATAGTTATATAGAGAGAGCCAAGGCTTAAGAAAAAAAAAATTTATCGGAAGTATTTAAATTTTTAGAAGGTTATTAAATTCTAAAATATTATGATTAAGATTATAACATATTATTATTTAATTTTTTTTTAATGTGATATACATATTATCATTATTTAAGTTAAGCACTTTACATTATATCAAATGAGAATTATATAGACTAAAAAAATTCTACTTTTGGTTTACTTGAAAACAAATCAGACCAATAACATAAGTTCAGAGTCTTGAGGTTGCTATGACCTTGTTGGATTAGAGCATCTTGTAAATAGAAGCTTATAGAAATAGGTTGGATGTGCTAGACCTTGACATTCATCTACATGAGAAGTAAAAAGAGACTATTAGTGTTGCAAGAAAAAAAATGAGTGAGTCATAACAACTATTGGGAAAAATCTCCACGAATCCTTAGTGGTTGGTCACTTACCGTCATCTAACCAAAAGGAGCTCCTAGCTATAATGATCAGCTTGTGGTGTATATTCTCAATTTTTTCCTCCAACTCTACGAGTTTGATAGATTTTTTCTCTTGAGTCACCTTCTAACTCCCTATGTTACTTGCAATATTCAAACGAAGTTTAAACTTGTTCCCTTCGTGCCATGATCAATGAACTGACAAGAGCACAAGAAGTACTTAAAGTATAGTGGAAACAACAACCCTTTATTATGAGATGACATCATATCAAAGTGAGAAAAAGAAACCAACACCCACTATACTTTAAATCCTCCTTAAAAAAACATTATTATTATTATTATTATTATTATTGCATTTTAATTAATATTAGAATTGATTTTTTTGTTGAAATATGGTTAGATTGTGATTTTTTATTGTTTAAAATATATTTTTGAATATATAAATGGATTCAACACCCTAAAAACTTCATTTGATACAAAAATTGCAAATCAAACAACTTAAACTTATGATGCTTAAAAATTTATACCATATTTTAGGTAAAATTGCTGAGAAAAAATACTAGGGAAAGGGGTCATTTTATTTACTAATTAGACTATGCTTAAAATAATATATATTTAAAATGAAAATTATAATAAATGAAATTTATAAAATATAAAATTAAAATTAATGAACATGTTAATGAGGTCGAAGTGAGGGCCTTGGAGGCAGTGGCTGCCACCCATGAATGTCATGCGTATTTATGTAAGGGGGGCTTGAATTTCCCTAGCATGCAACAACATGTAGATCTCGAGTTGGAAATTGCTTTTAAATACATGTCTTATGAAGGCTATGGAATATGATGGTTGTGGTTTGAGCAGAAGAGAGGGCTCGTCCTCGACCTCCTATTGCATGCATTCTGCTATGGCTATGATAGTGGGGAGCTATGTGTTTGTGCTTGAGTTTGCAATTAAAGTGGTGAGACATGAACTTGTCATCCTATGGGGGTGTTGGAGGAAGCAACGAAGTTCCCTCGACGTACAGGTCTATGTATTGTTGTTTAGAACCTGTTCTTTTGGTGGGCAGCTAGTGAGGGCATTAATTTATTTTCATAGAGTGGAATTTCAAGTCAATTTCTTTCTTTGTCCAACTATTTTGTTTATCTGTAGATTTGCATTTGGATATGAGGTGCCAGGATTAGTGTTTATATTCCTTGAACTCTAATCTCAGTCTGTGGATAGCTATCGAGGAGGCTTGGTAGCCTGCATCTGTCTTTTGTTTTAGGGATTCTTGGATTTTTTAATGTTTGGGTAGGTGGGTATTGCCTCGGTAAAGAAATTCGCGTGTCAGTGCATGTATCTTGTAGATAGGCTTGCAAGGCTCTAGAGGGTTGATTATTGTGAATGTTTGCAAGTCTTAAGCACTTGCGTTTATTTTTTCTATATGTGTTTGTGCTTTTGTTTAATGGTGTTACGACGCAGGCCCTCCATAGAGGCTATCATGGTCTCTACTGTCCATGTAGGTGCCTCTATTGAGTCTAAGGTTTGTATATTGGGTTATGGGGATGATTCAATGGGCTTGAATCCTAGTCCTATAGTGGGTGCATATGTTTTTTTCTCTTGTTTCTTTGTGGGAAGAGGAATTTACAATGGGTGCTCTAGGGGTTCCCCCTAAATCTTAGTTATGCTACCGAGACAACAAATGCATTGTAGATGGGGGGAGGTGGTAGTGCTTCATAAGGCAGAGAGTAGCGAGACTCTTCGCTCATGAATCAACTGCCACCTACATCAATGTTATTCCGCTGGATAAAAGGAAGGGGATTCATAAGTTGGAGACTCAAGTGGGGCTTGAGAGATAATCTCATTCAAATTTAGAAATCATGGAGGACATGTCATCATGGGTTCCTATGGCATTTACGATGATCTTAGTTTTATTGGTATATTTTCGAGTTATGGGGCTTTGTGATGGGCTAGCTGAATAAGTGTTGGCCATGGTGTATATATTTGAATAGGAACTTATGTGCTTAGTGTTGTGTAGGGATTTCCTGATCCGGGTGGCTCTAGAAACACTCAGAATTTAGCAGTGGCTATGGAAAAGATCAAAAATCAAACTCATCAGATTAAGTGAAACGAAGACCAAATCGTAGTTCTCATTGTCTTGATTCCAACGGTGTGAATGACACAATAATCCCAGTTCTTATGTTCAAGATATTTGCAGTCAAACCTTTGGTCAAACTAGGCCTAATGGCAGGCACTAATGAGGCAACAATTTAGGAGAATCTTGGCGCATGGAATTCGGCCACTGGAACGAGCGAATTTGTTTCCTACATAATTTCACCAGTAACCCTTATTTTCCGATCAACGATTTTTGACTGATATGCCTAAATATAACAAAAGTTATATATATATATATAACCGACTGGTTGACCGACGGTCAAGCCTGACCAATCGGGTCGGCGGGTATTGGCATTGTATTCAACACATAAATATAATGATTGTTATATGGTGGGCCACTAATGGCAGACCCACGGCCACCCATACGCCACATATACCAGAGCTGGTGGGGCTCTAACACACGTTGGCCATGTGACCGACCCGCCCATTACAATGGCTCCACAATATATAATGCACCGCATAACCTTCAAACAAAAATGTCGGTCAACAACAAATGTAATTCCATATGCCAACTGCCACCGTATGTAATCCTACCATCGATGATTAAGTTGTAATCATTGTCATGTGACTGCCAAATCACATTTAAACGTCGAGTTTAAAAATAATAAATGTGCTATCCATATCAGGGGTCGGTGGGGTTGGAACCCCCAACTTGCCTACTCCCAACATAGCACCTTTACTAACTTGGAAATGTCTGCCTGCCAATTTTTATTTAAACTCGCTCATTTTCCCAGCAGACCAGACCGACGGAGGGTAGATCTATGGAACCATGAGCAGGGGAATATGCCAAGATGCTAAAAAGATTCCCTTAGAGGGCCATAGGTTCCTGTGTGAGAATTTGACAAGCTTATAGTCATTTTTGCATGTTTTCTCGCTAGGATTCCAACCGTGCAATCCGTTTCCCCATCTGAGAAGAAAAAATTTAGGTGGCCAACAACAAGGTATCTTGGTAGAATCTTGTGGAATCTAAAAGATTCCCTTGGAGGCTAATTTTTTATGGAGGCAGAATGATGCAGACTTTATAGTCATTTTTCATAGAATTTCACAGGGAGCACAATGGTGTGCTTAGAATATTCATCCGAGCAAAGAAATTTTTTAGCCATCTTTAGGAAATAATCTTTGGGGGAATCTTCGAGATTCCCGAGGGTCTAGAATTTGACAGTGTCAGAAAGGGGAAAAGTTTATAGTCGTTTGACATGATTTCGTGCCATGAATTCAACAACGATGTCCATTTCAGTAGCTAAGCTTTGCATTTTTTATCCATCCCTGAAAGTGGAGGTAAATGAGGTAGTTATGCCATGTCCTTCTTCTAATTTGCTGAGATGATATTTTTTTGTTGTTGAGATCCCCAATTACCGTTATGTTGAGGGATACTTGTATGACACATCATGTAAAAATTTATTAGCTTGTCATGTTGAAGGAATTCCCATTTCAGTGAGAGTTCCTGAGAACGTCTTGTGGAGAGACATGCCACTCTGGTTGAGGGAATTTATCCTTGTAATGACAAAGAATCTACTATGTACTCATCATCATCTTTCAACATTTAATGAAGCATCCTCCCCACTCTTGACACCAGGGCCGAAAGACATAACCCACACTAGGTGAACTCTGTTATCAACGTGTTTGTGTCTTGTGATTTGATGGTTGTCATTACGTTTTATCTTCTTTACAGTATGCACATATGGCTTTTCATGCATTTTTTAATGCAATTCTACAACATCACAAAAGTAAAAGATCTTGGTTAATTTTGGTTGCTGAAAAATTTGGATCAAGTTTGGTATCAGAGCGGTCTTCTTGCTGATGTCAATTGTGACTGTGAATGATTGAACATGCATCAAGGAGGGAAATGGAGAACAATAGATATCTCTATGATGACCTACTCAAGATGGCACACATGGCGGACATAATGTGTGAAAATTATGAGGAGAAGATGGAAAGAGAGGAATGAGAGAAAGAAATAGCAAAGGACAATGCTCCATATACCCCCTCAATTAAACATTCATCTTATTCATCGTCCTCTCATCATTCAGATGAGGAGATCAATCAAAGTCTTCAAGCAGAGAATGTTGAATTCAGGATGCTGCTATGAGAAGAGAAAAACTCGGAAAAACAAAGATTGTAGCTTTAGTTACGAGCTACGGAAGAGGCCTTGGAAAAGTTGAAGTGCAAAGAAGGCTTAGTGAAGCCATCGGAGAAAGAGCATGATTGGAAATCATCACAATCCTCCCATGATAGTGCACGTTGTATAGGAAGAGCTAAGGAAATCTCTCCTCGCTATAATTGCGCTAGAGAGAGTCAAGAGAGTTATAAGCAGTCTTAGTATTATAAAGTTTAATTTGATTACAGACAGGTTAATGATGAACAAAAATAATGGCATAGAAAACCATGTAGTTTTTAAGGTTTACATAACCATGTGGTTGATGAGTGATAGAAGATAATTGCAGCAAGAAAAAAGATGAGGCATGAAAGGACTTCTCCACATAAGGGAAAGAAGCAAGTAAAGTTGGTATGGAGAAAGAAGACTTTTTGCAGTCATTGCAAGAGAGGTGGACATCATAGAGCCACGTGTTGGAAGCTCCATCTAGAGAAGTTTCGCAAGGACAAAACGCATGTGCAGGAACAAGTTGGAAAAGTTTTTCAACAAGCAAATCCATGACAGGGAGAGGACCCATTCACCTTTATAAGTGAGAGATGGTTTTACTATAAATTGTAGCTTGTCACGGCCTCATTTTTTAAATCATGTCTTGCGATGTAAATGTAAAAGTGATGATGTGTTTTCCATTACTTATTAAAGCAACAATGATGTTTTGGCCTTTTATTGATAGCTAGGTATTGTTTCTATTGTGATGTAAACTTGACCAGAAAGTGTGTGTTATAAACTCTTGGAAAGTATGGGGTTGTTTAGGTCATGATTGGTCATGTAATTAATAATGTAGTTTGCAAATATTGTACTATAGGTTTGCAGAGGATGCAGGTGTCGACTCATTACTTATGGCTCCAAAGAACAAGGGTGAAGGAGAAGGAAGCGTGACCTGTAAGGACACTTGTGGTGCAGACAATGTAACACAATAGTTGTAGATTATGTTCATGCTTTTGGAGGACCAAATCTTCTCAATGGGGAGGAAAGATCCAGGTGGCTCCATACACACGCAGAATTCAACAGTGGCTATGGAAAAACTCGAAAATCAAAGTCATCAGATTGAAGTGAAACTAGGACCAGATCGTAATTCTCATCATCTTGATTCCAACGGTGTGAATGCCACTCAAATATGAGTCCATATGCTAAATATTTTCATGTAAAACTTTTGGTCAAACTGGGCCCAATGACAACACTAATGAGGCAATAATTTGGCAAAATCACGACAAACAGAATCCAACCACCGAAACGGGTGAATTTGTTGCCTATTTAATTTTTCTAGTAACCCTTATTTTACGGTTAGCGGTTTTTGAGTGATATGTCTTAATAAAAAAAAAAATTAAAAATAAATAAATATATATATATATATATATATATATATATATATATATATATATATATATAGATAACCAACCGATTTACCGACAATGAAGCCCGACTAACTGGGTTGGCGGGTATTGACATTATATTCAATATATAATTATAATAATTGTGATATGGTAGGCCACTAATGGTAGACCGACACTGCCCATACGCCACATATAATGGAGTCGATGGGGCTTGAACCCGCACCCGCCATGTGGACAGTCCGCCCATTGCGGCAACTCCATAATATACAACACACCGCATAACGTTCAAACAAAATCATCGGTCAAAAACAAATGTAACACCATATGCCATCTGCCACTATATGTAAACCTGTCGCTGATGGTTAAGTTATAATCGTTTCCATCTGAATTCCAAATCACATTTAACTGCCAATTTTAAAAATAATAAATGTGTCATCAATATGGGGGGATAGTGTTGTTGGAACCCCCACCTACCTTCTCCCAACCTAGCACCTTTACCAGCAGGCCAACGACCCCACTTGAAAATGTATACCTGCCAATTTGTATTTAGAATCACTCATTTTCCCAACATGATAGACTGGTGGAGGGAAGACCTATGGAACCATGAGCGAATCAGAGGTGTGGAACCATGAGCAAGGGAATATGCCAAAACGCTGAAAAGATTCCCTTTGAGGGCCAGAGGTGCCAATGTCCAAATTTGACAAACTTATAGTCATTTTTGCACTTTTTCTCGTCAGGAGTCCAACCATGCAATCTACTTCTCCATATGAGAAGTAGAAATTCAGGCAGCTAGTAGTAAGGAATCTTGACAGAATCTTGTGGAATCTAAAAGATTCCCTTGGAGGCTGATTTTTTACGAAGAAAAATGATGTTGACTTTATAGCCATTTTTCATAGAATTTCACAGGGAGCATCGGTGTTCTTAGAATATTCATTAGAGAAGCGAATTTTTTGGCCATCTTCAAGAAGGAATCTTTGTGCGAATCTTCGAGATTCTCGAGGGTCCAAAATTTGACGGTGTCATAAAGGGGAAAAGTTTATAGTCGTCTGACACAATTTTGTGCCATGAATTCAGTGGTGATGTCCGTTTCAACAACTAACTTTCGCATTTTTCAGCCATGCCTGAAAGTGGAGGTAAATTATGCAATTATGCCATGTCTTTCTTCTGATTTGTTGAGATGATGTCTTTTGTTGTTGAGATCTTTTATTACAATTATGTTGAGGGATACTTGTATGCCACGTCATGTGAGATTTTATTAGCTTGTCATGCTGAAGGAATGACTATTTGAGTGAGAGTTACTGAGAATGTCTCATGGAGGGACATGTCATTCTGGTTGAGGGAATTTATCCTTGTAATGACAAAAAATGTATTATGTAATCATCATCATCTTGCAACATTTAATGAAGAAAACTCCCCACTCTTGACACTAGGGCCTGAAGACGTAACCCACACTGCGTGAACTCTGTTATCAATGTGTTTGTGTCATGCGATTTGATAATTGTCATTATGTTTCATCTTCTTTACAGGATGCACATGTGGCTTTTCATACTCTTTTACATGCAATTTTGCTAACATCACAAAGGTAAAAAGTCTTGGTTAATTCCGATAGCTGAAAAGACTCGAACCATTTCCAGTCTTGTTTTCTACATGAATAATGTTTTGAAGAGGATCAAAATCGTTAAGCAACAATCTTGAAAAATCGTGTATCTTTGATTTTTAAGTAATACACAATTTTAATTTAAAATAAATAAATAAATATAAAATATGATAAATTTGATTAGTAATAAAAAATATTAAATATGATAGAATAAAAATCAGGTTGAAAAATAATAAATTAATAATCAAATTTAATCTATAATAAAAGTTATAAAATAGGATAAATGAGAAACATAAGTAAATACATCAATGATAAAATTAAAATTCGAAAATATATAGAAGCTATTGTTTAAACAATTGTGTAAAAATATAAATTAATAATTAAAATAATTAAAAAAATCAGTATAATAAGAAAATTGAAGAATAAAAGTAAATTTAAAAAATTATAACGTAAGAATAAAAGTAAATTTAATAAATTATAATGTAAAAAGAATGAATGGTAAAGAATGAATAATAAAATAGAAAGATAAATTAATGAGACATGAGAATAGATTAATTTTAATATAAATTAAAATGATGAAATCAGAAAATATTAACTAACTTATTTTTGTAAATGAGAATTTATAAAAAATAATATATATATATATATATATATATATATATATATATATATATATTTTGGGGAAAGTTCAAATGTTTAATCGTGTGAGTTTAGGATAAGTTAAAAGATGTGTGAATTTAGGATAAGTCAAAAGATCTGAGGATACAAATGTATTAAGAATTAGTGGATGATAAATTTTTTTAATTGATGAAGTTTATAACAATTATTTTGATTGAAATTGTTGGGATGTTTATTAATTTTTTAAACTTTGTTGATAATGTGACAAGAATAATATGGAATAGAAGTTGATATTTTAGTTTGGTTACATGAGATGCTTATTGTTATCAAAATGTTTGATAATTGCAAATTTTGAAGGGCATTTACTAAAGGAATGAACACATAATGCATTTTTTTGAGATAAATTTTGATTAAATGATTTATTTTCTTTTGAGATAAGTTCTGGTTGAATAGCTTATTTGACCAATATAAGATTTTTTTAGAATTAGATAAACACTTTCATAGAGTAAAAGCTTATATTTGTCTTTATGAACTTTAAAAATATTTTTATATCGTAAAAGCTTAGATTTGATAGTTTTGTGAGGTTTAAATAAGTTTTTTTTTTTTTTTTATATATGTTTTTTTCCACTCATTTCTTTTTTATTTGGTTATTGATTTCATGAATGTAAGGGAGAGAAATCTAACTATGCTAGCGAGTAGAGGATTGATTTTTTTTAAGAATTAGAAAAATACATAAGAATATCTGATAGTTTGAAAGGAGAATAATCATTAATTTTAATATTTTTACGAAAATGAGCTCATTCCTAGGTGTTAAAGGAAAGAAATTCAAAAACATTTATAATAATAAAGAATATCATGAAAATACTTATATTGTAAATCTTATTTCTCAAAACTTGGTAAAAATAAAAATCATACATTAAAAATAACTAATACATTAATATAAATCATTTAAAAAATTAATAATAAAATATAACCTCTACTAATTTACGTGTAGGTAAATTAGGATTATTCTTCAATACACGTAAATTGGGATTATTCTTCATTATTGAAAGAATAATTATTACCTTGACCATTCAAATTCCATTTGTATAATAACTTCACTTTAAATATTGAAAAGCATATATATATTAAAAATAAAATGAATTTATATATATTTTTATTACAACAATAATTGCTATATACATATAGGAACAATGTATAATATATTAATAAAGTATATCTCCATATTTATAAATTCAATGTTCTCCACTAAAATGATTCATGGTTGATTTGCTAAAGTTCGAGGTTTCCAATAGTGGGTTATTCACCAGAGTTTAAGGTTTCCGACTCAACTTAATTACTAAGAGAATTATAAAAGTGTTCAAGCATTCAAAATGAATGCATAAGACAAACACCATATTGGAATATCTTTTATTTATAAAAATTGCATTGCATAATTAGCAATAAAATGGGAGGAAAGTCTAATATTGATTAATATCATAATATAATATTGAAATTATAATATAATAATAAAATAAAATTTGCATAAAGAAGTATTCGTTAATGTTAATTACATATATATTATATTAGTTTAGATTTATCTTAATTCTATATTTATCAAGTGCTTAGAGGAATTAATTTTTTGAAATGTAAACTTCTTTTCTAGTTGAAAGAGATTTGATCTCTCTAAGCATTTGGTAGATCCGGAGTTAAGATGGATCCAAGCTCGTCTAATATATATGTAGTTGACATTGAAACACTTTAATTTATAATTCAAGTTTTCCACATCAAAATGTTAAAACATGTCTCCTCATATTTTTCCAGTGTGCATATATTTAGCTATTTTTATTATTAGTATTTTCTAAAATATTACATATCAAATCCATATTAAACATAGAAAGAATTACAAATCTCCCTCATATATTGAATTAGAAAGAAGTTCTTAACCTTTCTCTCCCTCTATATGTTTCATGTTAAAATCTTTTACTCAATCTGCTTATTAGAAATATTTTATTTATAACCCATCTTAAATTTTTCTGTCATTAATATTTTTTAAATATTATACATCAACTCCATATTAAAAATGAAATAAATTACACATCTCCCTAGTTATGGAAAGTGAAATATAAGATTTTTTTTTAATTTAAATTACTGTATTTTTGTATATATAAAGTAAATATAAAATTATGTTATTTCATGTGGACTTTGAAATATTTTACTTATAAAAGACGGTGAAATATTTTTTGTTATTAATATCTTTTTGTTTTAAGAATGAATTATGCATTATATAATATCAATAATATTATTTTCATCATCTCTATATTAACTAGTGAAGAAATTACATTTCTTCCTCCTACTAAAAAGTAAATTAATTTTTTCCTACTCATCTCCATATTAAGTATTGAAAAAAAGGATATAAGTAAATGATTTTTTTAAACTTTATATGTGTATGTAAAGTTATGTAAAATTACCTAAAGTTATGTAAAATTACCGTGCAAATTGAAGTATTTTAATTATGACCGACATTAATTTATTTTGTTATTGCTATTTTTAATTTGTTAATTTAAAGTATTATATTATTATTTTTAAATGTAACATTACGTGACATATGTCCTATACTAGGTTGCAGAGCACCTCTCGGCGCAACAAGAAGAAAGACATTGATTCAATTCCTAAATTGCAGGTTTTAATATATGGTCATGAGCGCAGGAGAATCATGAAATTGTAAGGAAACATGCTTTTTGGGAAATTAGAGTAGGTAGCTCGACTCTATTCTGAGATGATGCTTGGAAACAATTACTAATAATTGTTAAGGAACAGGGATTCAATACTCTGAAGGTATTTACATCTAATGTGGATGTGTGGAGGGTTAGTTACTTTGGAAGCCAGATTCAGATCTTCCCTTTGGTGTAAGTGGAAAGGGAAGGAATATTGGCCAAACTTGCCCCTCGATTAGCCTTGGGATAGCCTCCAACAAGAATTATTGGAAAGGAAAATAAGAGTCTCATAGGGTTGTTATATATTCTATTGGGGCTTGCATCCTAGTGGGATGCTCACAGTAAAAGAAGTATATGCCTTTCTGGATGATCATCCTAGTTTGGACAAAGATATAATATGGAGAAAGATTTGGTTTGGAATTTATTTACCAAAAATTTCATTATTCCTTTAGTTGGTGGGAAGGTGCACAATTCTTACTTCAGACCGCATTAGGAAGAAGGGTTTTGAGGGACCATCTCTTTGCTTCCTATGTCATTCAGATGAAGAGATGATGGATCATTTATTAGTTGTCTGTTATTTTGCTAAATAAGTATGGTATTTTGTGTATTTCATCTTTGGTACTAACAGTGAGATAAGGGATATAACTTGGTTGACTTGATTGCATAGTGGAACTTTTCTATGTTTAAGAACCATATAGTCAATAAATCTCAATCTTGGAAAAAGGATTCATTCTTTTGGATTTGTGGAAGGAAACGAATGCTAGGATTTTTTGAGCTAAAAGGAGAAGGCTAGACATGATTAAGGATTCCATTTCCAAAATATTTGGGAAACCATCCTTGCTGACTCTTGGTCTAGAGATGACTATAAGGCCAACAATAATGAGGCTGACATTCTCCAGAAATTAAATTTGAATCAATAGATGAGCTCCTTTAAGGAACAACTGGGCCAAAATACCTCTTCTTATATTTCATTTTCTCATCCTCCAAGAGGATTCATAAAGTTTAATTTTGATGGTGTGTAAAAGGGTAACCTTGGCACGACTAGATTTGGAGGTGTTTGCAGAGATTGTAACTCATCAACATTGCATGTCTTTGCATAAAGTGGTGGTTTTATTAGCAATAATTTGGCATATATTTTGTCTTTGGAGAAGGGTATCTAAATAGTTATTAGTGAGAGATTTAATTTGATGCAGATTGAAGAAGATTAACAAGTTACAATTAAATATGTTCAAAGACTCTTAACTAGGCAATCCCCTGGGAAAATTGTGAAAACTTGGGGATTGGAAGGTGTAGTGGAAAGTACACATAAGTTACTTTCTTGGCTTGAATATGTCATAGTCTATCATTACAGAAGAGAAGGGAATAAGGTTGCAATTTTTTTGGCAAGTATGGGTTGTAGATATCTTGTTCTCAATATGGATGTGAGTTGGCCTCTTTCCATTTTCGAGGAAGGTTTTGAATCTCTGCAGGGTTGATTGGAGGAGGATAAGATAAACCCCAATGGGGGTGCAATCCTGACTTTGGATGGTGTGCCATCCTACCAAGTGTTTGATTTACATAATGAAGTGGTAGGTGGTTGTTGAGTTTTTTGGGAAGTTTAAAAAGTGTTTTTACTGCTTTAAATCCTCCATGCAAATGGTAGGTTTGCAAACGTATGAGGTATGTGTGAGAGGAGGAGAGATTTTCTCCTCATCCTCATCTTTTTTACTTTGGTTTTATTTTGTTTGAGTTATTACCTTTAAGAGTGGCTTGGAAGATTACGCTATCAACTGGTATATCTTAGTTTTTGTCTCTCCACTTTGGTTATCTTGTTCTTTTTTGTCAAATTTGTTGTTTCACCTTTTCTAGATAGGTGTTATGACTTGGAAAATTAGTCATTTTATCTCAATTTCCTAATCTCTTAAAGGTTATTTCTCCTTTATTTAGTTGATTTCCATATTCACAGGTGCTACTTATTTAGGATACCAATATTTGTTCGTATGGTACTTTTGTTCACAAAGATGTTAGATTTGCGTCTGTTGCCCTGCATTTTTGGCTATCTCTCTTGTTGTATTTATAGAATTATTTTCAGGGTTTGGTGTTTCTTGATGATATTAAGGTCTTTATGTATAGTTTCGTCTCCTTTATCTTAGTACTTGTTTAAAAAAATTCCTTGATTGGTGGTGGGTTCATGTCATGTCTTTGAGATGTAGGGTGATGGACAATTTATTAGAATTTAGCCCTACTGTATGGTGCTTGGGGGATGATTGGGTAATTTTTAGGTCTGGTAGTTAGGGTGTTGTAACTCATCCTTTTCACTGCTTTGAAGGTATATATTATTTTCAGTACTATCTCTAGTGTTCCTTGGTTGTTGTTTTAATAGATCTTATATAAAAGATGGTTAGTATAAGAGGAGGAGGAGATGTCCGCATGATAAGAGGTTGACCTTTTGCCTTTGAATTCGTAGCAATTTTTTTATTATTATGTTCCTTTGTAGGTTAGGATGGAGATTTTATTATTGGAGAGAAAAGAGGCAGGGGATAGGCCTTATCATTTGGATTCTGAATTGGTGGATGATGATGTGAAATGGGTTCTAGACCTTGGTAGATTTAGGAAGATAAGGCTTATTTTCTTGAATTTGATGTCCTTACACCAACAAATGGCCACTTTGTTGTGCTTTATATTCAAATATAAACAAGTGGAGACCTATAATAATTTATCCTCTTTGGAAGTCATAAAATGAATGCTTCACAATCTCAGGTTTTGTTTGGACAATGTAGATTCCCACTTGGCTTGGGTTGAAGGTTTCCTCGTGAGCGAGCGACTCTGCTTCAGGAGACCTCACAGATCCTCCAGTTGATCATTGTGAAACCCATTCAAATCATGGTATAACTCTTACTATCATTTCATCTTATTAGGATTGATGGTTGTGGGCTTCATGTTTTTTCTTGGATATATAATTTTTCATATATGCAACCTACAACTATGGTTCTTCTATGGTGGTTTGTTTATTATATCAATCCTGAAGTGAGTTGTGATATTATTGTGCTTATTGGCTATTGGAATACTTCATTTCCATTTTTGGAGTCCTCAGATTTGAAGTTGGTACTTTCTATGCACGATTGAGGGACTCTGCTTTTGGCACTAAATTCTAGATTCAATTGTAGTCAATTTTCTATGATGGGTTTTTGGTTTTGATTTACTTGCTTCTTGGTGGAGTGTTGTGTTTTCTACTAGTTTCTATTGTTGATTCAGTGCTTTGTTCTATTTCTTTTTCTCATTTGATGTTCTTTGCAACATGGTATAGTTTACAATATGATGGTATCTTGTCTTTTCTTGCTTGTAGTACGACTTCTAGTTCATGGTTTCTTTATTATAATATTGATGAATATTATATGAATCACAAGCTATTTAGACCAGTGTTATATTTGTGAGAAAACCTTGTTGATATATGCTTCTTCCTTTGGATATTGGCTGAATTATTCATGGTTCTTAGAGTTCTTTGTTTACACCTGATGGCTTTGTCATGCCTCTTCTCATAGTGTACCTTTTGAAGAGGCCATTATCGAAGTCAATGATTTTGATTATTTTTTATTATCTATTCTTGGTTTTCCTTACTTTAATAGGTTTGACGTCAATATGTATTGTCTATTGTACTTGTTATGTATGGGATGTAATTTTGGTTAATTATGTACTATAAAATACATCTTGCTTTGAATTTCGTATGTGGGATAGTAGATATTTCAGGTTTCTTAGATCCTCTAGATTCAGGTGAGAATGGTGATAATATTTATGTAATTCTCTATTTTGATTATTAATATAAATAACTTTAGTTTAATTTTTTATTTATTAATAAATTAATTGGTGAAAATAATAATAATATAAAATGGTTAAAATTTGATAGTTTATTTTTAAAGAAAAATAATTATAATCATTTGTATGTAAATAATAGTAAGAGATTAAAAATACATGTTTATTTATATAATCATTGTTTGAATGGTTGGAAAAATCTACGTTATCCAAGGAAAGGGAAGCATTATCAAGATTATAGAATTTTCCTCTTGTTTCATTTTGATCTTATTTAACTCTTTGGAAAGAAGGAAAATAATTTTTCTAATTGGGCTTTAGATGTAACATCTCCACAAAACATATGGGAAAGCCTCGAAAAATTTGTTGATAAAATGACCTGAAAATGGATAGTATCATGAGAATTTTTGGGAAGACCTTATATGGCTATCAGGATTAATCCTTTCCACTTGATTAAAAAGGGTCATATTATGTTGAGTTATTAAAGTAGATGGGTAACTTTTAGGTTGTTTCTTAGCTCACAACCTTAGTGAAGAAGTTTTCAATAATTGAAAATATGATATAGTTATATGTCTTATTAGTGGGTGCACTTCATCTCAATGTTTATGATTTGGTGTATTGTATCCTACTCAAAGTATTTTTGGGTGATGATTATAGGGGCCAACTATTTTTCCACCTCCAAGGTTCTTAACAGAACAAGAAAGTATGTCCAAAGCAACTCCACATTAAATGCGAGGTGTAAGAAAGTATTGTGCAGAGGATACAATTTAAAATCATTCACACCCACAACCTTAGTTTTGGATCAAGGCCCATATCAAAGTAGTTTTATCTTCCTATTAAGGCTCATGATTTTGTCTTTCTATAAATGAAACCAGTTGCTATCACGTTAGTTTGAAACTTGTGTCGAAATTGATGTTGATCACATCACATCTTGTACTATGCATTTATTTTTTTACACAATATCATGAAATTTTATATTAGATGTTATGTATTCATCCAATAAACCTTTTTTCTTTATCTTAATCATTTTGCACATGGGAAGACTTTGATTTTGATAATGCATTAGGAAGAGTTACATCAATTGGGATAAATGGATCAAACTAAATCATATTTAAAAGGCATCATGACCAATAGATCTCTAAATAGCTATGTTGTAGCTATGTTCAGCATAAGAAATGCTTTCATCCCATGAACACCTATGCTTGGAGTTGTTTAATCTGTGGATATACATAATCATTTTTCTAACTATCCCTATTTATCCATTGACCAGGGATAAGATGAAATTGATTTAGTTAATTTTGTGTTCATTGTGGATCAAAGGATGGTTCGAAAGCTACTTATTAATCTCCTAACTCCTACCCCTCATTAATCATCATTACATTAATTATAGTCATCAAGGTTAATATTTCCTATATTTATATAAATATATATATATATATATAAATATTATATATATATATATAAATATATATATATGTATATGTATATGTATATATGTGTGTGTGTATATGTCCCCTACTGTAATCATTTATTTATTGGATTTTATAATTTTATATTATTTGTAAATATTTAAATCAAAATATTGGTCATGGGACTTGTTGTCGCTTTTTCTAGCACCTATAGCACAAGTTCTTCAGGAGATATAGAAATATTCCTAGAGATAGTCTCTAGGTTGATTGTAGACTAGTTCCTAGGACATCTTAAAGAGAGGAGGGCATGTAAGATTATCAGTGGGGCTTTCTAATGCACTCCAATTGTCACTTGGTTTTAAAAAGATAATAAAAGGGGGCTTGGTTCAATAGTCTTTTATAAAGGTGAGCTCAAACTAATACATGGATCTAAATACAAAAGGGGTAAATTGGGCTAATCTCAAAGAGGAATGTCTTGTTCTGGTGGCCGACACACAACAATAAGCAGCCTTAATATTGGCATTTTAGTAAAGGTGAACAGGAGGAAGGAACAAAGGGAAATTGATGCAGAGGGTTGAAGAGAACACAAAATCCTTAGCAACAATATTGTCGTAGAAGGATGGAAGACTGAAGAGGTGGAATGACAGGAATTGTGGAGCATATACCTCATGGACACACTTGTTGCTAATCAACCTACGCAAATCTATGCTCATAAAGGTACGTAAGTAAATCTTAATTAACACAGGGACCATTACTACTCAACAACATACATATAACCATGAGAGAAAGAAACCGACAACTTCATTATAAAATTTTAGTAGAAGAGAAACATACATGAAATGAAATACAAAGAGGAAACATACTGCACATAATTAGCTTGGAATCACCATAAAATTTCATTAATCCCGCTGAGGATTCCAATTCACCAATCCATTACATGTAGCGATACATAGCTCAAGTCCCCAAGAATGGGAAAATATAACCAAATGGTATCACAAAATTTGGACCCCTCGGGTGCAGAATTTTGTAACCTCAATTAAGTCTTTCCCCCCCCCCCTATTTATAAGGAGATGGGGAGATTTGGAAAATAATTACAAAATATCCCAGCTTGAGCTCCAACTATTTGATAGACCAGTTGTCTTGGCATGTAAGGCTTTTGTCGTCCAAAAGGATTTGATTCAGATTTGATTTTGTTCTTGAAAATATAGAAATTACAAAATACACAGAAATAAGGAAAATTGAAATATGGTGAGTAAAATATTTCTCTGCCACTCTGTGATGGCCTCTTCTCAGCCACGTCTCTGCCTCAATGCGCCTCCCCTTCTGCTCGGATTTTTCTAGTCAATTTCTCCTTAACTACCCGACTTCCCCACTCTATGGAGTTGGAAGCGATTAAGTGTGGTTGCTTGTCACAGAGAGGAAGTGGAGGTCGACCTGGAATTCCTTCGTTATATGACTGAGTGGAGCTCCATACTGAGCCATTAAGTCTTTCTTGAGAATCATATGCAAATTAGTCAGATTCAATTCTTTTGCCCATATATTCCTCGGTTTCTTGTTACAGGGGCTTCCATAGGACTAGCCCATATCGATTTCAAATTGCTTCATGCCTTCATTCAATGCCTCAACTGCCGACCCATTACGCCTTTAAAGCTTTGTATTCCATTATCGTAACTCTTACACATCGGGGATTTTACTCTAGAAGATGCTACAGAAGAGGCGAGTTTCGGGATCCTTGGCCCCCTTAGTTTTAGCTCAGGGCCCTTTTTCCTTTGTTAAATGTTTAGTGCCTTTTTCCTTTAATTTCCTCTAGTGACTGTACACTAGTTGAATATCGGAGATCAACATTCGATGATTTCATAACCTTGAATTTGGTGCACCCTCCCAAAACCCGCGACATGCAACGTGGCCCCGCCTTTGGTTCTTCAGACTATTTATGACTGTGGGTTAGCCCCCCACATAAGAGATTCTCAATCAAAAGTCTTCAATCAGAGGTTTTTCTTTTGCCAGTGTTACAAAATATTAATTATCAACATCCAACTGTGACATCATCAAAGCAATGTGGTGCCTTGTGAATGGTGACACGTGTCACCCTGTTTTGGCCCCTTATGAGCCCTCAAAATGCCAAATCTCCCCTGCCATGTGCCTACCACATCATGATTACATCAGATTCCATGTGCCTTTATCAAGACCAATAACATTCCGCCATGTGGCCCTCTGGAGGAGAGAAAAAAGGCCTGCATGCCCTTGGTTTTTCACTAAAATCCTTTGTTAAATGATTTTAGGCATCCGCCGATAGTTTACACTATCAACACTTTTTTCCCGCAATTTCTTCATAGTGGTCACTTCTAGAATCGTCGATCACCAATGAGATTGCCTTGAAGTATGATCGTCGATGTGTGATTGATGATCAACCCAACTTCTATGGTGCACATATCACCAAAATGAGATCGTTGATCTCTGATTTATTGTGATCGCTAATCTACGCCTCTGATATATCATACTTTGTTATGCGAGGCACCGATATGATATGCTTCCTAATCCTCTGATCGTTGATTTGCAACATCGTACTTCTGCTTCCCTCTTTCCAAAGGCTTGATACCCTTAGACTTCAACTGGCTATCTCTTGTGATCCAGAAGTCGATTTTCAGACTTCCACATACCACTATAAATATTATTTCGAGCACTATCCAAAGGAGAGTTCTGATTTAGCTTTGAGTACTTCTGTGGATTAGAGGATGGCTGCAAGAATATTTTATCTCCTTTACACTCTTGAACAAATGAAAACAAATTTTTAGCCAGTGACAACATTGGCTCCAACTGGGGATAGTGCCTTGCTGGAAAGTGCTGAGAAAGCTAAAGAACAATAGCCTTCAACCTTTAGGGCCATGAGTTAAAAATAAATGAACTTATATAACTAGAAAATAT